>OY282605.1:82976813-83574146 GCA_958298945.1 Atherix ibis | reverse complement strand
AAATAACAATAACAATAACAATAACAATAACAATAACATTAACAATAACAATAACAATAACAATAACAATAACAATAACAATAACAATAACAATAACCATAACAATAACAATAGCAATAACAATAACAATAACAATAACAATAACAATAACAATAACAATAACAATAGCAATAACAATAATAAAAACAATAACAGTACTTATAAAAATAACAATAACAATAACAACAACAATTACAAAAATATTAAAAATACCAATAACAATTATATTCAAAAAACCATAACAATAACAATAATAATAACAATAGCAATAACAATAACAATAACAATCACAATAACAATAACAATAACAGTAACAATAACAATAACAACGACAATAACAATAACACTAACAATAACAAAAACAATAACAAAATCAATAACAATAACAATAACAATAACCATAACAATAAAAAAAAAATAACAAAAACAATAACAATTATAATAATAACAATAACAGTACTTATAACAATAACAACAAAAATAACAAAAACAATTAAATTAAAAAAAAAATATAAAAATAACAATAACAATAACATTCAAACTTACAATAACAATAACAATAATAATAACAATAACAATAACAATACTAATAGCAACAACAATAACAATATCAATAACAATAAAAATAACAGTAAGAATAACAATAACAATAACAATAATAATAACAATAACAATAACAATAACAATAACAATAACAATAACAATAACAATAACAATAACAATAACAATAACAATAACAATAACAATAACAATAACAATAACAATAACAATAACAATAACTATAACAATAACAATAACAATAACAATAACAAAAAAAATAACAATCTCAATAATAACAACAATAACAATAACAATAACAATAACAATAACAATAACAATAACAATAACAATAACAATAACAATAACAATAACAATAACAATAACAATAACAATAACAATAACAATAACAATAACAATAACAATAACAATAACAATAACAATAACAATAACAATAACAATAACAATAACAATAACAATAACAATAACAATAACAATAACAATAACAATAACAATAACAATAACAACAACAATAACAATAACAATAACAATAAATAACAATAACAATAACAATAACAATAACAATAACAATAACAATAACAATAACAATAACAATAACAATAACAATAACAATAACAATAACAATAACAATAACAATAACAATAACAATAACAATAACAATAACAATAACAATAACAATAACAATAACAATAACAATAACAATAACAATAACAATAACAATAACAATAACAATAACAATAACAATAACAATAACAATAACAATAACAATAACAATAACAATAACAATAACAATAACAATAACAATAACAATAACAATAACAATAACAATAACAATAACAATAACAATAACAATAACAATAACAATAACAATAACAATAACAATAACAATAACAATAACAATAACAATAACAATAACAATAACAATAACAATAACAATAACAATAACAATAACAATAACAATAACAATAACAATAACAATAACAATAACAATAACAATAACAATAACAATAACAATAACAATAACAATAACAATAACAATAACAATAACAATAACAATAACAATAACAATAACAATAACAATAACAATAACAATAACAATAACAATAACAATAACAATAACAATAACAATAACAATAACAATAACAATAACAATAACAATAACAATAACAATAACAATAACAATAACAATAACAATAACAATAACAATAACAATAACAATAACAATAACAATAACAATAACAATAACAATAACAATAACAATAACAATAACAATAACAATAACAATAACAATAACAATAACAATAACAATAACAATAACAATAACAATAACAATAACAATAACAATAACAATAACAATAACAATAACAATAACAATAACAATAACAATAACAATAACAATAACAATAACAATAACAATAACAATAACAATAACAATAACAATAACAATAACAATAACAATAACAATAACAATAACAATAACAATAACAATAACAATAACAATAACAATAACAATAACAATAACAATAACAATAACAATAACAATAACAATAACAATAACAATAACAATAACAATAACAATAACAATAACAATAACAATAACAATAACAATAACAATAACAATAACAATAACAATAACAATAACAATAACAATAACAATAACAATAATAATAACAATAACAATAACAATAACAATAACAATAACAATAACAATAACAATAACAATAACAATAACAATAACAATAACAATAACAATAACAATAACAATAACAATAACAATAACAATAACAATAACAATAACAATAACAATAACAATAACAATAACAATAACAATAACAATAACTATAACAATAACAATAACAATAACAATAACAATAACAATAACAATAACAATAACAATAACAATAACAATAACAATAACAATAACAATAACAATAACAATAACAATAACAATAACAATAACAATAACAATAACAATAACAATAACAATAACAATAACAATAACAATAACAATAACAATAACAATAACAATAACAATAACAATAACAATAACAATAACAATAACAATAACAATAACAATAACAATAACAATAACAATAACAATAACAATAACAATAACAATAACAATAACAATAACAATAACAATAACAATAACAATAACAATAACAATAACAATAACAATAACAATAATAACAATAACATGATGAATACTAATAAAAATTACAGTATACAAAAACAATAACAGTATCGATAACAACAACAATAACCATAAGAATAACATTAACAATAACAAAAACAATAACAATAACAATAACCACATCAATGATAAAATCAATAACAAAAACAATAATAATAACAATAAAAACACTTATAACAATAACAATAACAATAACAATAACCATAACAATACTAATAACCGTAACAATAACAATAACAATATAAATAACATTAAAAAAATAATATCGATGACAATAACAATAATAATAACAAAATAATAACTACAACAATAACAATAACAATAACAACAACTAACTACAACAATTAAAAGAACTACAATAATAACAATAACAATATCAATAATAATAAAAATTGCAATAACAATAACAGTAACGATAACAATAACACCAACAAAAACAATAACAATAACAATAACAATAATAACAACAACAACAATAACAAAACAATAACAATAACAGTAACAATAACAATAGCAATAACAATAACAATAATAATAAAAATTACAATAACAATAAAAATAACATTAAAAAACTGATAACGTTAACAATAATAATAACATTAAAAAAATAACAACAATAATAATAACAAAACAATAACTGCAACAATAACAATAACAATAACAATAACAATAATAATAATAGTAACAATAACAATAACAATAACAATAATAATAACAGTAACGATAACAATAACAACAACCATAACCATAACAATAACAATAACAATAACAATAACAATAACAATAACAATAACAATAACAATAACTATAACAATAACAATTACAATAACAAAAACAATAACAATAACAGTAAAAATAACAAAAAAAATAACAATCTCAATAACAACAACAATAACAAAAGCAATAAATATAACTGCAACAATAACAATATCATTACAAAATAATAACAATAACAATAACAATAATAATAACAGTAACAATAACAATAACAATAATAATAAAAATAAAAATAACAATAAAAATAACATTAATAATAACAATAACAATAACAACAACAATAACCATAACAATAACAATAACAATAACAATAACAATAACAATAACAATAACAATAACAATAACAATAACAATAACAATAACAATAACAATAACAATAACAATAACAATAACAAAAACAATCACAATAACAATAAAAATAACAATAACAATAACAATAACAATAACAATAACAATAACAATAACAATAACAATAACAATAACCATAACAATAACAATAACAATAACAATAACAATAACAATAACAATAACAATAACAATAACAATAACAATAACAATAACAATAACAATAACAATAACAATAACAATAACAATAACAATAACAATAACAATAACAATAACAATAACAATAAAAATAACAATAACAATAACAATAACAATAACAATAACAATAACATTAACAATAACAATAACAATAACAATAACAATAACAATAACAATAACAATAACAATAACAATAACCATAACAATAACAATAGCAATAACAATAACAATAACAATAACAATAACAATAACAATAACAATAGCAATAACAATAATAAAAACAATAACAGTACTTATAAAAATAACAATAACAATAACAACAGCAATTACAAAAATAATAAAAATACCAATAACAATTATATTCAAAAAACCATAACAATAACAATAATAATAACAATAGCAATAACAATAACAATAACAATCACAATAACAATAACAATAACAGTAACAATAACAATAACAACGACAATAACAATAACACTAACAATAACAAAAACAATAACAAAATCAATAACAATAACAATAACAATAACCATAACAATAACAAAAAAAAATAACAAAAACAATAACAATTATAATAATAACAATAACAGTACTTATAACAATAACAACAAAAATAACAAAAACAATTAAATTAAAAAAAAACAATAAAAATAACAATAACAATAACATTCAAACTTACAATAACAATAACAATAATAATAACAATAACAATAACAATACTAATAGCAACAACAATAACAATATCAATAACAATAAAAATAACAGTAAGAATAACAATAACAATAACAATAATAATAACAATAACAATAACAATAACAATAACAATAACAATAACAATAACAATAACAATAACAATAACAATAACAATAACAATAACAATAACAATAACAATAACAATAACAATAACAATAACAATAACAATAACAATAACAATAACAATAACAATAACAATACCAATAACAATAACAATAACAATAACAATAACAATAACAATAACAATAACAATAACAATAACAATAACAATAACAATAACAATAACAATAACAATTAAACCAACAATTAAAATAACAACAACTACAACAAAAACAATAACAACAACAACAACAATAACATTAACAATAACAATAAGAAAAACAATAACAGTAACAGTAACAATAACAATAACACTAACATTAACAATAACAATATCAATAACAATAACAATAATTACAACAGTAACAATAACAATGACAATAACAATAAAAATAACAATAACAATAACAATTAAACTAACAATTAAAATAAGAACAACTACAACAAAAACAATAACAATAACAACAACAATAACCATAACAATAACAATAACCATAACAATAACCATAAGAAAAACAATAACAGTAACAATAACAATAATTATAACAATAACAATAACAATAATAAAAACAATACCAATAGCAACAACAATAACAATATCAATAACAATAAAAATAACAGTAAGAATAACAATAATAATAACAGTAACAATAACAAACACAACAACAATAACCATAACAATAACCATAACAATAACAATAACAATAACAACAACAATAATAATAACAATAACAATAACAATAACAATATCAATAACAATAACAATAACAATAATTACAACAGTAACAATAACAATGACAATAACAATAAAAATAACAATAACAATAACAATTAAACCAACAATTAAAATAACAACAACTACAACAAAAACAATAACAATAACAACAACAATAACAATAAGAAAAACAATAACAGTAACAATAACCATAACAATAACAATAACAATAACAATAACAATAATAATAACAATACCAATAGCAACAACAATAACAATATCAATAACAATAAAAATAACAGTAAGAATAACAATAACAATAAATATAATAATAACAATAACAATAACAATAACAATAACCATAACAATAACAATAACAATAACAATAATAATAACAATAACAATAACAATAACAATAACAATAACAATAACAATAACAATAACAATAACAATAACAATAACAATAACAATAACAATAACAATAACAATAACAATAACAATAACAATAACAATAACAATAACAATAACAATAACAATAACAATAACAATAACAATAACAATAACAATAACAATAACAATAACAATAACAATAACAATAACAATAACAATAACAATAACAATAACAATAACAATAACAATAACAATAACCATAACAATAACAACAAGAAAAACAATAACAGTAACAATAACAATAACAATAACAATAACAATAACAATAACAATAACAATAACAATAACAATAACAATAACAATAACAATAACAATAACAATAACAATAACAATAACAATAACAATAACAATAAAAATAACAATTACAATAACAACAACAATAACAATAACACTAACAATAACAATAACAATAACAATAACAAAAACAATAACAGTATCGATAACAACAACAATAACCATAACAAGAACAAAAATAATAACAATAACAATAACAATAACAATAACAATAACAATAACAATAACAATAACAATAACAATAACAACAACAATAACCTTAACACTAACAATAACAAAAACAATAACAAAATCAATAACAATAACAATAACAATAACCATAACAATAACAAAAAAAATAACAAAAACAATAACAATAACAACAACAATTACAAAAATAATAAAAATACCAATAACAATTATATTTAAAAAACCATAACAATAACAATAATAACAACAATAACAATAACAATAACAATCACAATAACAATAACAATAGCAATAACAATAACAATAACAACAACAATAACAATAACACTAACAATAACAAAAACAATAACAAAATCAATAACAATAACAATAACAATAACCATAACAATAACAAAAAAAATAACAAAAGCAATAACAATTATAATAATAACAATAACAGTACTTATAACAATAACAACAAAAATAACAAAAACAATTAAATTAAAAAAAAACAATAAAAATAACAATAACAATAACATTCAAACTTACAATAACAATAACAATAATAATAACAGTAACAATAACAATACTAATAGCAACAATAATAACAATATCAATAACAATAAAAATAACAGTAAGAATAACAATAACAATAACAATAATAATAACAATAACAATAACAATAACAATAACAATAACAATAACAATAACAATAACAATAACAATAACAATAACAATAACAATAACAATAACAATAACAATAACAATAACAATAACAATAACAATAACAATAACAATAACAATAACAATAACAATAACAATAACAATAACAATAACAATAACAATAACAATAACAATAACAATAACAATAACAATAACAATAACAATAACAATAACAATAACAATAACAATAACAATAACAATAACAATAACAATAACAATAACAATAACAATAACAATAACAATAACAATAACAATAACAATAACAATAACAATAACAATAACAATAACAATAACAATAACAATAACAATAACAATAACAATAACAATAACAATAACAATAACAATAACAATAACAATAACAATAACAATAACAATAACAATAACAATAACAATAACAATAACAATAACAATAACAATAACAATAACAATAACAATAACAATAACAATAACAATAACAATAACAATAACAATAACAATAACAATAACAATAACAATAACAATAACAATAACAATAACAATAACAATAACAATAACAATAACAATAACAATAACAATAACAATAACAATAACAATAACAATAACAATAACAATAACAATAACAATAACAATAACAATAACAATAACAATAACAATACCAATAACAATAACAATAACAATAACAATAACAATAACAATAACAATAACAATAACAATAACAATAACAATAACAATAACAATAACAATAACAATAACAATAACAATAACAATAACAATAATAATAACAATAACAATAACAATAACAATAACAATAACAATATCAATAACAAAAACAATAACAGTATCGATAACAACAACAATAACCATAAGAATAACAATAACAATAACAATAACAATAACAATAACAATAACAATAACAATAACAATAACAATAACAATAACAACAACAATAACAATAACAATAACAACAACAATAACAAAAACAATTACAATAACAGCAACAATAACAATAACAAGAACAAAAATAATTACAATAACAATAACAATATCAATAACAATAACAATAACAATAACAATAACAATATCAATAAAAATAAAAATAACAGTAAGAATAACAATAACAATAACAATAATAATAACAATAACTATAACAATAATCATAACAATAACAATAACAATAACAATAATAATAATAGTAACAATAACAATATAACAATTACAATAACAATAACAATAACAATAACAATAACAATAACTATAACAATAACAATAACAATAACAATAACAATAACAATAACAATAACAATAAAAATAACAATAATAATAACAGTAACAATAACAAACACAACAACAATAACCATTACAATAACCATAACAATAACAATAACAATAACAACAACAATAACAATAACAATAACAATAACAATAACAATAACAATAACAATAACAATACCAATAACAATAACAATAATTACAACAGTAACAATAACAATGACAATAACAGTAAAAATAACAATAACAATAACAATTAAACCAACAATTAAAATAACAACAACTACAACAAAAACAATAACAATAACAACAACAATAACATTAACAATAACAATAAGAAAAACAATAACAGTAACAGTAACAATAACAATAACAATAACAATAACAATAACAATAACAATAACAATAACAATAACAATAACAATAACAATAACAATAACAATATCAATAACAATAACAATAATTACAACAGTAACAATAACAATGAAAATAACAATAAAAATAACAATAACAATAACAATTAAACCAACAATTAAAATAAGAACAACTACAACAAAAACAATAACAATAACAACAACAATAACCATAACAATAACAATAAGAAAAACAATGACAGTAACAATAACAATAATTATAACAATAACAATAACAATAATAATAACAATACCAATAGCAACAACAATAACAATATCAATAACAATAAAAATAACAGTAAGAATAACAATAATTATAACAGTAACAATAACAAACACAACAACAATAACCATAACAATAACCATAACAATAACAATAACAATAACAACAACAATAACAATAACAATAACAATAACAATAACAATAACAATAACAATAACAATATCAATAACAATAACAATAACAATAATTACAAAAGTAACAATAACAATGACAATAACAATAAAAATAGCAATAACAATAACAATTAAACCAACAATTAAAATAACAACAACTACAACAAAAACAATAACAATAACAACAACAATAACAATAAGAAAAATAATAACAGTAACAATAACAGTAACAATAACAATAATTATAACAATAACAATAACAATAATAATAACAATACCAAAAGCAACAACAATAACAATATCAATAACAATAAAAATAACAGTAAGAATAACAATAACAATAAATATAATAATAACAATAACAATAACAATAACAATAACAATAACAATAACAATAACAATAACCATAACAATAACAATAACAATAACAATAACAATAACAATAACAATTACAATAACAATAACAATAACAATAACAAAAACAATAACAATAACAATAACAATAACAATAACAATAACAATAACAATAACAATAACAATAACAATAACAATAACAATAACAATAACAATAACAATAACAATAACAATAACAATAACAATAACAATAACAATAACAATAACAATAACAATAACAATAACAATAACAATAACCATAACAATAACAACAAGAAAAACAATAACAGTAACAATAACAATAACAATAACAATAACAATAACAATAACAATAACAATAACAATAACAATAACAATAACAATAACAATAACAATAACAATAACAATAACAATAACAATAACAATAACAATAACAATAACAATAACAATAACAATAACAATAACAATAACAATAACAATAACAATAACAATAACAATAACAATAACAATAACAATAACAATAACAATAACAATAACAATAACAATAACAATAACAATAACAATAACAATAACAATAACAATAACAATAACAATAACAATAGCAATAACAATAACAATATCAATAACAATAACAATATCAATAACAATAACAATAACCATAACATTAACAATAACAATAACAATAACAATAACAATAACAGTAATAATAACAATAACAATAACAATAACAATATCAATAACAATAACAATAACAATAACAATAACAATAACAATATCAATAACAATAACAATAATAACAACAGTAAAAATAACAATGACAATAACAATTAAAATAACAATAACAATAACAATTAAACCAATAATTAAAATAACAACAACTATAACAAAAACAATAACAATAACAACAACAATAACCATAACAATAACAATAAAAAAACCATAACAGTAACAATAACAATAACAAAAACAATAACAAAAACAATAACAATAATAAAAATAATAACAGTACTTATGAAAATAACTATAACAATAACAACAACAATTACAAAAATAATAAAAATACCAATAACGAATACATTCAACAAACTATAACAATAACAATAATAATAACAATAACAATAACAATAACAATAACAATAACAATAACAATAACAATAACAATAACAATAACAATAACAATAACAATAACAATAACAATAACAATAACAATAACAATAACAATAACAATAACAATAACAATAACAATAACAATAACAATAACAATAACAATAACAATAACAATAACAATAACAACAACAATAACAATAACACTAACAATAACAATAACAATAACAAAAACAATAACAATAACAATAACCATAACAATAACAAAAAAAATAACAATATCAATAACAATAAAAATAACACTAAGAATAACAATTACAATAACAACAAAAATAACAAAAACAATTAAATTTAAAAAAAACAATAAAAATAACAATAACAATAACATTCAAACTAACAATAACAATAACAATAATAATAACAATAACAATAACAATACCAATAGCAACAACAATAACAATATCAATAACAATAAAAATAACAATAACAATAATAATAGCAATAACAATAACAATAACAATAACCATAACAATAACAATAACAAAAACAATAACAATAACAATAACAATAACAATAACAATAACAATAACAATAACAATAACAATAACAATAACAATAACAATAACAATAAGAATAACAATAACAATAACAATAACAATAACAATAACAATAACAATAACAATAACAATAACAATAACAATAACAATAACAATAACAATAACAATAACAATAACAATAACAATAACAATAACAATAACAATAACAATAACAATAACAATAACAATAACAATAACAATAACAATAACAATAACAATAACAATAACAATAACAATAACAATAACAATAACAATTACAATAACAATAACAATAACAATAACAATAACAATAACAATAACAATAACAATAAAAATAACAATAACAATAACAATAACAATAACAATAACAATAACAATAACAATAACAATAACAATAACAATAACAATAACAATAACAATAACAATAACAATAACAATAAAAATAACAATAACAATAACAATAACAATAACAATGAAAATAACAATACAAAATCAATAACAATAACAATAACAATAACAATAACAATAACAATAACAATAACAATAATAATAACAATAACAATAACAAAAACAATAACAGTATCGATAACAACAACAATAACCATAAGAATAACAATAACAATAACAATAACAATAACAATAACAATAACAATAACAATAACAATAACAATAACAATAACAACAACAATAACAATAACAATAACAATAACAACAACAATAACAAAAACAATTACAATAACAGCAACAATAACAATAACAAGAACAAAAGAAATAACAATAACAATAACAATAACAATAACAACAATAACAATAACAATAACAATAACAATAACAATAACAATAACAATAACAATAACAATAACAATAACAATATCAATAACAATAACAATAAAAATAACAGTAAGAATAACAATAACAACAACAATAATAATAACAATAACAATAACAATAACAATAACAATAACCATAACAATAACAATAACAATAACAATAACAATAACAATAACAATAACAATAACAGTAACAATAACAAACACAACAACAATAACCATAACAATAACCATAACAATAACAATAACAATAACAACAACAATAACAATAACAATAACAATATCAATAACAATAAAAATAAAGTAAGAATAACAATAACAATAACAATAATAATAACAATAACAATAACAATAACAATAACAATAACAATAACAATTAAACCAACAATTAAAATAACAACAACTACAACAAAAACAATAAAATAACAACAACAATAACCATAACAATAACAATAATAGAAACCTTAACAATAACAATAACAATAACAATAACAATAACAATAACAATAACAATAACAATAACAATGACAATAACAATAACAATAACAATAACAATAACAATTACAATAACAATAACAATAACAATAACAATAACAATAACAATAACAATAACAATAACAATAACAATAACAATAACAATAACAATAACAATAACAATAACAATAACAATAACAATAACAATAACAATAACAATAACAATAACAATAACAATAACAATAACAATAACAATAACAATAACAATAACAATAACAATAATAATAACAATAACAATAACAATAACAATAACAATAACAAAAACAATAACAATAACAAAAACAATAACAATAACCATATCAATAACAACAAGAAAAACAATAATAGTAACAATAACAATAACAATAACAATAACAATAACAATAACAATAACAATAACAATAACAATAACAATAACAATAACAATAACAATAACAATAACCATTACAATTACAATAACAACAACAATAACAATAACACTAACAATAACAATAATTAAAAAAATAACAGTATCGATAACAACAACAATAACCATAACAAGAACAAAAATAATAACAATAACAATAACAATAACAATAACAATATCAATAACAATAAAAATAACAGTAAGAATAACAATAACAATAACAATAATAATAACAATAACAATAACAATAACAATAACAATAACAATAACAATAACAATAACAATAACAATAACAATAACAATAACAATAACAATAACAATAACAATAACAATCACAATAACAATAACAATAGCAATAACAATTAAAATAACAATAATAATTACAGTAACAATAACAAACACAACAACAATAACCATAACAATAACAATAACAATAACAATAACAATAACAATAACAATAACAATAACAATAACAATATCAATAACAATAACAATAACAATAACAATAACAATAACAATATCAATAACAATAACAATAATAACAACAGTAACAATAACAATAACAATAACAATAACAAAAACAATAACAATAACAATAACAATAACAATAATAAAAACAATAACAGTACTTATAAAAATAACTATAACAATAACAACAACATTTACAAAAATAATAAAAATACCAATAACAATAAAATTCTAAAAACTATAACAATAACAATAATAATAACAATAACAATAACAATAACAATAACAATAACAATAACAATAACAATAACAATAACAATAACAATAACAATAACAATAACAATAACAATAACAATAACAATAACAATAACAATAACAATAACAATAACAATAACAATAACAATAACAATAACAATAACAATAACAATAACAATAACAATAACAATAACAATAACAATAACAATAACAATAACAATAACAATAACAATAACAATAACAATAACAATAACAATAACAATAACAATAACAATAACAATAACAATAACAATAACAATAACAATAACAATAACAATAACAATAACAATAACAATAACAATAACAATAACAATAACAACAACAATAACAATAACACTAACAATAACAAAAACAATAACAAAATCAATAACAATAACAATAACAATAACCATAACAATAACAAAAAAAATTAAAAACAACAATCACAATTATAATAATAACAATAACAGTACTTATAACAATAACAACAAAAATAACAAAAACAATTAAATTTAAAAAAAAACAATAAAAATAACAATAACAATGACATTCAAATTAACAATAACAATAACAATAATAATAACAATAACAATAACAATACCAATAGCAACAACAATAACAATAACAATAACAATAACAATACCAATAGCAACAACAATAACAATAACAATAACAATAACAATAACAATAAGAATAACAATAACAATAACAATAACAATAACAATAACAATAACAATAACAATAACAATAACAATAACAATAACAATAACAATAACAATAACAATAACAATAACAATAACAATAACAATAACAATAACAATAACAATAACAATAACAATAACAATAACAATAACAATAACAATAACAATAACAATAACAATAACAATAACAATAACAATAACAATAACAATAACAATAACAATAACAATAACAATAACAATAACAATAACAATAACAATAACAATAACAATAACAATAACAATAACAATAACAATAACAATAACAATAACAATAACAATAACAATAACAATAACAATAACAATAACAATAACAATAACAATAACAATAACAATAACAATAACAATAACAATAACAATAACTATAACAATAACAATAACAATAACAATAACAATAACAATAACAATAACAATAACAATAACAATAACAATAACAATAACAATAACAATAACAATAACAATAACAATAACAATAACAATAACAATAACAATAACAATAACAATAACAATAACAATAACAATAACAATAACAATAACAATAACAATAACAATAACAATAACAATAACAATAACAATAACAATAACAATAACAATAACAATAACAATAACAATAACAATAACAATAACAATAACAATAACAATAACAATAACAATAACAATAACAATAACAATAACAAAAACAAAAACAATAACAAAAACAATAACAATAACCATATCAATAACAACAAGAAAAACAATAATAGTAACAATAACAATAACAATAACAATAACAATAACAATAACAATAACAATAACAATAACAATAACAATAACAATAACAATAACAATAACAATAACAATAACCATTACAATTACAATAACAACAACAATAACAATAACACTAACAATAACAATAATTAAAAAAATAACAGTATCGATAACAACAACAATAACCATAACAAGAACAAAAATAATAACAATAACAATAACAATAACAATAACAATATCAATAACAATAAAAATAACAGTAAGAATAACAATTACAATAACAATAATAATAACAATAACAATAACAATAACAATAACAATAACAATAACAATAACAATAACAATAACAATAACAATAACAATACCAATCACAATAACAATAACAATAGCAATAACAATTAAAATAACAATAATAATTACAGTAACAATAACAAACACAACAACAATAACCATAACAATAACAATAACAATAACAATAACAATAACAATAACAATAACAATAACAATAACAATAACAATATCAATAACAATAACAATAACAATAACAATAACAATAACAATATCAATAACAATAACAATAATAACAACAGTAACAATAACAATAACAATAACAATAACAAAAACAATAACAATAACAATAACAATAATAAAAACAATAACAGTACTTATAAAAATAACTATAACCATAACAACAACATTTACAAAATTAATAAAAATACCAATAACAATAAAATTCTAAAAACTATAACAATAACAATATTAATAACAATAACAATAACAATAACAATAACAAAATCAATAACAATAACAATAACAATAACCATAACAATAACAAAAAAAATTAAAAACAACAATCACAATTATAATAATAACAATAACAGTACTTATAACAATAACAACTAAAATAACAAAAACAATTAAATTTAAAAAAAACAATAAAAATAACAATAACAATAACATTCAAATTAACAATAACAATAACAATAATAAAAACAATAACAATAACAATACCAATAGCAACAACAATAACAATAACAATAACAATAACAATACCAATAGCAACAACAATAACAATAACAATAACAATAACAATAACAATAAGAATAACAATAACAATAACAATAACAATAACAATAACAATAACAATAACAATAACAATAACAATAACAATAACAATAACAATAACAATAACAATAACAATAACAATAACAATAACAATAACAATAACAATAACAATAACAATAACAATAACAATAACAATAACAATAACAATAACAATAACAATAACAATAACAATAACAATAACAATAACAATAACAATAACAATAACAATAACAATAACAATAACAATAACAATAACAATAACAATAACAATAACAATAACAATAACAATAACAATAACAATAACAATAACAATAACAATAACAATAACAATAACAATAACAATAACAATAACAATAACAATAACAATAACAATAACAATAACAATAACAATAACAATAACAATAACAATAACAATAACAATAACAATAACAATAACAATAACAATAACAATAACAATAACAATAACAATAACAATAACAATAACAATAACAATAACAATAACAATAACAATGACAATAACAATAACAATAACAATAACAATAACAATAACAATAACAATAACAATAACAATAACAATAACAATAACAATAACAATAACAATAACAATAACAATAACAATAACAATAACAATAACAATAACAATAACAATAACAATAACAATAACAATAACAATAACAATAACAATAACAATAACAATAACAATAACAATAACAATAACAATAACAATAACAATTACAATAACAATAACAATAACAATAACAATAACAATAACAATAACAATAACAATAACAATAACAATAACAATAACAATAACAATAACAATAACAAAAACAATAACAATAACAATAACAATAACAATAACAATAACAATAACAATAACAATAACAATAACAATAACAATAACAATAACAATAACAATAACAATATCAATAACCATAACCATAACAATAACAACAAGAAAAACAATAACAGTAACAATAACAATAACAATAATAATAACAATAACAATAACAATAACATCAACAATAAGAATAACACTAACAATAACAACAACAATAACAAAATCAATAACAATAACAATAACCATAACAATAACAAAAAATAACAAAAACAATAACAATAACCATAACAATAACAATAAAAATAATAATAATTTTTGTTGTTATAACAAAAACAACAAAAATAACAAAAACAGTAAAAATAACAATAACAATAACATTCAAAATAACAGTAACAATAACAATAATAACAATAATAACAATAACAATAACAATAACAATAACAATAACAATAACAATAACAATAACAATAACAGAAACAAACACAACAATAACAACAACAACAATGACAATAACAGTAACAATAACAATAACCAATAACAATGAAAATATCAATAATAATAAAAATAACATTAATAATAACAATAACAACAACAATAGCAACATCAATAACAATAACAATATCAATAACAATAAAAATAACAGGAAGAATAACAATAACAATAACAATAATAATAACAATAATAATAACAATAAACATAACAATAACAATAACAATAACAATAACAATAACAATAACAATAACAATAACAATAACAATAACAATAACAATAACAATAACAATAACAATAACAATAACAATAACAATAACAATAACAATAACAATAACAATAACAATAACAATAACAATAACAATAACAATAACAATAACAATAACAATAACAATAACAATAACAATAACAATAACAATAACAATAACAATAACAATAACAATAACATTAACAATAACAATAACAATAACAATAAAAATAACAGTAAGTATAACAAAAACAATAACAATAACATTAACAATAACAATAACAATAACAATAACAATAACAATAACAATAACATTAACAATAACAATAACAATAACAATAACAATAACAATAACAATAACAAAAACAATAACAATAACAATAACAATAACAATAACAATAACAATAACAATAACAATAACAATAACAATAACAATAACAATAACAATAACAATAACAATAACAATAACAATAACAATAACAATAACAATAACAATAACAATAATAATAACAATAACAATAACATCAACAATAAGAATAACACTAACAATAACAACAACAATAACAAAATCAATAACAATAACAATAACAATAACAATAACAATAACAATAAAAATATTAATAATTTTGTTGTTATAACAATAACAACAAAAATAACAAAAACAATAAAAATAACAATAACAATAACATTCAAAATAACAAAAACAATAACAATAATAATAATAATAACTATAACAATACCAATAACAATAGCAACAACAATAGCAATAACAATAACAATAACAATAACAATAATAACAAAAATTACAATTACAATTACAATAACAATAACAGAAACAAACACAACAATAACAACAACAACAATGACAATAACAGTAACAATAACAATAACCATAACAAAAACAATAACAATGAAAATATCAATAATAATAAAAATAACATTAATAATAACAATAACAACAACAATAGCAACATCAATAACGATAACAATAACAATAATAATAACAATAACAATAACAACAACAATAACAATAACAATATCAATAACAATAACAATAACAATAAAAATAATAATAACAATGACAGTACTTATAACAATAACAACAAAAACAACAAAAACAATAAAAATAACAATAATAATAACATTCAATATAACAATAACAATAACAATAATAATAACAATAACAAAAACAATAACAATAACCATTTTTTTAAAAAAAGAGAAAAAATTTTGTGTTCGTTAATAGCAATCGATACAAAAAATCGCAAATCGCTTGGGCCTCATATAGCGAGTGTGTGAGAATTTCTTAGGTTGGTGAAATTAACAATACTGTAGATAGCTTTCCGGATGAGATGTCAGCGTTCATGAAGGTAAAGAGGCACTCGTAATTTATTTGCTCGTGGAGTGCTATTGGACGAATTTGAGGAAAGGCCAGGCAGAGAAGGCCTATTTAAGTCTCCGCCACCAACGTCAATGGTCGGTTTCACCCCTCTTTTACTTTTTCTTGGTTTTTCTTAACGATATAAATATATTTTTTTTTTTTTAAATAATTTGTCTTAAATATTTTCCAATTTTTTATATATTTTCTTTTCGACAAACTTTAACCTTCTTTTCGACAAACTTTAACATTCTTTTCGACAAACTGGCGGTCATTCGCCATACTCCTGTAAAACTCCATATTCAGAATATTTTTCATTTGTACCCAAATTTGAATACCATCCCAACACCCAGTATTCTTCGAATTTTTTTAAACTATTAGAGGGTTACTATTTGAATTTTATTTTATTTGAAAAAAATTGTTCCGATCTTATTTGTATAGTTTTTTATGCGGAGACTACTTTGTTTCATAGCCCTTAAGTTTGTCTGTAGATTAAGTGCTGCATTGCGAGTTTAAGCATTTTACCTAAATATTTTTTTTAACTCACTTAATATTTCAGGCGTGGTCGCCATGACAGTTTTGCTGAATCAATCAGTTTCACGAAATTCTCGGTATCATTATTACTTCCTAAAAGTTCTGGAATCATCCTGATTACAGATGCGATATCGAATTTTTGTATGATACTCATTTTACCTCTTTCGTATCAGAATGTTCTGGGTCTTCTGAAGCAGTATTGGCTTACACGTCACAAATCATCTGATAGTGCTTTTTAAATTATGAGTTTATTGTAGCTATAGTAGCGTTGTATTTGTCTCTAATTTCACTCAATTTATTCTTGTCTATTAAATTTCCTTGCTCAATACCAGTTAACATTGCCTTGACATTTGAATATTGTATATATTAGCTATATTTCTGCTTATATTATTCTATATTAGTTTTTTTTTAAATATGTTGTTACAAAATAATGTATCGCACAGCAGCTAATGCAAAAATCACAATTATGAAAAGTCCATTTTTTTTTATTTCTATGTTACTAATGCTCCTAGCTTTGCTGACTATTATATCTTTTTTTGATAAAGAGCGCTCCATACTATTGTTGAAATAGCAATTATTGTGAAAGAATAAGATTTATTAATTTTTTATTATTATTAGTATAACTATTCCACCATTTTAGTTTTTATATTAAAATATATTTTTGTTTTGTTTGGTTTATTTATATTACTATTGTTCCACTATACTTATAGCGCGCTATCTTCTCTCTTCTTCCAATTATTTTAGATTGATATAGTCGACAATCTGGATTGCGGAGTTCCGCCACTATTTAAATTCCGGCCAGTAATTCGTAATATGAACAACAATACCTTATGGCATTCAAATAAGGATAGAAAATAATAAAATTCTCGCGAACAAAAATTGATTTAATAGCAAAAATCTACTCATTGTATTAGAGATAATAAAATTCATCATTTATTAGATAAAATATATGAAGAAATAGAGAATCCATGTTTATCTGGTTGACTTGAAATCAGAAACCCTTAGTCCGAGGCAAATCGTCGTTCATTTTCAATTATTGTGTACAATTATGCCATGTGAGAATAAAAGGGAATATATACCCTTGGATTTATTCAGATACCCGAAAGTGGGCATAGTAATAACTCATTGATAAATATAAAGATGAAATGAATTAAGCCAGTTATTAGCATAAGATGCAGTTCTAGTCTCCGTATATACGTGTAGAATAGCATTGTATGTAAAAGCGTTATGTGGCCTCCAGCAAAAGGTATTCATTAAGCATTTAGTAGTTTCTTATAATCGAGCTAAGTGTTTCATGATGAAACGGTGTTAATACTTTATGATTGATGTTTAGCATTTTATACAAGCTATTAAGTAGGTCGTTGTTAAACTTTGCACCTTTATTTATTTTAAACGTTTTAATATATCCGTACCTTAAAATATATTTGTAGCAATGGCTTTTAATACAGTTTTAGCATTTTCTAATTCTGTGGAAAATGCTTCTATATATTTCGTTAGCTCATACTGCTTCATCAGGATGTATTAATATCTCTGCTGTGGTCTTAGCTGTCGAACTCTACTTCCGATGAAGTTTTCATTTTTGATACTCGCATAATTTAATCCGGACCGGTAAGACACTTTACTATTCCTCCCAATCTGCACTTCTGTGGTAGAATGTTTACTTCTTCAAATAAAACAAGTTTCCAGAGCTCATCTCTTAAGTGTCCGAGTGTGTCGCACCATTGCCAGAAAGAAAAACGAATGTTCCATCTTGAATGGAGGAACGTGTTTGAATTATTATCTGGATAAGATTGATTCAAGCGCGTTTAGATCTTGATGATCATATGACATGGATATAAGTAGCTTTAAGCATTGCCTCCACTTGAATCAGTATCGTACTCAGCTCTGCCTTAGACCAGCGAGTAATCGACGCAGATGGTACTTAGTTCATTTTATTACCGCTTCCTATAATCCACCGAAGCAGGGAATATGCTTACAGATTATATCTTCTTCGGAGCAGAATCGGGGAACCGTTGAATCCTGCTAGTTCAATACATAAAATTGTTGGCATTATTAGAAAGTATCGAGACTGGTTTGCCGCGCTGACCGATAAATTGCTTTAAGGTTCCCAGAAAGGTTTCTGTGGTTAAATCTGAGACTAGCTCTAGATGAACTGCCTTCGTCGATAGGCAGATAAATAATGATGCATAACTCATTCGAGGACGGAGAACTTTTTGTTTAAAATAGTCCCATAGCGGACCGAAATAGGTTATGTCTTTGTGATAAACTGGCCTGGTTTGTCTAATCTGCTCGCCAGGCAGTGATTCCATTATCGGTTGTACCAAGATATTTCGATTTGTATCGAAAACATTGTAAAAATTCTCACGAATACTATCCGTCTAGTGTCCATACTGTTTGTCTCGTCTGGTATAACAAACCTTATACTGCCATGTGCATACATTTCTTGTTGCTTCATCCACTTTTAGTCAAATCATGCTCAGATAAAATTATATGCATCAAACGTAAGATCTCAGTTCTTTAGACATCGTCATATGTGCAGAATGATATCTTCACTAAGAAATAGTCGCATACCAATCAGTTTCCACCCGGCTTTGAGTTGCATTAAATACAAATGTTTGCAATAGCGTATTTGAATTTAACCAATACAGAACTATGGTGGAGTTCGTCTAATATACTGATCTAAATATCTTTAAATGAAGTAGCGATAATGTCTTGTTAACTAGATCCACCAATAACTTAGCTGCGCAAAGTTCTAAATGCGGTAGAACTTTGCGCTGCTAAGTTATTGGTGACTTTACATCAATTAGGTAACTGGCTACCGTACTACTTCCGGACCGCGTACTTAGATAAACTACTGCACCAAATACGTTTTTCGAGGCATCTAAGAAACCATGCAGCTGATATTTACACAGAAATTTAACTGTTCTAAATGTCTAAGAGTCCTGATTTATTGGAGATCAAATAACTTGGACCGAAAATGTATCCATTTATGATGTAAGTTCATAGGCAGAGAAGAATTCCAGCCAAGTTGAACACTCCACAATTCTTGCAAAAAATTTTTGCCAATAGAATTACTGAATTAACTAGTCCTTATGAACATTTAGTAATTTCAGACCTCCAATTACGATTTTACTTCTGACAAGGCTACTAAACATCATTTGGCTAGAAATGGGGCTACCATAGTACTATGACCGTATTTAGTTTATGTATTCTTAAGGGTGAACTCGGTCGATCGCGCTAAAAAACATATTATAAATTGAATGCACTACCAGCTGTCGGTATATCTTCTTAATATTTACGATAAAGACATAGATGTGAGTGCAGAAACACGCCAGTATCGAGAATATATAAGTCTGTAGCAGTGGTCTGATGTGTATGTTAATATACAATGTTTACTGAATTACTATATTACCAATCTATTTATAATAGCTAGATATTACCATAGTAGCTCTAAATATTGATCATCGAAATACTCTAGACCTGTGTCTTATTATATAATATCTTCAGGGAGGGTATGCACCTTTTTGCAGTGTAGATTAATAAGAAATAACAGTCTACCACAAAACTCTTTACTTAGCTCTTGTTCAGTTTAATTTCTTATCGACGATATTATATTAGCCACAGCTATCATTTCGATTTTTAGTAACCTCATTTTGGTTGTAATTGAATCTGGATTGTAAGGGAGACTTCAATAAATTCTTTAATTTTGTTATATAAGAGCTGCACTAGTTGAAACACATTTCCGTTTATAAAATGCCTCCTATAGTAATTTTCTCATTTTATTGTTTCTATTGAAAAATATCTCCCATTCATCTCACAATATTCTAAACTTACAAAATAACCCTTGTAGTGTAGGAAATAATGACCAATAACGTACTAGGATATTAAATTATCGGCAAGTTCGACTGATTTAAATGTTTTGATAGTTTACAAAAGTAGTTTTGGTAAATTTATAATCGAAAATCTAATTTTTAAACATAAACAATAGCTAAGTAAGTCTGCTTTCACTCAGTAGATTTGCCTGTGCAGTAGATCTCGGCAAATTGGACATAGGTTTCTAAGGATTTGCGTTAGATCAGAAAGACAAGTTATTGGTTACAAGTTATTTCTATAAATCTTAGCAGCAAATATGCCTTGTCGGGTATAAAGTTATGACTAGTAACGTACTGGGATCATAAATGAATCGTCCAACCCTTAAGATAACTCAATTTCTTAATATCGGTAAATTCTGATCGAACTAAGTGTACTGATAGATAACAACATTAGCTTAAGGTTAACTTACCCAAACCGCATCCATGTATCTATAAGTTAATCACTAATTAAATGCATATCATTAAATGAGAGCTATTAACCATCCTGGTGATATAGTATAGAAAAATTCTGTAGACAATGGAACATATCGCAAGAATTAAGTTCGTTAGGATAAGGGAAATAAAATTTGCAAAAATTTTACTAATGAGTATTGTACTCAATGATTATCTTCCCTAGAAATTCTTTCGATTTACCGACTGCACATGAACTTCGCGCCTTATTTTACGGAGCGAACACAATAGCCGCATTCCATTGGGAAAATTTTGCTACTCACGAGTAGTTCTAGCTGTCATCATCTACACCACCTCGAACAAATGAGTAGTTCGTATGCGTAGTTACGTCATACAATTTGCGGTAGGGTATTTTAGTTCCCGAACTGGAAATAGATGGCTTAGCAGGTTCGTTGGTTATGTTGAAGAGTCATATTTTTGTCAGTATTGTTTATGTGTGAATAAACTCAGTTTTTATTGTTTATGGGGGAGTAAACTCAGTATTGTTGTTGACTATTTTGAGGTTATATTTTGCTGCTGTCAGTAAATTTTTCATTCCATTGGGCATCTACCCGCAAGCACTTGTGAGTAGCAAAATTTGTCCAATGTAATACAGCTAATATTTAACAATATTCACTACAGTTACATATACTGAACATCAGCATATATAGCTCAAAGTGAATATGCAAAAGATTTTCGTAATTATATGGATTAAATGTTCTATCATATTGGGATCACCCCAAATATTACGAAAATTTATTTTAATTTGCTTAGATGTTAGATTTTAAATATACAGTTTAGAAATATATTAAATATTTATTAGCAATTCAAGTTATTATTAATTTTGCTATTGTTAAGTATGGGTATTCGAGATGGGTTGCCCAATCTCTTAACTTATACACCTAATATTTCACGCTTTAATCTTCATCACAGAGAAAAATTCAAGCTTATGAATTTGGTGAAGTATACTGCGTTCAATATTGGAAATATTCGTGGATCACTATTTAAACTAATAACTTGACTAAGAGAGCTTTTACTCTCTGGACCCCGTTTTTATGCAATTTCAATAATCCCATAAATTGTTTTTTTTTACAGAGAATGTCATTGGGATTGAGAAAACTATACCGATCAGTGTACCATCTACCAATCAGTAGAGATAACACTGAACGAAAGTGCAACTTATTCGCTGTATTCCTTTGAGCCAATTTTGCTACTCGCAAGTACTTGCGAGTAGATGTCCAATGGAACGCATAATGTTGCGTACAAATCTGTGTAATTTGCAATTATATGCACATAATTTGCAACTTTACTTTTCTTGATACATGGAGGCACATCTTCATCAGAATCTGATGATGATGTAGTCTGTAAATTCAAATAAGTAAATATAACAAAAATATGACACTTCAACATAACCAATGAACCCGCTAAGCCATCTATTGCCAGGTAGAAAACTACAATCCCCTTACCCTAAGGGGAGAAGTGCAACTACTGGCGCGAAATACTTATCTGAAGGGGCAAGAACGTTTAGCTTCGTTAAATGCCGATTGGAGTTTGACATTTACTACCTTCTAGAATATCTTTACTTCCAAATAGGGATTAATTCTGATGGTATGAGTATAATATTATTGGAAAAATTCTCTACATACAAAATTGCTTCTGGCCTTTTTTGATAGCCTTATGCACCAAATAAATTTTATTACCTTTCCACATTCTTCAATTTTTAGTTAATCATGCTACATCTGCATTAATTACAAGAAATTTTCGGTACGTTGTTATGGCAGTGGCCAGATCAAATTTTTGGAAATTATTTAGTTGATTCTGTTTATTCCCTATCAGATTTGGAAAAGCTTTCACAGATCAATTAGCTGTTATTTTCTATGTATCTATTGAGCATTGCCACAGTGTGGTTATATTTGTCTTTTATTTTATTGAGTTCTTTACTGATGATTTTATTTGTCGCTTATAGCACTAGTACCTCTATTTTAAGTAAATGTAGCCCTTAACTTTTCCAAGTCTCCAAAAAATTTTTTTAATTCAATCTCCATATTAATAGTTGCAATGTTTCAGCAAACATTTTTTTCGTCGATTTTTAAAAAATACCTTTTTAGAATTAGGAACCAATAATACTCAATACAAAAATGGTACTTACATATAACATATACTCATAATCAAAGAATTATTTACATAGAAAGTTTATTCTTTTGTTGCATAATTGCTGTTGCTGTTATGCAACAAAAGAATAAACTTTCTATGTAAATAATCATAAAAAAATACTCTTTATTCTTAATTCGTTTATTATATGAAAAATTTCTTATATGGAAATTTCTTATAGATTATATTAAAAATTTCTTATAAATTATATTAAAAATTTTTTCTAGATTATATGAAAATTTCTTATAGCAAATATTTATATGGAATGTTTCTTTTAGATTTTATGAAAAATTTCTTATATGGAAATTTCTTATAGACTGTATGAAAAATTTCTTATTGATTATATGAAAATTGTCTTGTAAATTATTTGAAAAAATTTTACAGACTGTATGAAAAATTTCTTCATATTATATGAAAAATTTCTTACAAAAATTCCTTATAAGAAATGGTGGGAATTCAACTAAATGTATTCCAAATCGAATGGATTCCAAATTAGTTAAATTATATATGTCAAACAAAGTAAATTCCACATTCCACATTTCAAAAAAAAAAAAACAATTAGAAAGAGAACACAAAATTTGACATTTACACGGTCCACTAGAAATTGCGAGGAAAGTAAGGTTGTTCTTAGAACAAAAATAAAATTAAATTGGAGTTTGTAAAAAATTGGAGTTTTATTTTCTATACGGAACATTTTGGTCCTTCGAGCCGGATATTTGAGTGAATTTATATAGGCCGTAAAGAAAATTAAATTAAATATAGTGAATGGTAGCATTTTATTGCTAAGAACACATACATACAAAAACGAGTATCGAACGTGTGGATTTAACACGGCGCAAAAGCGATCCACTAGTTGGCACGGTGTACAACCATACGAGGTACAAAGTTCAAGTGAGGCTGCTGAAATTGGCTATTAGTACAAAACGGAAAAGTTAATTAAGAAAAGAGCCACTTTTAGGGCACAAATTACAAGGATTGAAACGTATTTCAATAATATTGGTGCGGTAGATTTAAATGAGCATCAAATTCAAGAACGGGTAACAAAATTAATGGATACGTTTCAAAAATACGAAAATATTGAAATAGAAATACAGGAACATGAGGAAGTGGGCCAGGAAATGGCTGATAAGGAGTTTGAAAACTACGAACGAAAATATTTCAATATAAAAAGTATAGCGGCAGAAAAATTAAAAAGAATTAAAATAAATGATGCGCGGGCGGGTGTTCCGAAGGAGCAAGAGGAAAACAAATTGGATGCAGCGGTGCAAATGTTGATTGAACACCAAACAGTGCTAGCTGAGTTGGTAAGTAAACTTCCGATTAAATCAGAGTCAAATTTAAGTGCAGAAGCGGAACCAAAGCAAGGGAACGGTCAGCATTTGAGGCTACAACCAATTGAATTACCGGTATTTGATGGTGAATTTAAAAACTGGCCAGAGTTTCAGGATTTATATGTCAGTTTGATTCATACGAATAAAAACTATTCACCCAGCGAAAAGTTACAATATCTCAAGCGATCGTTGGTGTGAAAGGCAAAAGGTTTGCTGCGAAATATGGCAATTTGTGATGCGAATTATTTGGAAGCATATGATGAATTAATAAAAACTTTTAATAAAAGGGATGTCATCATAGATTCACATATGCAGACATTAATGGGACAACAGAAAATCCAGAATGCGTCGTCAGAAAATTTGAGAATGCTTTCTAGCAATATCACAGAATCTGTAAGGGCCCTTAAGGCATTGCAACTGCCAACTGAGCATTGGGATCGATTATTGGTATTCTTGTTGTCGTCGAAATTGGATGACGAATCAGGAAAACTTTGGAAGCGAGAATGCTCGCAAGCAGCAAATGAAAGTTCACCAACGTTTGACCAGTTGATTAATTTTATTAACGGCAGAATCTATGAGTTATCGACATTTACGGGCGGAAGAAATAGGAACCACTATATAGGAAATAGGAAGAAATAGGTAGTTGAATGACTACAACGGTTGCAGCAATTACAAGACTGTGTTTCAAATGCCAGGGAAATCATGTATTAGGGGCATGCAAGGATTTTCTTAAAATGACAGTAGGAGATAGAAGAAATTTCGTGAAACAAAAGGGGTTGTGTTACAATTGTATGAAGGGAAAGCATCTTGTAAAGGATTGTATGTCAAGGACTGTATGCAGTATCTGCAAAGGAAAGCATAATGTTTTGTTACATGTGAATGCCGCTGAAGTAACACTGACTGAGCATCAAAAAAAGGAACCAATTCAGCGGGTAGTATCATCATCGGTTATTAACAATTCGTTTGCAGCAGTACTACCAACAGTAAGTATATTGGTCAGGGACATATGTGGGCAATACCAGGCTGGTCGAGCATTACTAGACACGGGCTCGCAGATCAATATCATTTTGCAAGGGTTTGTTGAAAAGTTGGGGTTAAAAAGAAGTCATGCCAAAATTGTCATTAATGGAATTGGGTCCAAACAAACTAACACTAAGGGAAAGGTTCATTGTCTGCTGAAATCAAGAATAAAGGAATATGAATGCAACATGGAAGCATTTATACTGGAACAGGTAACGTCTGTTATACCTGCTACAGAATTAATAACGGTTACAAAGGAGTTATTGGAAATGGAGAATTTGGCAGATCCCAATTATCAGAAGCCACAACATATCGACATGATTTTGGGCAGCGAAGTTTTCTTTAAGATTTTGATGAATGGTAGGAGGTATGATCAAGGGAGGGCGCTGATAGCTGTGGAAACAAGGTTTGGTTGGATCATCACTGGCGTTGGAGTACAGGACACTTCTTCGAATTATGTGAGTCACCACACGTGTGTTGATATTGATGAACGACTAAGGGCATTTTGGGAATTGGAGAATATACCAGCTAACTCAATGTATACAGATGAAGAACTAAAGGCTGAAGAACACTATGCAGAAACTCATAGACGTGATAAAGAAGGGCGATATATAGTGCGCTTACCATTTAGGAAAAATGCAACAAAATTAGGCACGTCAAGAAATGCAGCAGAGAGCACATTAAAAAGCATGGAAAGAAGATTCGCTGTTGATGTAAATCTCAGGCAGGAATACATCTCGTTCATGCGTGAGTACATTGATTTGAATCACATGAAGAGGGTGAACCGGCAGGATATTACTACAGCGGATCACTTGAGTTACTATATGCCGCATCATGCGGTTGTGAAGGAGTCGAGTACTACAACAAAGTTGCGGGTGGTGTTCGACGCCTCACGGAAGACCTCAAATGGAGTGTCGTTAAATACAAACGTATTAGTTGGACCTACAATTCAAGGACGATTTGGGCGTTATTAAGTCAATTTCGGAAATACAAAATAGCGTTTACGGCGGATATGACAAAAATGTACCGCCAAATATTGATGGACAAGGAAGATAGAGCATATCAAAGGATCTTATGGAGAGAATCACCCGGCGACAAAATTGAAGAATATGAATTACAGACGGTGACGTACGGGACAGCTTGCGCACCGTTCCTGGCAGTTCGAACGTTAAAGCAGGTCGCATTAGATGGGGGACAAAGATTTCCTATTGGTGCAAGATGTTTGCAGAATTTCTTTTACATGGATGACTTAATGGGTGGTTGCCATAGCATCACAGAAGGTGAAACTGTAAAACGGGAGTTGATGGAACTGTTGCACCAGGGGGGATTTCAGCTGCGCAAATGGGCGTCAAATTCTGAAGCATTAATATCAACAATTCAAGAGGATTATAGGGAGTCATCAGTCACACTACCATTGTTAAAGGAAATGAGTATCAGGGCTCTGGGGCTCTTATGGAAACCTGCTGAGGACTACTTCACATTTGAAGTAAATTTGGATGTCACAACTGTTATAACAAAGCGACAGTTGTTAGCAGATATTTCAAAACTATATGATCCGTTGGGGTTTCTAAGTCCTTGCACAGTGATGGCAAAATTATTCATGCAGGAAATTTGGATGTGTGGAGTGGCTTGGGATGATGCGCTATCTGAGGATTTGTTATCCAGGTATTATGAGTTCAAAAAAAATTTATATTGGTTAACACGGGTAAAAATACCTCGGTGGGTGAATTCAACTCAAACGTCACGGTTGGACTTATGCGGATTTGCAGATGCATCTGAACGGGCATATGCAGCGGTGGTGTATTTGCGGGTTGTCAAAGATGGGGCCGTCACTGCAACACTACTAACGTCAAAAACGAGGATTGCTCCAATTTCACAAATTTCACTGCCCAGGTTGGAGTTGTGCGCAGCTCAGTTATTGGCAAAATTGATAAGGAACGTAAAAGAAGCTATGAATTACCAGGATGTGCGAACGATTTGTTTTACCGATTCGACAATTGTGTTGGCTTGGTTGAGGGGTTTTCCACGCAAGTGGAAAACATTCATAGCCAATCGAACGGCAGACATTATCACAACAGTGCCATACAAAGATTGGCGACATGTAAAATCGGCAAATAATGCGGCTGATTTACCATCGCGGGGCATGCTGGGAAATGAACTGGTGAACTCAAAAACATGGTGGAATGGCCCGGAATTTCTATACTCAGATGAATTTGACAAAGCTGATCCATCAACTGAGTACAATACAAATCTGGAAATGAAAGCAGAAGATGTTGCATTGCACATAAGGGTCGCTAATACGGAACGTGAACTCTTCTGTGAATTCATATTTGCTAGGTTTTCTACATTGCAAAGAATAATGTATGTTATATCAAGGTGCCGCAGATTTGTGAGCAATTTAAAAAGAAAGGTGGCAAAGATGGCAATAGTAACTGGTGCTATTACATTAACCGAACTCCAGGAATCGAGGGAGATTTTAATTAGATGGTCCCAAAGCAATACATTTTCATTGGAATTGAAGGCAATTCGGGAAGGTCATGCAGTTGCAAAGGACAGCAAATTAGTCACATTATTACCATTCATTGATGAAAGAAATATACTGAGGGTCGGTGGGCGACTACAAGAGGCAGCAATTGGGTACAATAAGAGGCATCCCATAATCCTACACAGAGAGCATAGACTGGCTCAGATTATTATCAACGAATTGCACCTAAGGTATTTCCACGCTAATCAACAATTATTAATAAATATTTTGAGTCTCAGGTATTGGATAATTGGAGCTAAATATATTGTAAAGAAGGTAATAAGGCAGTGCATCACCTGCAAACGATATCGAGCTGAAGGTTATCAACAGCAGATGGGAAATTTACCCGCGTATCGTATTAATCCATCCAGACCGTTTACCAACACGGGAACAGATTTCACAGGTCCATTCCAAATACGTACGTAAAAGGGACGAGCTGCAAAGCAATTAAAAAGTTATATAGTAGTTTTTGTATGCATGGTTACTAAGGCTGTTCACATCGAGTTGTGTTCAGATTTATCTACTGATGCATTCTTAGCAGCTTTACACCGGTTCGTCAGTCGTCGAGGTACCTGCAGAAATCTCTACAGCGATAATGGTCGGAATTATATCGGCGCATCTCGTAGATTATCCGAATGTCAATTGTTCATGCAAGAGAATTATGAAAACATCCACAGGGACTTGACCAATAATGAAATCAAGTGGCATTTTATTCCGGCGTACTCTCCTAATTTTGGCGAATCCGCAATAAAATCATAAAAAATTTTGGGAATCCGCAATAAAATCATTACAATATCATTTCAAGCGGACATTAGGAGAAAGAAGTCTAACATATGAAGAAATGACAACCGTTTTATGTCAAATTGAAGCTTGTTTGAATTCCAGAACCATAGCCATCAACGTATCAGATGCTGAAGACTCAACACCGATAACCTCAGGACATTTCCTGACTCAGGGCCCAATATTATTGCCCCCACAGGATCAACAGGAAGGAGCTGTGTCTCATCACACCCGCTGGAGTTTAGTGCAACAAATCCAGTTATCTTTTTGGCGAAGATGGAGTAACGAATATATTACTACGCTGCAACAACGAAAAAAATGGGCAATTAAAACAAAAAAATATACAATTGGGTGACGTAGTACTAATTCGTGAGGACAATTTACCACCATGTCGATGGATGATGGGCAAGGTCATTGACACACATCCGGGAAAGGACGAACTCGTTCGTGTTGTCACGTTGAAAACAAACAATGGAATCGTCAAACGCACTGTTCGTAAATTAGTCGTACTATTGCCAGTCGACGAATAAAAGTTGAAATCTAGGATTTCAAGGCGGGCAGAATGGTGGGAATTCAACTAAATGTATTCCAAATCGAATGGATTCCAAATTAGTTAAATTATATATGTCAAACAAAGTAAATTCCACATTCCACATTAAAAAAAAAAAAAAACAATTAGAAAGAGAACACAAAAAAAACAATTAGAAAGAGAACACAAAATTTGACATTTACACGGTCAACTAGAAATTGCGAGGAAAGTAAGGTTGTTCTTAGAACAAAAATAAAATTAAATTGGAGTTTGTAAAAAATTGGAGTTTTATTTTCTATACGGAACAAGAAAAATCTCTTATAGATTATATGAAAATTTTTTTATAGATTATATGAAAATTTTTTTATAGATTGTATGAAAAATTTCTAACATATTACATGAAATTTTTTTAATAAAAATTCCTTATATGAAAAATCTCTTATAGATTATATGAAAAATTTCTTATAGATTATATGAAAAATTTCTAATAGATTATATAAAGAATTTCTTATAGATTATGTGAAAAATTTCTTATAGAAAATTGCTTGTATGAAAATTTTCTTATAGATTATATGACAAATTTCTTATAGCAAATCCCTTATATAAAAAATTTCTTATAGATTATATGAAAAATTTCTAATAGAAAATTCCTTATACGGAAATTTCTTATAGATTGTATGTAAAATTTCTCATAAATTATATGGAAAATTTCTTATAGATTATATGCAAAATTTCTAATAGATTATACGAAAAATTTGTAATAGATTACATGAAAAATTTCTTATAAATTATATGAAAATTTCTTATAGATTATATGAAAAATTTCTTATAGAATAATCCTTATATGAAAAATTTCTCATGGATTATATGAAAAATTTCTTATAGATTATATGAAAAATTTCTTATAGATTTTATGAAAAATTTCTAATAGAATATTTCTTATATGAATTATATCTTGTAGATGATATGAAATTTTTTTTATAGATTATATGCAAAGTTTCTTATAGATTATGTGACAAAATTGCTTATAGAAAATTCCTTATAAGAAAAATTTCTTATAGATTATAAGAAAAATTTCTTATAGATTATATGAAAAATTTCTTATATATTATATAAAAAATTTTATTATAGAAAATTCCTTACATAAAAAATTTCTTATAGATAATATAAAAACTTCTTATAGAATATTTCTCATATGAAAAGTTTCTTATAGATTATATGATAAATTTCTTACATATTATATAAAAAATTTTATTATAGAAAATTCCTTACATAAAAAATTTCTTATAGATAATATAAAAACTTCTTATAGAATATTTCTCATATGAAAAGTTTCTTATAGATTATATGATAAATTTCTTATATATTATATGAAAAATTTCTTACAAAAATTCCTTATAAGAAAAATCACTTATAGATTATATGAATCATTTTTTATAGATTATATAAAAAATTTTTATAGATTGTATGAAAATTTCTTACATATTATATGAAATTTTTTTTATAAAAATGCCTTATATAAAAAATCTCATAGATTATATGAAAAATGTCTTATAGATTATAAGAAAAATTTCTAATAGATTATATAAAAAAATTCTTATAGATTATATAAAAATTTTTTATAGGTTATATGAAAAAATTTTTATCGATTTATGAAAAATTTCTTATAGATTATATGAAAAATTTCTTTTAGATTATATGGAAAAAATTTTATAGATTATATGAAAAATTTCTTATAGAAAATACCTTATGTGGAGAATTTCTTATAGATTTTATGAAAAATTTCTTATAGAAAATACCTCATATGGAAAATTTCTTAGAGATTATATAAAAAAATTTTTATAGAAAATTTCTTATATGAAAAATTTCTTATAGCAAATACCTTATATGGAAAATTTCTTATAGATTATATGGAAAATTTCTTATAGAAAATACCTCATATAGAACGTTTCTTATAGATTATATGAAAAATTCCTTATAGAAAATTTTATATGTGAAAATTTCTTATAGATTATATGAAAAATATCTTATAGACTTTATGAATTATTTCTTGTAGATTATAAGAAATTTTTTTTATAGATTATATGCAAAATTTCTTATAGATTATGTGAAAAATTTCTTATAGAAAATTGCTTATATGAAAATTTTCTTATAGATTATGTGACAAATTTCTTATAGCAAATCCCTAATATGAAAAATTTCTTATAGATTATATGAAAAATTTCTTATAGAAAATTGCTTATATGAAAAATTTCTTATAGATTATATGACAAATTGCTTATAGAAAATCCCTTATATGGAAAATTTCTTATAGGTTTTATGAAAAATTTCTTATAGAAAATACCTCATATGGAAAATTTCTTAGAGATTATATGAAAAAATGGACTATGATTTCGAGATAACATACAAAAAGAGTAAAATTAATACAAACGCGAATACTTTATAACGAATCAAAATTGATGTTTTCTTTAGAAAAGTTCATTTAAAAAAAAAAAAAAATAAATGTACTCATCCGCAAAACGAAGGCTAAAAACCAAATGGAACTGAAGTTAAAATTTATGAAATATTCAATTATGCTATTTCTCTTATAGTGTTTGATTACTAATATCTCGTGCACCCTTTCGGTTTTATTATTAAGTTGTTTTATCTAGTTATAATAATTAGAAGAATTTCTTGTAGACTAAATTGAAAGGTTAAAATAAATAAATTGCAAACCTTAGATTTTGGAGTATAAGGATAAACAATTGTAGTGTCAATTTGAACACAAAAAATGGAATACGACCTTAAAGCTACTGTAGTGGATCCTTGCCTTTACTGGAAGTTAATTTTGAATAAGTGTATTGATGCAATGTCAATTTTTTAATTGTTCATATTGCTTTGACTCATATTTTATAAATAATAGTTGAAGTGGTTATTTCATTTAATAAATTTAGAATTTGAAACGAAAACATTTTTTTGGTCATTTATTTGCATATACACGTAAATGTTTCATTTCAAAACATAAAATCATCGAATCATTTTTATGATAAGAAATTTACTCACATCGTATCTTAATAGGAGCAGCTTTAGCTTTAAGTTGGAATAATATGTATGCATTGAGTTATAATATCATATCTTAATATTTAATGACATAATTATAAGAACTCATAAATTCAAAATTATACTTTTATAAATGATTCATAAACATGCATTTTTAGCACATTACCTTGAATATATGAAAATTATACAATATATTATTATGTATAATTTTTTGACTATGTAAAGATCAATAAAATCCCCATTGGAATGTTTTCAGGCGAATGACATTGAAACGTCAAACTGATTTTTTTTTTGACAGAACAGAATTTTTAGTTTTTAAGCACTTAGAGTACCCGAAATCCAGTAAAAATCCAATTTACTAATTTGTTTAAAGTAAAATGATATCATGTCATTTTAAAAGCGTTTAATATACATGTTAAATAACGGTGTTGGCATATTTATTTTAAATTAATAGATGGGTAAGAGCAAGCAAAAATGGTTTTTGGTTCATCGCAATTCCACAGATTTTTTTGGCTTCAATAAAATTTATGCTTATACTCTATAATCTAATTTGCAATCCTTACTGAATACAACTAATAGCGACAGAAGCGTTTGATATTTCAAATATGGCCACACGGTTCATTTAGAAACATACAACCCTTGTTCAGAAATACCTTTGCATACGTAATATGTCAAATTTAAGAAATAAACATAATAAACGAATTAAGAATAAAGAGTATTTTTTTATGATTATTTACATAGAAAGTTTATTCTTTTGTTGCGTAACAGCACTATATGAAACTTTTCATATAATTTCTAAGAAATTTTCCATATGAGGTATTTTCTGTAAGACATTTTTCATAAAATCTATAAGAAACTTTCCACATAAGATATTTTCTATAAGAAATTTTCCATATAATCTATAAGAATTTTTCCATATCTATCTATTATATAAAAAAGATTTCATTTTGTAAGATTTTATTATGATGTATGTATGAGTTTTTGTTGTTTCTATATGTGTTTTTTTGAAATCATGAAAGAGCGTAAGCGTATTTGAGTGAAGAGGAGATGAAAGAGCGTAAGCGTATTTATTATGATGTATGTATGAGTTTTTGTTGTTTCAACATGTGTGTTTTTTTTTGAATTCTTGAAAGAGCGTAAGCGTAATCAAAAGAATACTGCGATGATGTTAGGATTGTAATCTTATTGATGTTAGGATTGTATGGAGCGAGAAAAAAGTAGAATATTTGGACATAGGTGCTCATGACAAAAGAATGAGAACATTGTTACGCTCTTACTTTCGAGAATAAAATTAAATTTTTTTAATTTTACATAAAAATAAAATTATGTAAAATTTAAAAAAATAACAATAATGATGTTTTCCCTCTATTCAGTAGAATATTGTCATTAGGGAGGGGGGGGGGGGTGGTGTTGGTGAGCGAAGCGAGCAGGGGCGGAGCCCCCTAGTAATCTATAAGAAATTTTTCATATAATCTCTAAGAAATTTTCCATATAATCTATAAGAAATTTTTCATATAATCTATAAGAAATTTCCGTATAAGGAATTTTCTATAAGAAATTTTTCGTATAATCTATAAGAAATTTTTCATATAAGGGATTTTCTATAAGCAATTTGTCATATAATCTATAAGAAATTTTTCATATAAGCAATTTTCTATAAGAAATTTTTAACATAATCTAAGAGAAATTTTGCATATAATCTATAAAATTTTTTCTTATAATCTACAAGAAATAATTCAAACAATCTATAAGATATTTTTCATATAATCTATAAGAAATTTTCAAATATACAATTTTCTATAAGAAATTTTTCATATAATCTATAAGAAACTTTCTATACAAGGTATTTTCTATATGAAATTTTACATATAATCTATAAGAAATTTCCCATATAAGGTATTTGCTATAAGAAATTTTCTATAAAAATTTTTTCATATAATCTCTAAGAAATTTTCCATATGAGGTATTTTCTATAAGAAATTTTTCATAAAATCTATAAGAAATTTTTCATATAAGGGATTTTCTATAAGCAATTTGTCATATAATCTTTAAGAAATTTTCCATATAAGCAATTTTCTATAAGGAATTTTTAACATAATCTATAAGAAATTTTGCATATAATCTATAAAATTTTTTCTTATAATCTACAAGAAATAATTCAAATAATCTATAAGATATTTTTCATATAATCTATAAGAAATTTTCAAATATACAATTTTCTATAAGAAATTTTTCATATAATCTATAAGAAACTTTCTATACAAGGTATTTTCTATATGAAATTTTACATATAATCTATAAGAAATTTCCCATATAAGGTATTTGCTATAAGAAATTTTTCATATAAGAAATTTTTCTATAAAAATTTTTTCATATAATCTCTAAGAAATTTTCCATATGAGGTATTTTCGATAAGAAATTTTTCATAAAATCTATAAGAAATTTTTCATATAAGGGATTTTCTATAAGCAATTTGTCATATAATCTATAAGAAATTTTTCATATAAGCAATTTTCTATAAGAAATTTTTCATATAATCTATAAGAAATTTTTCATATAAGGGATTTGCTATAAGAAATTTGTCATATAATCTATAAGAAAATTTTCATATAAGCAATTTTCTATAAGAAATTTTTCACATAATCTATAAGAAATTTTGCATATAATCTATAAAAAAAATTTCTTATAATCTACAAGAAATAATTCATAAAGTCTATAAGATATTTTTCATATAATCTATAAGAAATGTTCATATATAAAATTTTCTATATGGAATTTTTCATATAATCTATAAGAAACGTTCTATATGAGGTATTTTCTATAAGAAATTTTCCATATAAGGTATTTACTATAAGAAATTTTTTATATAAGAAATTTTCTATAAGGTATTTTTCATATAATCCTTAAGAAATTTTCCATATGAGGTATTTTCTATAAGAAATTTTTCATAAAATCTATAAGAAATTCTCCACATAAGGTATTTTCTATAAAAAATTTTTCATATAATCTATAAAATTTTTTCCATATAATCTAAAAGAAATTTTTCATATAATCTATAAGAAATTTTTCATAAATCGATAAGAAATTTTTCATATTACCTATAAGAAATTTTTATATAATCTATAAGAAATTTTTTATATAATCTATTAGAAAAATTTTCTTATAATCTATAAGACATTTTTCATATAATCTATGAGATTTTTTATATAAGGAATTTTTATAAAAAAATTTTCATATAATATGTAAGAAATTTTCATACAATCTATAAAAGTTTTTTATATAATCTATAAAAAATGATTCATATAATCTATAAGAGATTTTTCTTATAAGGAATTTTTGTAAGAAATTTTTCATATAATATATAAGAAATTTATCATATAATCTATAAGAAACTTTTCATATGAGAAATATTCTATAAGAAGTTTTTATATTATCTATAAGAAATTTTTTATGTAAGGAATTTTCTATAATAAAATTTTTTATATAATATGTAAGAAATTTATCATATAATCTATAAGAAACTTTTCATATGAGAAATATTCTATAAGAAGTTTTTATATTATCTATAAGAAATATTTTATGTAAGGAATTTTCTATAATAAAATTTTTTATATAATATATAAGAAATTTTTCATATAATCTATAAGAGATTTTTCTTATAATCTATAAGAAATTTTTCTTATAAGGAATTTTCTATAAGCAATTTTGTCACATAATCTATAAGAAATTTTACATATAATCTATAAAAAAAATTTCATATCATCTACAAGATATAATTCATATAAGAAATATTCTATTAGAAATTTTTCATAAAATCTATAAGAAATTTTTCATATAATCTATAAGAAATTTTTTATATAATCCATGAGAAATTTTTCATATAAGGATTATTCTAAAGAAATTTTTCATATAATCTATAAGAAATTTTCATATAATTTATAAGAAATTTTTCATGTAATCTATTACAAATTTTTCATATAATCTATTAGAAATTTTGCATATAATCTATAAGAAATTTTCCATATAATTTATGAGAAATTTTTCATACAATCTATAAGAAATTTCCGTATAAGGAATTTTCTATTAGAAATTTTTCATATAATCTATAAGAAATTTATTATATAAGGGATTTGCTATAAGAAATTTGTCATATAATCTATAAGAAAATTTTCATATAAGCAATTTTCTATAAGAAATTTTTCACATAATCTATAAGAAATTTTGCATATAATCTATAAGAAATTTTTCATAAATCGATAAGAAATTTTTCATATAACCTAAAAGAAATTTTTCAAATAATCTATAAGGTATTTTTCGTATAAGGTATTTTCTACAAGAAAAATTTCATGAAATTTTTCAAATAATCTAAGATAAATTTTTCATATAAGTAATTTTGTATAATAAATTTTTCATATAATTTATAACAAATTTTCAAATATTCTATAAGAAATTTCCATATAAGAAATTTTTCATAAAATCTATAAGAACTTTCCATATAAGTTATTTTCTATAAGAAATTTTTCATACAATCTATAAGAAATTTCCATATAAAAAATTTTCTATAAGAAATTTTTCATATAATCTATTAGAAATTTTTCATATAATCTATAAAAAAATTTTCATATAATCTATAAGAAGTTTTTCATATAATCTATAAAGAAAGTTTCATACGTGTATAAACTATTAGACATTTTTTCTATAATCTATTAAACATTTTCATATAAGAAACTTTCAATAAGAATTTTACCATATTGTCTATAAGATATTTTCAATAAAATCTATAAGAAACTATCCATATAAAGTATTTTCTATAAGAAATTTTCCATATAATCTATAAGAAATTTTCCGTATAAGGTATTTTCTACAAGAAAAATTTCATATAATCTATAAGAAATTTTTCAAATAATCTAAGATAAATTTTTCCATATAAGTTATTTTCTATAAGAAATTTTTCATACAATCTATAAGAAATTTCCATATAAAAAATTTTCTATAAGAAGTTTTTCATATAATCTATTAGAAATTTTTCATATAATCTATAAAAAAATTTTCATATAATCTATAAGAAGTTTTTCATATAATCTATAAGAAATTTTTCATATAATCTATAAGAAATGTTTCATAAAATCTATAAGAAACTTTCCATATAAGGTATTTTCTATAAGAAATTTGTCATATTATCTATAAGAAATTTCCATATAAAAAATTTTCAATAAGAAATTTTTCATATAATCTACAAGAAATTTTTCAAATAATCTTTAAGAAATTTTTTGTATAATCTATAAAAAAATGTTCATATAATCTATAAGAAATTTTTCATCTACGGAATTTTCTATAAGAAATTTTTTGTATAATCTATAAGAAAAATTTTCATGTACGTAATTTTCTATAAGAAATTTTTCATTAAATCTATAAGAAGTTTTTCATATAATCAATAAGAAAATTTTCATATAATCTATAAGAAATTTTTCATATTAGGGATTTTCTATAAGCAATTTGTCATATAATCTATAAGAAATTTTTCACATAATCTTTAAGAAATTTTGCATATAATCTATAAAAAAGTTTCTTATAATCTACAAGAAATAATTCATATAATCTATAAGATATTTTTCATATAATCTATAAAAAAAATTCATATATGCTATTTTCTATAAGAAATTTTTCATATAATCTATAAGAAACTTTCTACACGAGGTATTTTCTATAAGAAATTTTCCATATAAGGTATTTGCTATAAGAAATTTTTCATATAAGAAATTTTGTATAAGAAATTTCTCATATAATCTCTAAGAAATTTTCCATATGAGGTATTTTCTATAAAAAAATTTTCATAAAATCTATAAGAAATTTCCCATATAAGGTATTTGCTTCGAAGCGAGCAGGGGGCGAAGCCCTCTAGTATATTTTGAAAAATACAATAATTTTGTATGAATATAAAAAGTAAGATAAAAGCGGAGGGGATGAGTTATTTAAAAGTTAAAGTGGTTAGGCAAGTCGCGGCAGAAGAAAAGTCACAGGCGGCGGATATAAAAAGATAGCTACCAAAAGCAATAAGAAGGCACGCTTAAATAAATGAAGAGGTGTAAAAAGACGTTCAATAACCAGGCTCTTGGAAAAACTCAAAGTTCCCCTTTGAACATTATTTAATGTCAGTAATTCACAGTTAACACAGTATTAAAATCGATATCGTTCTCAAGATAATTGCTTTTTTAAAAATTATTGTCAGCCTACAGATACGGTGACGTCAAAAACCGTCTATGATACTATAACAAGTTTCACCAGATAATTTTGCGATTATCTAAATATCTACCTTCGCTTCGATAATAATTCAAAAAAAAAACTGATCAAACATCTTACGACTAAAATTGAACCTAATATAGACGTTTCCCGGAAATTAAATAACTATAAATAGTAACCATCTGTGAACATAGTTTAAAATTCACCTCAAGTTCATATATTTTTTTTTTATGAAGAAGTGGAAGGATTTCTATTCAAAATTACGGTGTATAAGAAAATCTTAATGAATATGTCTTCGACAACTATATCGGCAGAGGAGCTTAAAAAGAACAAAAATAATTTTTTTTGTTCTTCCAATTTTGTTTCGCCTATCCATTTTTATATTTGCGACTTTTTGCCTTTCCTCTCATTTTTATATTGCCTTTCCTCTGTGAATTTTTTTTCTGTTTTTCTTTTTAATATTTTTATAGATTCTTTTTACCCTCACTTCTTTTATTTATTTTTCTTTCTTCTCTTCCCATGGAGGATGTCCATTATTCCCTTTATATCTTAGGCATGATAGATTGGATATTAAATCTTAGCACCAATTTCAAACCCTTTATAATCATCCCAGAAAGCTAGCATCAAGCATTGTGCTGAAACATATGCTCTTTCAGTATGGTCGTAATTAACCATATTCCTGTGAAACTTCACGTTCCTAAAAATTTATGAATTGGTCCAACACCCAAATATTACCTTCCACTATTTTTTTCAAACCATAACGGATGACTACCAACTTTGGCCCTGAAAGGTTTTGTGTTTTGACTTTTCATTAGCTATCGTCTTATACAACGATGCTCGATGTAGAGCCAAGTTAAGCGGCAGCGAATTATAACCTTTAGTTTTTGAGAATGCAAGAGTTAGATGAATTTCAGAATGCGAGTTGAATAGTTCTTATTTCGATTCAATGAACCATAGAAAATTTGCGGATGTGGGTGAAAGCTAGCTACCGTACTCGGTTGACACTGAAGTCTTTATTTAATCGTAATCCTTAATCATTTTACCCAACTTTACATATTTTTATTTAAGTTGACCGCGACTCGATCATGACCTCTTTAAGAATCGAGAATTTTCTTTATCGAGAATTAGCCGTTCATCGATACTGCTCACCAGTATATAGAGACCGAATGAAAAGTTCGCTATTTATCTCATGGAGTTGATGTTAATCCGAAACAGACTGCAAAGTCCCGTTTCCGCAGATATTTTCCTCGAAATACTTCAAGCGGGATTGTTGCCCTATATCAAAGTCCAACTATATTGGCATCCTACTTTAATCTTAGATGAGCTAAACAAATACGTAAACGATATTAAACAGAATTATCTACAAATTCGATCCATACGCGCATACTTCTATAGACCAAAACTGAAGGAAGCAGCGTTGATAGACACAATTTTTGTTATGGATATTGGCGTAAGGACAATCATATACCACATTAACGTAATTGTCTTTCGGTAAACCGACAGAAGGTCGGGGTACCAATATCATCATTCGACCAGGGTAAATGCATATATAAACATTCAACAACCACAACTCGATCGACCAGCCGAGACGTAACTATTCTGAATGGATACTACAGCCAGAATTGAGAGTATACAGAATGAACAAAACGAATTGAATTACCGAACAAATACCAATCCACGACCGTTTCTCCATTTACCACCATAAAAACCCAATAGCCATATTGCCCCGTAAACAAGCTGAGCACAAGTTATCAACCCAAACCCTTTAGACAGTCTCTCCTAAACCATATCACGTTAATCTTAAGGAATAGAAAGAGACCAGAGTACATATTTTTGGATCATCATTTGAACCTGGAAGTGACAATCTAAATGTAAATCTCTCTAATAAATCTTGCATACCCAGTCACGCTGCTAGCAGAATACAATTTTTTTGGAGATTAATTAAACTTGCCAAAAGACTATTAGCTGTTTTGAGGTGTCATCATAAACCTGACTTTTTATATAGTTCCGAGCTTGATGCAAGATCTATATTTATGAATAGATTTTTATTAAATATTTGGATTGGTACCAGATAACGTGGGACAATTTGCCTCTTTCAAACTAAAGAATAATGAGAGGAAATCGAATCAATATACATTAACTTCGAAACAGTAACCGAGATTGGAATTAATTAAAATAACATTACACTCAGATAATATCTTAGGAAGAGGTTGAATAGGTTTCATGGAGCACAGACTTAAACAACGATTCTATCCAGTATTGCCTGCAGTTCAAAAACAATGGGAGTTATTGAGGAAAGCGAGAATCCTTGGACTTTTCCTTTAGTACTAGTCAGGAAGCCAGGAAAAGTTTGTCTTTGTTTCGACGACAGAAAAGTAAATTCTATGATGAAGAAAGATGCGTACATACTACCACAAATAGATGGATTATTGGGGAGTCTACTTCTACCCAAATTTATTACTAGCTTAGATCTCAAAGATGCCTTTTGGCAAACATCACTGAAACAGAAATCTCGAAAAAATACTGCTTTCACTATACCCGGGCATCCTCGTTACCAATACCGAGTCATGCCGTTTGGATAATGTAATTCTCTGTAAGTATTGTGCCATCTGATATATGAAGCGATACCCTATGGTCTGTGATAACACTTTCTCCTATACCTAGATTACTTATTGATCTTATCCGAAGATTTTAACTCCCATATCACTCTACTAAGTCACATCGGTGAATACTTAAGCAGAGCGGGTTTAACCATCAATGTAGATAGGGTAAGTTTTGCCTTAGAAAAACCAAATAATTTAAGTTTTTTTATCGGTGAGAACGGAATTGAGGCAGACCCTCGAAAGGTATTCTATATAGTTGAATATCATCCTCCTAAAACAATCCAATAAGTCTGAAGAATCATAGGAATAGATGGATGGAATAGATGCTTCATTCTGAATTTTGTAGCTGGCTCCGCTCCAATAACGAATACCCTTAGAAAACTCCAAAATTCGTATGGACCATCGATTTAAAAAGTAAGTTAACTTCCTCTCTCGTCGATTTAAAAACTAAATTAACTTCCTCTATAGTATTGAGAAGATCTGATTCCTTTTAACCTTCCATCAAACAGTATAATGCGAGTCATAATGGGATTAAGGGTGTGTTAGTACAGGAGGACGACGAGGGGAAAGAATGTGCAATATTTTAAAAAATAGAAAAACCGATTTCCGCACTTGAAGGAAAGTAACGGGTATGTATTATGTGTACGAAGTATAAAAAATACGATTTCCATACTTAAAGGAAAGTAATGGTTATGAAGTGTCAATTTTTTACAAAAACAGGTGGCTTAGAAGTTATGGATACCAACGACTGAGATCCTTTTATAATCTTTTATTTCTAAATCACATGAACCAATAGTATCGGTAAATGAGAATATTCGAAGACACTTGATTTGATTCGGCGATATTTTTATTGGCCTTATATGGCAGCAGACATACGTAATTATATGTTAAATTGTGATACATATAAGGAAACCAAAGCCCCTAAAATTACCCCTCGTCATTTTACAATTACTGGACACCCGTGGCAATGTGTATACATAGAACTACTTGAACCTAATCCCCGTAGTCCTATAATAAATGTGGTCGACTAAAAAATCTCTAAGGAAGGCAGCCGCGTCGCAGATATGCCAAACTCTTGAAAAAGACTTGTTCAATCTTTTTGGCGTCGAAGCATGGAATAAAACACATAAAACAGCGTTTTACACCCCTCAAACAAACACTTCACAGCGCTTAGTAGAAACATTTTAGTCGTAAACTCGCTCACAAATTCTTAAAGTGCAGAATCAGAGCCAGGAAGAGAACAGCGATGTATGAACTAGAAGATATGAAAGGCAAGCCACTGGGAGTGTATTACGTTAAGGATTTGTGCCAATAAAAAGTTAATAAGGAAACTTACGGTTTGGAAAAATCCCGTGAGGAATATGGAATGATGCCGGGTAGCTCAGTATTCGACTCCATCGTAGATTCGGTGAAGTGAGAAATTGGATGCTGTGGCTACCATTTTTCAGGTCCCTCCAATTCGATGTATCGTTAGAAATAACTATGTTGTTATGGTAGCCTTATCGATGGCATTGTTTATATGGTCGTTACCTACAAGGTGGCGCACAAATCAGCAAAGTCGTATATGTAGTCCGAAAGAAGACTACATGATTCTATAACGCTTTATCCAATCAGTGATTGGATAAAGCGTTATAGAATCATGTACGCACGTCCTTTATTGTCTTTTAAGTTTCTTTTGTGACTTTTATCTTTTTTATTCTTTTTCCTTTCTTTTTTTTCTTTTTCTTAAAAAAATAATTTTGTTTGTTCTAACAATTTTGTTTTCGGTTATCCATTTCTGTCTTCGCGACTTTTCACCTTTTATCCCATTTCCTATTCCCCTCCCGCTGTATGTTTCATTTTTCTTTAGATTTTTTTATAATTTTGTTTCCTCACTTTCTTTTTATTAATTTTTTTCTCCCTTCTCCTCCCATGGATAACTTAACACCCTCGGATGTCTGCATTATTGACAAGATATTTTTATGTTTATGGTGGGTGTGAGAACACATATTAGCGCCAATTTTAATCTCTCCCACAATCTTCCCAGAAAGCTAGCATCAAGCATGGCCTGCTGAATCATGTGCTCTCTGAGTATGGTACTCATTGACCATTCTCCTATGGAACTTAACGTTTTTAAAAATTTTATCGAAATTTTAATACCTTTCTCATCTCGTCTAATACCCAAAAATACTTTTCAGTATTTGTATCAAACCATAACAAGTAACATTTTAATTTCTAGGTCGTCCGTTATTCGTGTTGGCGGTTCATATAAAAGTATCCGCAATGGAGAAAAAGATTTGATTATCTGATACTTACATTAAAGAATATCTGGATAGGTCATTTTTTCATTTAAGTAGAGCATTTACTATTTCCATATTACTTGTACATATTTACATGGTATTTAAAACGTAGAGCTGACACATGCTCTGTACATCCTTTGCTGTTATAGTAAATTAGTTTTTAATGTCTAAGTACATGAATTGCTTACAACTATGACTTAAAAATTATATGTCTCAAACACTATATTCTATATATTTCATTGCTTACAAACTAACCTTAATTCTAGACTTAAAAAAAAATAGGGAAAGGAATATTCAGGGAGAGTGGATTAGGAGTTTGGGATTTTTGGGAATTTTGTGTTGCTTCCGCTAACCACGATGGAAATGGGGAGTTAAGGAATTATAAAACTGAACGTTCATAATATCACTATCTTTAGCAAAATCAGATATAAGGACTGGTGAGGCATAGAGGTAATCATTGTGTAAGTATCTGTGTTGGGTGGCTTGGGATTTAATCCTTTCTATTGACTCTTGATTGAGTGGATTAGTATGGTCTATTAAATGCTGGAGAAAGTTTTTGGTTAAACCAACCATGTATGAAATAAAAGGAGTAAGATTACTTTTCTGATATATATAGGAGTTAGAATAATGCTTGCCGTCTATTTTACTATATTTTGAAAGGCATTTCCTAATGATTGACCTTTCGAATACATGGACTTTATTGGCATACGTTTTCGAGAAACTAAAATAGATTGGAAATGCATAGCCAATAATTGGCCGAATAAGTTGTTTATAGAATAGTAACTTTGTATTTATACTAAGCCCTTTCCGACGCCTAAGTAGGAATAGAAAGGTATGAATAGACTCAACATGTGGTTAAATTTGAATATTGAGTTAAAGTTGATGCCTAAATATTTTAGTTGATTTGAGACTGGAATAGCTGTGTTTTTAATCAGAATATGCAGCTTTTTGCTCTTTGTAGCAATTTTCCTCGGTCCGCGAGTGCTGGGATTACGGAAACAGATTAAATTGGACTTATTAAGATTGACTGATAAGTTCCAGTCATCATAATAATTTATAATTTTAAAAAGAAGCTCTTGCGTTCTCTTTAGAGCTAATTTTGGAGATTTGCTTTTGGCATAAATATGAGTGTCGTCCGTATATAATATCATTTGTGCTTTTGCGGCTGTTGGTATGTCTGCAGTATATATTGAATACAGCAAGGGACCTAATACTGAGCCTTGTGGAACTCCTTTACCTATTGGAAAGAATTCGGAAGTCGTGTTTTGATATCTGACGCAAGATGACCTATCCTGAAGAAATGAGTGCAGCAGCAGCGTAAAATATGGAGGGAAATTAAGTTTACATATTTTGTGCACTAGTCCCTTGTGCCAAACTGAGTCAAATGCTTTGGTAATATCTAGGGAACAAGCAACTGTTGACTCTTTATGGTTTAAGCCAGTTGTGATCACACTATGTAGTAGAAAAAGCGCATCCAAAGTTGAGTGCCCTTTCCGAAATCCGAATTGAAAGTCAGGAATAATTTTATTTTCATTACAAAATTAATTTATCTTTTCGTAAAAGAATTTTTCTAATATTTTTCCCTAACAGGGAAGAAGAGATATAGGTCGATGTTGTTGGATAGCTGCTCTACCTTGAGTTTTCGGAATATTAAAGATTATGCCTATCTTACAGGGTTTAGGGAAGTAGAAATTGTTGATGCAGTGATTAAATATTGCAACTAAGGGGCTCAAACTCTTTTTCGGAATCTTTCTCACAATAAAATTCGATATATTATCGATCCCAGCAGACATTTTATTATTTAAAGATTTTGTGTGTTTTCGGATATAAACATATCTAGAGAGCTGGGATTGCTTGCACTGTTATCGGTGCTGAATTTTGTAATATGAGTTGGGGAGTTTGATAAAAAAAACTGCCGACCTGATCGTTTACATGAGTTTGTAGAGGTGAGTTTGAACTAGAGTTTTAAAGATCTTTATAAAACGAGGCAAAGTTTTTAGATATATTAACTGGACCTCCTTTTATTTCGTGGTCGTTATTATCGGTGACTGTTACTTTATTGAGAGACTTTCGGCCGGTGATTGCATTAAGCTGCTTGAAAGCATCAGGACCTGGACGTACTTTTGAAAGTCGTTCAGAAAATTGGTCATTAAAATGTTTGTTAACTTTATTGCGCATCATAGTTGATAAGCAGTTAACCTGTGCCTCTAAGAGACGATAATCTGAAGATGTAGTGTTTAATTCGCTCCGAAAAATGCGTTTCATTTCCCTTACCCAACGATTTTTCAACCAATACATTTTCTTAATGTCCTCGGGGAGAGAATCAAATCGATGGCTACTATTAGACAGTTGCCTTGAACGTTTATGAAATACATCCGAGACAATTTGGCTAAAGGTTTCTATATGGAAATCAATTTCTTGGTTGGTTATATTCTGAAACAAGGAACATTTATTCCGTTACATATGGCCGAATCTACATCGTGCCTAAATTCTTTCCAGTTCGTGTTCTTATACGACGTGAAAGATTTTAACTCGGTATATTCAAAGTTGAATTGAGTTTGAGTTTTAATTTGCATAAGAATTGGATAATGGTCTGAATGAAAGTCGAGAGTTGAACAAGTAATGTTCAAAGAGTAATGATTAATTAAACCACTTGAAACGAAAAATAGATCGACTACAGATAAGCTACTAGGTCTGGTAGGACCAGAAGGTGCAATTACCTGTAATGTGGAGATACTAGTGAGCAAATTTTGAATACAGATACCGGAAGAGTCTCTCCATGAGGTGTGTCCGGCGTTGAAATCCCCTCCCATGATTACCTTTGCTGATGAGATCTTGTAAGAATTCGAACAGGTCCTTAATTTCAACAGGTGAGCACTTGCAGGCAATATAATATGAAACTAATGTTTTTTTTTAATACCCGAATTGTTCACGTGACATCGCGTAAGACCACAAGTGGTGCAGATATTATTTGAGCTGAAGTTAACCAAGTTACTATATTGGATATTTTCTGAGAAGATAATGCCAGTACCCTGATTAGAGTGATTGCGAATGCAATGATACCGCGGAAGTGAAAGTTAATGCTTCAAATTCAGGTGAGTTTCATTAATGAAATAGAAGTCGGCAAGCTGGTTTTGAATGAACTGATAAAGTTCGACTCTTTTGGACAGGCCAACGATAGACCGCACGTTAAGTGCTATGATATTTAGAGAGCATGTCATAATGGAGTATGGTAGGGAAGGCTTACAAATATTATGGGTAGGGTGTATCTTAAATTATTCTTACTTGCTAATAATTCCAAATGTTGTCTTTCTATATGAATCCTAGCCGGGTTGTTTTGCTCCTTGTGAATCCGCAGAATGTAATTAACTACGCTGGACTGCTGTTCTTGGCTGGCCCGATAGTGTAGTTTCTCCTGATGATGATTGCCCATCGCTGTGTTACATGAATTCTTCAGTACAAGCAGCATCATTTACTAACTTTTCCAAGAAAATGCAAGTATGCAACCTGTCGATCTGCAAAAGAGGAAAGTGTTTTATATGATTATATAAATTGACTTACCTCGGTGATTAGACTAGGCATGTCTACACTAAATAATGTTGAAGCCTCCGAAAAGAATTCTTCCATGGGCGATGGCTGAGTTGATTCTTCAGTTCTGGTGGCTGCCCTTTCTGTCAATACAGCGTTCGAGACTGGTGCTCCTCGTAGGACGCTTACGAAAGATACTCCACTCCTGACAGTGTTATTAATTGACTGGGGCACAAAGTTCAGTCTGTCCTTCCGCTGTTGAACTCTGGATTGTTGCCTGAGTTCCTTTGCCGCAATCATTTCCTTGTAGAAGGAACAACTTCTATGGTTCGCTGGGTGGCCATGTTGTCCACAGTTGGCGCAAGACGGATCACCAGACTTGTCGTTGTCTCGTGGGCAAGCCTTGGGCATGTGATTTTGCCCGCATTTCAAGCAGACAAATTTATAAAAACAGTTTGCTGCTGCATGTCCAAACTGTTGACATCTGTGGCATTGAAGTGGGCCACTTCTCCTTAGCTTTTCCCATCTTATTGTTTGATGGAGAATTTTTGTCATATGCGTGATACTGGATGGCTTGTGTCCTGGAGCCAACTGCACCAAGAATATGTCCGATTGGACATTGTTTTCTTTTGAGAATTTTGTTTTAAAATTCTCCACTTTATTAATTAAAGCTGCCTCCACTTGGTTGGCCAGATCAGCTTTTATATCAGAGGCTTCGCAGGAGTTGTGAAGACCTCTTACAAGGAGGGAAATCTTCCTTTCCTCTTTTGACGTATAGGTATGCCCAGGTATACCTTTTGACTTGATGAAGTCGAGAATGGTCCTTCGATCTTCCAATGTCTCCGGCTTAATAATTGCCTTGCCGTTATTATTGGTTATTTTATATCATTTTTTTGATAAGGCGTTAATATTTAAACCTCGACACGTGATCGGAGGTATATGAATTTTATGTGGAGCCAAGCTTGCTTTTGCAATCCTGCTCGTAGTGGTTGGACCTGGATAGGTCAGATTTCCGTATATGTATACACAATTTTGTGGCACAATTATTGCAGAAGCGGCGAGAAATCGTACTTCTTATATCCTTTTTTGTAGATTTTTTTATGTAGATATGATACCCACTGCCATCTAATTTTCGTAATAAAAATTTATTGAATTGCAAAAGCATAATTTATATTCATTTTAATTCACTTATTGGAAACAAAAATACAATTTAAACACAACGATAGGCAATTTTTATTTTTTGTACAATCTTTTGATATGAAATGGAACTCTTTCAATCAAATATAAAGCGTCTCAATTTTGCAGACTTTCGAAGAATTTTAAAACGCGCTATTCTTCATGAAAGTGGTAACATACCGAAATGTATGTTTAATACAATTTAAACACAACGATAGGCAATTTTTATTTTTTGTACAAACTTTTGATACGAAATGGAATTCTTTCAATAAAATATAAAGCGCCTCAATTTTGCATACGTTTGGAGAATTTTAAAACGCGCCATTCTCCATGAAAGTGGTAACATACCGAAATGTTTAACTTTTCGTATCATTTTTCAAGTTGTTATTTTGGCACATCGGAAAGGGCAAATAAAAGCGTATTTTTCATCTATTTAGAAGTATTTACAAAAAAGCAAGTATTTATATAAATAATTATATTGTTAATAACATTTAATACGAAGTTTTGATTTCAGAAAATAAGTATTTTATAGAGGGTTGCTAGAAATTCAACGAAATGAGGAAACCGGGAATTTTTTGCTTTCGGTAAGTTGACATCTTCATTTTTACTAAACAAAATAACAAAAAATAGTTTGTGATGTGCCTAAATGGCTTTTAGTGATTTATTTTTTCCAAAAAGTGGTCAAAAAGTGAAAAGTTCGCCATTCAATAAATGTAAACAAATGCGATGTTGACAGTTCAATGTTTACCAGAAAATAGTTAAGTGCCGGTGTATATAAAGTGTGTGTAAGAAAGTATAAGGGAATGAATTTTTCAGTCTATTTTCCATTGCTGTTTTCATTGTGTTAAAATAAATAAAGTTTATTCGGTGGGGTTATTATTTAAATAAATTTGTTTGCATTTGTGCTTTTGCTTGCTCTATTAGACCATTTTGTAATGCATTTACTAAATAATGTTATTTTCAATTTTTTTTAGAATATTAGTTATTAATTATTTAAGCACATTAAATTTTTCATCTTTTAATTTAGTTTTAAAGCATTTGCTATAATTTTGTGTACAATTAACTTCTATATTATTAAGAATTTGATGTAATGTTCTATGTAATATAAAGCATTATTTTTTAATTTAATTTAAATACACAATGCCTATTTCATTTTAATTCACAAGTACACATTTATATTATAAAGAAGTTTTCAATATCTACAAATGCTTGTTTAACATTAAAATGTATATTTACATTCTCTCATTTAATTCATTTTGCATTTTTGGAATGGATTTTTATTTGTGCACATAATTGTTTTAACAAAATCAAATAACTTCCACTTTATAATTGTTTTAATAATTAATACATAGTGAAATAAAAAAATGAAAATATAATAAACAAATAGATAATGTTCTAAAATAGAATACTATGTTTTATTATAAATTTCCAAAACTAATTCCATCAAACAACAAAACCCATAATATTAAAAAAATTATTTGTTTACGGATAAATGACATCACATATTAAAATGGTTTGAAATAAACCGCTTCAATCGCATACTGAAGTTTAAAATTGGCCCCTAATGATTTACGCCATTTCTGTTATTTTGCATGTGTGTGCGTTCTACGAATGTATTGCCAACAAAATTGTGTCACAATCCAGTTCTTCTATATAGAACATCTTTTTGGATTTCGAGATACTCAAATTTTCGAATATTTTGTCATTATAAGCCAGACTTAATTCATTTATTTTTGTCTGTGTATGAATCGTAGTATTTTATGCAGTATCACTTCCATCTGATTTGCTGGATCCTTATTAAATTTTATAATAATGATATTATTATAAAATTTTATTTTTATTCTAGGATATCTTATCAATTTTATTTTGAACTGCTTAATTTTTATTATCGTAGATTCCATTCCACGGGTAACTACGTTCATATTTTTTGGAATGAGTTTTTCAAATTGCGATAGATCTTTTATTTGCGAAAACGTATCGGCATTTGTATTCATTTTGCCTTGTTTATAAATGATCTCGAAATCGTAATCCATTAGATCTAGACGAGTTTAAGTTAGCTTTAATGAGAGATTTTTGTGGCTAAATAAGCTCACTAGTAGGCGGTGATCGATTATTATTTGGAACCGTCTCCCATAGAGATATGTCCTAAAATGGTTTATACCCTAATGGATACCTACCCGCTACTTTTCTATAATTGGCTTGTTTAGCTCACATTTAATATTCTTCTAATGTATGACATGTATTTGCCAGTTCCTCCCTGTGTCAAAACTACTCCCAGGGCATAATCTGAGGCATCTGTTGTTACAACAAATTGTTTATCAAAGTTGGGATATTGGAGTAAGGGTGGGCTTATTAATATTGTAATTCACGTAATTTATAGAATGTCATTGCGCATTCGGATGTCTACGTAAATAATATCTCAGTTAGTTCAGTAATCGTGTTATATCCGCAAATCGCGGTAAAAAAACTCCATAACTCCATAACAATTGTAGAAGGCTAGGAACCGTTTGATTACCATTTTTCGGAATGGAATAATTTTTAATTGTGATGTTTTTATTTGGATCAGTTGTTATCCTATCTGCTGTGATTAGGTGTCTTTGGTAAATGACTTCCTTTTTTAGTAAACTACACTTTGCGATGTTTAGTTTGAGGTTGTATTCATTCACTATAGAATATTAGTACACTATATTTCAAGTAGGCTTAGATTTAGTTTAATTTTTTATTTGCTTGATAATAATAAATTTAAAATAGTTCAGTTTAAGTGTAATATTCAACTCATTATCAATTTCATCAATAAAAATATATATGTATAAATAAAAAAAAAACATTTTTTTTTATAAATATGAAATAAATCTAAAAACTATAAATATGAGCCTTTGAATAAACTTTCATTTCTTCTGAAATTTCTCTTTTTATCCTCTTGTTGCTTTTGTTTAAACTTTGCTTTCATTCCTTGCTCTACCCCGAGTTCTTTTTTGGAACAGTGAGTAAAGGAAAGTTATATATATTTTTGGATGGTTCAATTATTCTCCCTTTCATAAGTTTCTCTACTTGATTATTTATTACCTCAATATATGTAAACCGTTGTTTTGTCGGTAAATGTTATAGTTTGTTTATAAAAAATATTTCTAGATAGTTGTTGACCCGGGAGGGGAAATATATCTTGATAATTCCCACATACACTCTTAATGTTCTTCTGATATTTTGCTATTGACAGCTTTAACTCACCGTGAAGCGTGCTTAATCTATTCGCTTTTCTTGTTATATCTGTATATAAAATTTTGTTTTTTATTATAGGTGAGTTATAGATATCATCAATTATCTTAACCACCCATGTTTATTTCTAGGGTGAAGGTTTCATAATCAATTTGTGCTGAATATTTTACTATGAAATCCCTTCCTGTTATGCTATCTGTGAATATTGCCAATTTATAGTTTATTATGTGAAACTCATGATTTATTGCTGTACCCTCATATAATAGCTATATAATTAAGGAGCCCTTAGTATTCATATTTTGTTTCGCGATACTCGATATTGTACATATTTGTCTTTTATTTCCCTTTCAGGAATGAAATTTCTGCGCCCGTAGCTCTTAGAAACGTTAATAGTTGTTCTGTTTTATTATTTAATAATTTTATGTATGGTATTTCAGTTTCTTTGGAGAATTATCATTTTTATTTATAATAACGTTTCTATTTTTTGTTCGGAGCACCGTTCTTAGTTAAATCTATTTACCCATTATGGCTTCTTCTATTTTATTTGTATTATTTTAAATATTTTATCCATTTACATAGTTATTGTAATTATTAGCGCCCTTGCTATATTTATTATTGTTGTTATTACTATGCCCTTTATTATATCTGTTATTATTGCTATACCCATTGTTATGATTATTACTATGCGCATTTTTATATTTATTATTATTATTGTTTTCATATTTATTATAATCATTTCTATAGCTATTATAATTAGATTTTGTCATATTATTTTTAGGAGTGTTTAAATAGTTATTGGCTTTAATTTCTATTGCTAAATTTTTAATTTATATTGGCCAATTTTTAATTAATGTATTTTTCATTTTTTATAAATTTGCAAATATTTCTTCCAATCCATCCATTTGTTTATTTTCATAGATATTGATGTGTTTAAACCTTGATAATATTAGCCAGACTCTGAGTTACATTTATGTTTATAGATTTGTATATATTTGTTTTTAATAAAAATAAAGTTTTTTACGAGGCAAATAGTATTAATAAGGTAATTATTACTACGAGGCAAATAGTATTAATAAGGTAATTATAGTTTTTAAATAGAATAATGGTTCATGTGATGGTTTGTTCATATTATTATTGAACTTACAATTATTTCTTTTTAAATATTTTCAGAACAGTTGGGTGAAGTCTCCTAATGAGAGTGTGGAGAGAAGAATTATAGCGCCAAGTAATAATTCCCAAATGAAGAAGAAGTCTACCAATGCTATGAAAGCAGAGAGTTTAAATATATCGTCCGACAATGAATGGAAAATAGTCTAAAGGAATAAGCGCTAACTGCCAAGACTCAAGCAATCTAAATATGACATTAAACAGTCAAGGCAAAGAATGGATTTACATATGCAAACATCTTGAGATCAATGAAAAATAATTCGGAATTGGAAGTTCTAAGCACCAACGTCACAAAAATATACAAGAATGCATCTACCCACCTTGTAATTGAGGCAGACTATAAATTTCGAGCGATGGTTGCCAAGAAATATGTGCGGAAATATTTTGTAAGAGGCATATGGTTACCATTGAACTTAAGGATCAAGAGGAGTTGACCGAACAATTTCATATTTGCGAAGCACTCCAGAAACAATTTTTAACAAGACTATGAAGGTAGAAGTATTAAAGTCATTGAAAATATCATATAGAGAGGTAAAATTATTGAAAACAGTTGTGGTATTTCTACCTATTCAAGAACAAGATCAAAGTAGGTTGGGTCATTAGTAGTATAAGGCTCAAGGTAAACCTTATAAGTGCCTTAGATTTAGATACCTGGGTAGGATTTGTAAAGGCATAGATAGAAAAAAATAGTCTTAGGTGTAGTGACGAAGGTCATATGGCAAAAGAGTATGCGAAAGTAGAGATACACTACTTTCTCTATAAAAACCGCGATAAAAAGAACACCGGACCAGTAATTTTTGGTGTACAAGTTTCCCACAAGCCATTCAAGTTGCTATGAAAAAAACAATATGAGGATACTACAGCTAAACTTCAACACCTACGAGGCTGCTAAGCATCTTCTTGTACAGATGTGTCGTAAATAAAGAATAGATGTTGCAGTTCTGTGTGAAATATTTAAAAGCTTCTGAACAGATATTTGGAAACGTTAAAAATGGCTTTTATGGTATGACACACAATCAAAAATTTTATAGGTAACAGACGTCATTGATTTTATTTAAATTTAATTAAGTAAATGAAGTTTGAAGGCTTTCGACACACTATAAATAAAATGGATTCTAAAGTCATGGCTGCTCTAGACTATGTTGGATTACATTACCAATATAATAGAAAACTACCTGAGTTACACAATTTCTTTATATAGAACGAGCAGTAGGGAGACGTCATATAGTATGATGATGCATGTCTATCAGAGCTCAGTTTTGGACCCTCTGTTATTAAATGTGATGCACTCTCAAGCTCCATAGAAGTAAAATATATAAACAAGGTAGAACAGATCTATAATGGGACTGTTGCTTGAACTCAACATTGGCTTCTGCTACTTGGTTTCGAAATTGAAGACCATAAGATGGAAGTAGTTCTTATCCAGGGCAGAAAATGCATAAAAAGCATTACTGTTACAATTGGCAAACATAAGGTGACCTTGAGACTAACGCTAAAGTACTTGGGAATGGTGATTGACGCGAAGTTGTGTTTTCAGGAATTGTAAGGAATGCATATATGCAATAGACTCTAAGAAGTTGTACATATATTTTAGGCATGCTACTGTTCACCACTAAATATCAAAGGCGCATATACTATCAGGAAAGAATACATAGGTCACTAACTAGTAAAGTTTACAGCATATAAATTTTAGGCATGCTACTGTTCACCAAACATGAGTGTTGAAGGTGGAATCAATCAACTGGCAATGAAGGAGTAATAAAGGTGTCCTGTCATCATTGCCGGCAATTTTAATGCCAGAATGTTCGAGTGTAGAAGGAGGTTAATTAAATGAAAGGGGAGATATTGCTTTATACGTCTTACCTTTAGGGTATAATACAACTTAATTATAAAATGCCGATAATTTCTCCAAGGGCGAGAAAGAATTCATAGTGGATCCCACCTTAAGAAGTGAGCCTCTGGTAAGGTCAAATATTACATGGCGAGGGTTTTAACAATTAGTTGAAGGGTAAAGACATTTAATTGGGAAGCATTTACTATTATAGTAGAGGCCAAAATACTTTTTGATACAGGATATAACACTGCTATGCATCGATTGAAGAAATTCACAGAAGAGGAGGTAGGCTTATCGAACAGCTAACATAGCTTTAGGAGTACACGCATTACTTTGGATGCTATCGATTTCGAGGGTAAGAGGCAAAGAAACGGTTTCCCGAAGTACTATGCGGTTATAATCCTCGAATTAAAGAACTCCTTCAATCTAGCGAATCGTGTTTTAATCCTTGATAATGTGGGATTAAAGGCTATTCCAGAATACAAAAACAGGATAATAGTATTATACATTATATGGGTTACAAAACTCTTCTGTTCAGAACGAACGATCAGGAAATATCACGTAAAGTCTTGTGCATTATATTATGGAATCTATAGTATAATAGTATGCTTAAGCTCGACATCCCAATAAGCGCAATAATTATGGCATTCGGTAATGATGTTAAATTATAATTTTATGCTTGATATCATAAGATTTTAAAATAATAAAAGAACTCTAAAACGTCTGTAACTACTCAAACTTATACATCTTAATCAACTTATTTATCTTTTGTTTTTATATTGTAATAAAATATTATAATAAAGTGAACTTACATTATTCACATTGAAGCCTACTCGATAAAAAATTTGTTGATTATAGTGTGCTACTGCACTACCATATTCACTATAGGCACCAGAATACTATATCACTCCCCATCGTAAATTAAGGTGTCATGGGGATGGATCGAAATTTTCTTTATTTAAACTTGACATAATGTTTCTGAAATTTTAGGTAGACAGATTGAAAAATATCACCTTACCAGAGACCTTATAAAATAATTAAAATAGATCTTAGAACTATTCAAAAACTTTGAAGAACTCTTTTAATTACCATATGTGGTTCCTGCTAGGGTGGTATAAAAGATGGAATCTGTCTATCTATTCTTATAAAATCAAGCAAGCCCTTTTTAAATTCTGTCGGTACAAAAAATTTCGAATTTCGATTACGCTCATAATTGGATAGTATTACACTGCAACATATCCCTAAATTGCTACAGTATGGTTTCATTATGGAGATAACAATAATGAAAGTATCGACTGATTTTCATTGCAGCTTTTAGTTGCCTGTGTAATCTTTCAGTCAAACCATTACATTATGTAGCCCAAGCGTCCGAAAAATAAAATAAAGAATTTTGATTCGAAGGGAATACCCGCGAAGTACTGACAGCCAAATCAACATGGAACACTAACAACCAAATCAATAGCATCCAAAGTAATGCATGCAGTCCTAAAGCCATATTTGCTGTTCGATAATCCTACCTGCTCTTCGGTGACATCCTATAATCGATTCTTAGCAGTGTTATATCCTGTATCAGAAATTGTTATATGCTCCATTGCAACAGGAACGGCTTCCCAATGAAATGACTTTACGCTTCAACTAATTGTAAAGACCCTCACCATGTGATATTTGGCCTCACAAGAGACTCACTCCCTAAGGTAAGGTCCCTTATGAAATCTTTCTTGCCCTTGGAGAAATTATCGCCGTTCTATAATTAAGTATTTTTTATATATAACAAAATATAGTTACTAGTAAATTGATAGAGATTCGGTGGAAAATTAATAGCGAACGGAAGAGAAAAAAGTACTCAGGGAGGCTGAAAATTACGACTGGCATCAAGATATCTATGATCTCTCGGGAACTGAGAGTACGGCAACACGTTAATGCCGATGCTGGAGATAGCCGCCGGATGTTATAACAATATTTATAAAGGTAAGTATAAATTAATCAAATTATATACATTTCTATTAAATTACTTAATCAATAATAATTCCAAAAGAAAAGTGCTGTTTATAAAAAATTAAATAAAAATTAAATGCGACAAAATTTCTTTATAAGAAGAAAATAGAATATGAATATTCAATGGAAAATAAAAACAATTTTTAATAATATTAAGTGCCTGGAGATAAGATTGAACAGGAAATGAATAAAAAAAATATATTTAAAGAAAAACAATTTTTAAATAAAAGTAAATTATATAAATGATATACAAATTTATCATTTAAACAATAAAATTAAATTAATCTGAATAATTAACAAAATGTTTAAATATAAGAAATAGTTTAAAAGAAACATGTGAGGCAACGAATTCTCTACTTCTATTTTTTTCTCTTTTCCTTCTTCTTACGTATGCATGCATGGCTGGCTACAGTATGCAACAACAAAATAAATTTTTAACTTTTTTCCTTTTCTTCATTTCTGGTCTTTCTCCTCTCCTTTTTTTTCTTTTCGGTTTTTTCCTCTTCTTCGGGATCGGATCTATTCTTCTTGTTTTTTGTTTAAATTGGCAATTATAATAGATTTTATCTAATCAAATTTGTTCTTTATATAATGTAGCCGTTTTTTTCGTATCTGATGATGTGAAACGAAATTGTAATCACTAACAAAAACAGAGAACTAATTGTACCCAGAAAATATATTTAGCGGGTGCTCACAGAAAATGGACAATCCAAACTGCATTACAATCAAAATATATCACCGATTAAAACATTTTCCAATAAATTGTAAATTAATATATTTAATTTTTAGTATCCATTTCCATTAATTGTAAATTAATATATTTAATTGGTTGTATCCATTTTCAAGGAATGTAACGTAATCTACAATATTTAATTACTTCTAAAACTAATCATGAGGGTAAATTTAAAATGAAATTAAATTACAATCAGATAAAGAAAAACAAATACATTTGAAATAACAGAAAATAAAGCTGTCGTTAAGTCTAATGAATTTACATTATATACTTTGATTACACTGATAAAATATATTTAAGTAAATTAAAATCTTTTATAATGAATTTAAACTAATTCGGTGTATTTATTCAAGGTTGCTCCTCTCCACAGCTATCCAATCCTATAATTGGGCCTTGATCTTAGGAAGACATCATGGTCGTTCCTAAAAGGGGCACTTCTAATATACGTGTATTTTGTGCGCGCGCTACCATAGGGCGGTTGTGGCAGGCCAGGGAGAGTATCTCCATGTAAGGTTCTCTTAACTACGTCGTCGGTCGATTTTACTCATTTTTTTTTCTTTTTTTCTTCTCCCATTTTGTTTCTTTTATTTTCTTTTAAGTTTCCTTTAAGACCAACTACTGCCAACTTGGTTTGTGGATTAAGCGTCATATTTCGGGTTCGGAAGTTTTTGCAGAATATATCCCTTAGCTAATTTAAAGTTGTTGGTGTGGTCTCTGTAACTGTTTTGTTTCTGGCTCTTTTTGAACAGTCTAGAAGTGCAATAGAAAATTCGCCAACTTCTGACGTTTCTCGAGTAAGCAATTCTAGTAGATATATTATTTATTTATCCGCTTACACCTTTTATTTGAATTTTTAATGCATTATCTGTTTTAAATGGATTATTTGTTGCCATTGTTGTTCTTCCCACTGGTGTAATAGAATTGTTGAAAGTTTTCAAACTCTTTCCTGCTGTAGTTTCGGATGTTCTTGTAATTACATTTGGTAACTAAGAGATCCTGCATCTGCATTACATATGTGTAACACAGAATGTTGATTTTATAGTGTTCTCTCCTCTCTTCTTGTAGTTCTGCTGGCTTCTTTATGAATTGATCTCGGATGTCCCGGTAGTCGGTGATATGGAGTTTTTCTAGTTTCTTTCGGAAGAGACAGAAAGTATGGTTATATCGTAGTACTTGAAATTAGAAACCTTAGTACGAGTAAAATCAGACCGAAGTCATGCGCTTGGCATTTATTTTCCATGGCATGTATGCACTTATGCTGTGTGAGAATAAAATTGAAAAAATGTCCTTGAAATTATTTTTACACTTATGTACTATAATATTTATAAACTAAGATTTTCTATAAACTCTAATGAACTAAGATTTTCTATTAAAGTCAAAATTAATATAATTGAGCAATCACACATTTCGTCTAACAAATTATAAATTATATTATCCCAACTTTTTCTCTTCAAGCAATTTTTGTATATTTAATCATATAAAGTTTAATCATATCATATTACTAATAACTTGGAATATATTATTCTGAAAAATTCATCGATATGTACGTTTCCTTATGTACTGAAAGTTTGTTATGTACTCCTAATATTTGTATAAATATTGTACTAAGGATTATTGAAAAGAAGTTAGAATAAAATTAATAGAGTAACATATTTTTATGTTGATTAGAGCAGTAACGATGCCGTAAAGGCACGATATCGTGCCGTAAAGGTACTTGACAGAGAACCCAACATTACACATCATTCGCACATTCACTGGCAGAAAACAATTTTGCATTAATTTTCATTCTGATCCTTGGCTAAGCAGTGAATTCTATAGAAAATATTGCAAAGATATTTTTTTAAAAACACTTTTCTTTGCAATAATCGAGATAACCACACTAAACGCATACATTGAAAATACAGGCAGGTGATGTATGACGTATGGCCTGATTCTGATATTGAAGATTTCATTACAAAAGAAGCAACACTGACAAAATTACGGAATTTCAGAATAATTTTACGGTCATACAGACCACAACAACTATAATAAATGCTCTGAAGCAGATATTTAGAATAAATTTAATTTATTGTTAGGCAATTACAATTTTGTCTCACTTTATCTGATATAATAAAAAATAGTTAAATTATTTTTCCGAATTTCTTTTTATATGCAGTTTTTTTTCTTAGCAATAAAAAAACCGCAAATTTTATCTTAATAAAATAAATAATAAAACGAATAAAGAAAAAAATAATATTAAATAAAAAAACTACCAAAAGAACAAAATAAATTTCTACGGGCAATATATGTAGAGAGATGGGAAATGAAAAAAAAGTTATTGGTGGATGATAAATTATAATTAGGCATGAATACAAACAACCGAAAAAGGATAGAGCAACAGGAAAATTTTTATAAATCTTTTTCACTTTTTTTTGTATTTTGATTTCATTCATATACTTTATGCGTTTATGTAGTAGCTTAAATACTTCGATTGAGTTATTTCTAATTTCTCTTAACTACATAATTGAATTTAATTATAATTGGTGTTTTTGTTTTTTTTTTTTAAATTTGTATTTTAAGTGTTTGCAATAATATTAATTAGGATTTTTTCTTTTCAATATTAATTATTGTATAATAATTGTAATATTTACAATTGTAGTATTCATAATAATAGTAAAAGTAATCGTTTTTTTATACTAGAATTTTTCTTAACACTTAAAATTAAATAAATTCAATTTTGTTTATATGTAAAAATGTATAAACTTTTCTCGGTTTTTCTACTAATATTTTCTTTTATTACTTTTCACATTATATTAAAAATGCCTTTTTTCTAATATTTTATGAATGAACTATTTTTCTAATAAACAGTTATTTCAACTTGAAACGCTACTTTTATTTCTTTAAAACTTATTTTGTTTTATTCTATTTTGTTTAATTTCTTCCTTTTTTCGCAAGCCACGTTTTTTTTATTTCTAGATATATATGATGACACTTTACCTTTCACAAGATGGTCATTACCTCGTGTTGTCACCTCCAGCGCTGCCAGATTTCCCCTTTAATTTTTGTTGACTCCGTTTTTTTTATACATTAAACAAAATTATAGTCAGGAGTTATTAAATAATAATAAAACCAAACGAATGTAAGTAAATGTTCTACATCCACGAAACACTCGAAGGGCCGCAGGATAATTTTTTTTCTTCAGTTTTTTTTATTATTATTGTTCGAAACTGTTCATCACTCTACTATCAATATTGGCTATTACTTCTCAAAAACATTAAAATTACTGACAAAAAGAAAAATCGATAAGGCTACAATAACATAATAAAAATAGTAATCATGATAATTACAGTAATAATAATAATTATAACTATCCCAATAATAATCAGGAAACATATTACATAGCTTTTATAATAAAAATAATAATAGACATAATAGCTTTAGGTCAAATAATAATAATTATCATAATAATAATAACAATTCAAAATATATTCTTAGCAATAATAATATACAAAAATTATGCGCTTAAAATAACATAAATTTAAAAAAGTTACTTTATGGCATAAAAATTTCTACGAATAGCTTTCAACGGATGCTATCAAAAGCAAGGGCAGATTTAGGCTCGAGTGCATTCGTATACGTAGATAACATCATAGTCTTTGGCACACAGTTAATTAAGTTATATTGCGCAAAATGTAGTTTCCTAAAAACATAGGATTTTTACCTAAGATCACAGCAAATGGGTTAAAAATAGATTCAAATGAAAACATTATAAATAAAAAATTATCCCATACCAAAAATGCTGATGAAGTAAAAAGGTTTATAGCATTCTATAATTATTACAGACGCTTAATATCGCAGTTTACGGAAATAGCGAAATCCTGAACCATCCGATGAAAAATAATGTATTGTTAACAAATATACCCGAATATACAACGGCGTTCAATAAATTACAAAAATTGTAATTTATGCAATATCTCGAATTCGACAAACAATTTTTAATTATAACTGATGCCTCCGATTATAACCTATATAGAAATAATCCTGTATAAACTTATGCAATACACCATCAGACAAAAAATCGAAGAATAGAGTCTTGCATACGATGGCCAAATAATATATTTAAATATTTGAATGTTACATAATTCAAAAAAGATGTTACTACTTTCTGCATAATTCGTAACTTCGATGAAGCGTCATCAAATCATGGAACCTTCTGGCATTACTTCTTTGTGCGCCACCTCTTTTGTAACCTTAATATAGGATACAAGAAATGTCAAGCTTATCTAATTTTTTTTTTAAAATACTAAAATATACAGAAATTGAAAAAAATTGTTGCAAATCTTTAAATTAAAGATGGAAAAGATATTATTATAAAAGTTAATAAAGATCTAGCAGATCATGTAGAAACAATCCTGCTTGAACTTACGCAATAAATTATCAGACCAAAAAATAAAAGAATCGAGTCTTTTATATTAAAATATTTGAGTGTCATAAAATTCAAAAAGGTGGTTAATGATACGCAAAATAAAATTCTATCAGGACTAAATATATCTCCATTGCGGATATTAATTGCCAACAAGAATAACGGAGAAAAAAGAAATGGTAAGGCTAGCAGTTAAATATCACGCATTTCCCTATGGAGACCATAATGGCACAAATAAGTGTATAGCTAAATTAAAACAAAAGTGCTCATGGAGAAACATAAACAAAATTATAAAAACATTGCCAATTGCGAATCTTGCTCCAAAATGTTTTTATAATTTTGTTTATGTTTCTCCATGCGCACTTTTGTTTTAATTTAGCTTAAAATTGCCAATTGCGAATCCTGCTCCAAATTGCAATAATTAGTAATTACTCTTCACTTAATTAAAAAGCAAAATAGCCAATTATGAATCGCAATGCTCTAGTCGTTGATTTATTCCATGATTAAAATTCAGTCAGGCATATTTTAGCTTCAATGTGAAGCCAAAATATGCGTGACTGAGTTTAACCTACAGCAAGTCTTGAGAGTGCGTAACTTTGGCTTCTAGGTAGCTACTCGACTCGACTATGCTGTTGCGAAAATTCATTCACGGCATTACACCATATAAGATTTGTATAACTCGGCCCCTTAAAAAGTTTTTTTAAGTGATTTTTTATTTCAAATCAACATCGATTGAATATCCCAACAATGGGAATTAAAATATCCTTTTCCCTTCAGAACAGCCTTGAAAATTCGTGGATTTGGTTACTAACTAGTTATCCGATATTCAGGTTGACCCTGATTTTAAATTCCATTTTTTAATTTTATTATTTTAATCTTTCCTTAAGGAATCGGTAACCGTTCGTACTGGAGTTGACTGCGACCAACGAAATAATCTCCTCATGGACCGGTTAGACCGGTGAATGGAGGTAGACTTGAATAATAACTTATTACTTTTTCTTCTAAATTATAAAAATTTTAATTGTCACTATTAACCGAAATTTGTAAGCTTTCGTCTAGATCTATTTTATTAAATAGTTTCTTTCAGTCAATACCTACAGATTGGAGGACAATTTTTTTATTTTTTTTAATATCTAATTGTTATATTTTTAGACCAACATTTATATAATTTACATCAACCCCAAAGTAAAATTTTTTGTTGAAGGATTACATTCATCAAGGCACAAATCTCGGCATTACCTGAAACTACTATACAGTACTGGCCAAAAAATTTTGCTTACTTGGATCTTTGCTAATAAAAATTTTTATTTGAAAAATTATTATTATTTTTTTATATATATAAATAATCTAATTAAATAATTATTATAAACAGGAAAAATTTTATTTAACCTATTTTAAAAGGGAAAAGTTTGATAAGGTAAATTTAACTTCGTTCCTGTTTTTCAGATTCGGTACAATAAAAAATTTACATTTTCAATGTCCTTTAAAAAAAAACAATGTTAATACATTTATTGTCTGTAATTTTAATACTTCGATGCACCTTCTTTACATCGCTGACACCTTGACAGCGATTTTTCATTGATCTTGTTAGTTGGAAAATAAAATTCTGCTGTTATGGACCTGTGTAAACTCAACAATAAAAATCGGGAAAAATTTAAGAACCATCCATAATAATAATTTAAAGAAATATACAGCCTATTAAACAAAATTTTAATTTAACATAAAAATATGAAAAAAAAAAATATAATTTTGAAGCAAATGAAATATTAAAATTTTAAAGTAAAAATATTATACCTTAGAAATTGAGATTAAAATAAGAAACACAAATGTAAAATTAAAATAAAAATAAAAATTATGATATAAGATTTCGAAAAACTTTAAAATTGCATGCAATAATCACAATACCACAATTAATATATAAAAGATGATAAGAAACGCAAGATAAAATTATAAACAAACATCCCATATATTAATGCGTAAACACGAAAACTGTCGGTCCGTTTTTCCCTAATTTAATGAGAACATTAATGTGAAGCATTGATTGAAATCGATCGATGTAAATGTATAGTATTAAATATATTCACAAAAAATATTGTGAGGTCGTAAATTTCTTTGAACTATATTGACGGGTGCCAATACTTTGGCAAGTGTGATGCACAGAATATTTATTCTGTAGCGCTGTATTAGTCTTTGCGATTGCAAATATTTTTTGATATTTTCTAATCGATATTTTTAAACATTTTCTAAGCATTTCCATTGTACTTGATTGCCTATCGAAAAATTTATGGGAAAATTGTCCATCAAATAATTTATGGTAAAATTATTCATCGAAAAATTATTGTTAGTGGTGGTTTTCGGCGCCTGTATTTCCATTGACATAGCGGTTAAGTTATAATAATTTTATTTACCGCGTTTTTTTCAACGTGACCGGTTGCATTAAAATTAATTCAGACAATGGCTATTTGAGCGTTGCAAATGACTCCTACCATAAATTCAATTCTAACGTAATGTCAATTAGTTTAGTCATACAATGCATTAAATTATGCATGCATTAAATGGTTTAATGAAAAATTATTGTAACAATTGTAAAAATTATCGGTAAGTAGAGAACTATACCATCACTGAAAATTATAATATAATTTCAAACAATATTATTGTTTGTTTGTACTGGCGGACTGACCTAAGGCAATTATGAATGCGTTATTAGGACGCCCACGCTTGAAATATAAATATTTTCAAGGGCATTCATTCGTTTTTATTCTCACACGACATGGGTGCACATACGAGTATGCCATGAAAAATGAATGACTAGGTAATGTCTTCGATCTGATTTTATTCGAACTAAGGGTTTCGAATTTCAAGTACGATGAGATTAACATACCTTCTATTTCTTCACACATTCCATCGAATAAATGATGAATTTTGTTATGACAAATGCAATATGTGAACTTTTGCTCTTCAAGCATTTCGTATAGTTTAATCGCATTATATTACGACTAACTTATGTACTAGCAATTTTTTGGAGGATATTTTCCTTTCCCCTTTTGTTTTTTTATATAGCCCTATTACATTAATTAAAAATTTATTCACAGAATTATATTTACTATAATAAAAAACATAATTAGCATGTATTTTAATAATTTCCTAAATGATAATTCAATTAAATGTTTATTATTACATACCAGCAAATAAAACTTTATTTTACTTTCGAATTTTAGAAATTTAGGCGGCGGGCAACTATTTAATCACGCCTGTAGCTTTTTTATTGTGTCTAATATTCATTAAAATTCACTTATCCATAAATACTGTATCATTTTTACATGAATCCAAAATAAAATTAACTCACAGCGAGATACAAATCAATTCTGAAGGGAATGAAGTGCGAGTCTCGGTAATTAAGATTAAATTCTTTTTTTTAAAATATTTATCGCTGTGCTCGAGGGAAAATGTGATTTCCTTTTCTTGGGTATGTAGATTATAGAAGTAATGAAAGAAACGCTTACATTATATTGATTATGACTTAAATAAAACTCATTTTCTTTTAATTTTTAAATTCTGAGTTTTTTCTGGATTTTATCTGGTTTAGTAAACAAGATTGCTGCTAAAGAGCAACAAAATTCTACCTGAATTTGTTTTTATTTGCAATTTGCTCTAAAACCAAATATATTTTTATTTATCATTTAGCCGTATAAAATTGTATTCTTATTTCTTACAAATTTTTATAAAAATTGTCAATATTTCAGTTAAATTCAATATTAAGTAATAAGATGTTGTTGTTTATATATTGGTCTTTTTTGTAACAATATCTTTTTAAGGTTAATTTCTAAAATGCTCGGTAATGTTTTATTTAAGCATGAAAAAATTGGTTATTTTTAAAATTTATTAACATTTTCTATCAGTACATTATATTTATTTTTGTCAATAAGAACTCAACTCCTTTTATAATTTATTAAATTTGTTGTATATTCCAAAATGTAGTGTACAAATACTCCTTTATCCGCCTTTGCAACCAAGAATACATAAACGTAATAAATATCTGTATAATCTTCACTGGAATAGTCTTTTGAAATTATTTGTTTGATGTGTTTAAAAATTTTATTCACTATCATTAACAACAATGGTGAAGTTTTCATTTTGTAAATTTTATATGAGTAACCAATTAATATCCGCAATGGAGATATATTTATTACTCATATAAAAAATTTTGTAATTTTTATATGAGTAATAAATATATCTCCATTGCGGATATTAATTGCCAACAAGAATAACGGAGAAAAAAGAAATGGTAAGGCTAGTAGTTAAATATCACGCATTTCCCTATGGAGACCATAATGGCACAAATAAGTGTATAGCTAAATTAAAACATAAACAAAATTATAAAAACATTGCCAATTGCGAATCCTGCTCCAAAAGATGGTAATTAAACATACATAATCAATGATACCATTGAATATAACTGAAACCCCAAAAATTAGCTTTGACACAGTATCAAGGGATACAGTAGGACCGTTGAGACTTTTGTAAGGATATATATAATATACTTAGGAGTTATTGAACGATAACTCCTAAGTAGAAGGATTCCGCAATTGGCGAATTGCAATAATTAGTAATTACTCTTCACTTAATTAAAAAGCAAAATAGCCAATTATGAATCGCAATGCTCTAGTCGTTGATTTATTCCATGATTAAAATTCAGTCAGGCATATTTTAGCTCCAATGTGAAGCCAAAATATGCCTGACTGAGTTTTACCTACAGCAAGTCTTGAGAGTGCGTAACTTTGGCTTCTAGGTAGCTACTCGACTCGACTATGCTGTTGCGAAAATTCATTCACGGCATTACACCATATAAGATTTGTATAACTCGGCCCCTTAAAAAGTTTTTTTTAAGTGATTTTTTATTTCAAATCAACATCGATTGAATATCCCAACAATGGGAATTGAAATATCCTTTTCCCTTCAGAACAGCCTCGAAAATTCGTGGATTTGGTTGACCCTGATTTTAAATTCCATTTTTTAATTTTATTATTTTAATCCTTCCTTAAGGAATCGGTGACCGTTCGAACTGGAGTTGACTGCGACCAACGAAATAATCTCCTCATGGACCGGTTAGACCGGTGAATGGAGGTAGACTTGAATAATAACTTATAACTTTTTCTTCTAAATTATAAAAATTTTAATTGTCACTATTAACCGAAATTTGTAAGCTTTCGTCTAGATCTATTTTATTAAATAGTTTCTTTCAGTCAATACCTACAGATTGAAGGACAATTTTTTTATTTTTTTTAATATCTAATTGTTTTATTTTTAGACCAACATTTATATAATTTACATCAACCCCAAAGTGAAATTTTTTGTTGAAGGATTACATTCATCAAGGCACAAATCTCGGCATTACCTGAAACTACTAAACAGTACTGGCCAAAAAATTTTGCTTACTTGGATCTTTGCTAATAACAATTTTTATTTGAAAAATTATTATTATTTTTTTATATATATAAATAATCTAATTAAATAATTATTATAAACAGGAAACATTTTATTTAACATATTTAACCTATTTTAAAAGGGAAAAGTTTGATAAGGTAAATTTAACTTCGTTCCTGTTTTTCAGATTCGGTACAATAAAAAATTTACATTTTCAATTTCCTTTAAAAAAAAACAATGTTAATACATTTATTGTCTGTAATTTTAATACTTCGATGCACCTTCTTTACATCGCTGACACCTTGACAGCGATTTTTCATTGATCTTGTTAGTTGGAAAATAAAATTCTGCTGTTATGGACCTGTGTAAACTCAACAATAAAAATCGGGAAAAATTTAAGAACCATCCATAATAATAATTTAAAGAAATATACAGCCTATTAAACAAAATTTTAATTTAACATAAAAATATGAAAAAAAAAATATAATTTTGAAGCAAATGAAATATTAAAATTTTAAAGTAAAAATATTATACCTTAGAAATTGAGATTAAAATAAGAAACACAAATGTAAAATTAAAATAAAAATAAAAATTATGATATAAGATTTCGAAAAACTTTAAAATTGCATGCAATAATCACAATACCACAATTAATATATAAAAGATGATAAGAAACGCAAGATAAAATTATAAACAAACATCCCATATATTAATGCGTAAACACGAAAACTGTCGGTCCGTTTTTCCCTAATTTAATGACAACATTAATGTAAAGCATTGATTGAAATCGATCGATGTAAATGTATAGTATTAAATATATTCACAAAAAATATTGTGAGGTCGTAAATTTCTTTGAACTATATTGACGGGTGCCAATACTTTGGCAAGTGTGATGCACAGAATATTTATTCTGTAGCGCTGTATTAGTATTTGCGATTGCAAATATTTTTTGATATTTTCTAATCGATTTTTTTAAACATTTTCTAAGCATTTCCATTGTACTTGATTGTCTATCGAAAAATTTATGGGAAAATTGTCCATCAAATAATTTATGGTAAAATTATTCATCGACAAATTATTGTTAGTGGTGGTTTTCGGCGCCTGTATTTCCATTGACATAGCGGTTAAGTTATAATAATTTTATTTACCGCGTTTTTTTCAACGTGACCGGTTGCATTAAAATTAATTAAGACAAGAGCTATTTGAGCATTGCAAATGACTCCTACCATAAATACAATTCTAACGTAATGTCAATTAGTTGTCATACAATGCATTAAATTATGCATGCATTAAATGGTTTATTGAAAAATTATTATAACAATTGTAAAAATTATCGGTAAGTAGAGAACTATACCATCACTGAAAATTATAATATAATTCCAAACAATATTATTGTTTGTTTGTACTGGCGGACTAACCTAAGGCAATTATGAATGCGTTATTAGGACGCCCACGCTTGAAATATAAATACTTTCAAGGGCATTCATTCGTTTTTATTCTCACACGGCATGGGTGCACATACGAGTATGCCATGAAAAATGAATGACTAGGTGATGTCTTCAATCTGATTTTATTCGAACTAAGGGTTTCGAATTTCAAGTACAATGAGATTAACATACCTTCTATTTCTTCACACATTCCATCGAATAAATGATGAATTTTGTTATCACAAATGCAATATGTGAACTTTTACTCTTCAAGCATTTCGTATAGTTTAATCGCATTATATTACGACTAACTTATGTACTAGCAATTTTTTGGAGGAGATTTTCCTTTCCCCTTTTGTTTTTTTATATAGCCCTATTACATTAATTAAAAATTTATTCACAGAATTATATTTACTATAATAAAAAACATAATTATTATCATAATTAGCATGTATTTTAATAATTTCCTAAATGATAATTCAATTAAATGTTTATTATTACATACCAGCAAATAAAACTTTATTTTACTTTCGAATTTTAGAAATTTAGGCGGTGGGCAACTATTTAATCACGCCTGTAGCTTTTTTATTGTGTCTAATATTCATTAAAATTCACTTATCCATAAATACTGTATCATTTTTACATGAATCCAAAATAAAATTAACTCACAGCGAGATACAAATCAATTCTGAAGGGAATGAAGTACGAGTCTCGGTAATTAAGATTAAATTATTTTTTTAAAAATATTTATCGCTGTGCTCGAGGGAAAATGTGATTTCCTTTTCTTGGGTATGTAGATTATAGAAGTAATGAAAGAAACGCTTACATTATATTGATTATGACTTAAATAAAACTCATTTTCTTTTAATTTTTAAATTCTGAGTTTTTTCTGGATTTTATCTGGTTTAGTAAACAAGATTGCTGCTAAAGAGCGACAAAATTCTACCTGAATTTGTTTTTATTTGCAATTTGCTCTAAAACCAAATATATTTTTATTTATCATTTAGCCGTATAAAATTGTATTCTTATTTCTTACAAATTTTTATAAAAATTGTCAATATTTCAGTTAAATTCAATATTAAGTAATAAGATGTTGTTGTTTATATATTGGTCTTTTTTGTAACAATATCTTTTTAAGGTTAATTTCCAAAATGCTCGGTAATGTTTTATTTAAGCATGAAAAAATTGCTTATTTTTAAAATTTATTAACATTTTCTATCAGTACATTATATTTATTTTTGTCAATAAAAACTCAACTCCTTTTATAATTTATTAAATTTGTTGTATATTCCAAAATGTAGTGTACAAATACTCCTTTATCCGCCTTTGCAACCAAGAATACATAAATGTAATAAATATCTGTATAATCTTCACTGGAATAGTCTTTTAAAATTATTTGTTTGATGTGTTTAAAAATTTTATTTACTATCATTAACAACAATGGTGAAGTTTTCATTTTGTAATTTTTGTATGAGTAATCAATTACATTTCGAGAAAACACTTTTTTACAAACTATTGGACGTTATTGTTTCAAATACTTAAATGAAAAGTAAACAGCACCACACAAATTACTTAAAAAGTGTATAATATGTCAGTATACATTTAAATATTAAAAATATTTTTTTTATAAAAAAATATAGATACTGAATGCTTCTTATCTAAATGTGGCTGGTAATCACACATCAGGCTATATTTTAATACATGTAAATATAGTCTTCGCAAAAAACTGAAGCCTATATTTAGTGACACATGTCCAACAACGAATTTTACCTTTCTTTTACTAAAATTTTTCAAAGTCCAATTTTATATGGCTCCAGTTTTTCCAGTCAAGAAACCTGGTTCATGCCTCTGTCTGGTGAATGAATGCATCTTTAATAATTTTTTGAAAGAACCTTGTATCTACAATGCTATTGTAGATTCGATAAGCCAACAAATATACTATAAAATATTCTACACAAGGAATCAAACGTATGTACTGCTTCTATTTAATTTCTGATGCCAAAAAAACTACACAAATATATAGTTGTACATTTTTTATTAAATTTTTTTGTATTATAAATTTAAATTCATTTTTAAATGATTGTATATATGAAAATGTATGGATGCCTTCATTAAAATCATAAGGATTGATATTCATCAATATTATATAAAGGCATTGATCCGATAGCATTATCCAAATGTGAGTAAGCAATTCTAGTAGATATATTATTTATTTGTCCGCTTACACCTTTTATTTGAATTTGTAATGCATTATCTGTTTTAAATGGATTATTTGTTGCCATTGTTGTTCTGCCCACTGGTGTAATAGAATTGTTGAAAGTTTTCAAACTCTTCTCCTGCTGTAGTTTCGGATGTTCTTGTAATTGCATTTGGTAACTAAGAGATCCTGCATCTGGATTACATATGTGTAACACAGAATGTTGATTTTCAACAGGCCGTGTCGTAGAATTAATTTCAAGTGTTTGTTGCTGAATATTTCGATTTATTGAATGTTGTAAAGTACTTGAAGAATCTAGTTCAGAATCGCTAGATGAATCTAAATGCGGCTTTTTATCTAATTCGGTGTTACTGAAAAAAGAGTATAATTTGACAATATTAATAACTATTCGAGAAAAATGATTTTATTTAATTGTTATAATTATTACAATATTAATAACTATTCGATAAAAATTATTTTATTTGGACTGAATTACATTTGAAATGTTCTAAAGCGTGGTCCGATTTGGAACATCAATATTTAAGATAATTTTTTTGGTTAAAGAATTTATGAATAAAACAATATAGAAGGCGGATGAATCTATTTTCAAACTAAAAAAAATTATTTTCAAAAGTTATTCACACGAAATTGGTATTTATTTTTAAACTATTAGAGGAATTTGAATTTAACAATATTTACTTAAAACAAATAGAATCAAATTGTTGAATGGCGTATCTTATTTTAGCATTAACTAATTTCATTCAATATCGTTTATTTGATCGTAAGCTGTAGGTAAATTTAGTTTTTGTTACTGAAGACATAAAGTTTCATTTACTATATTTGTATTCTAACTTATAACTTTACCACCGACTACAAACTTTAAAAACTCCTTTTTATCGGCAAAGAACTGAACAAGTGGCTGATTTACAGACAGATGAGGCAGTAAATTAGCCACTTGTTCAGTTCTTTGCCGATAAAAACTGGTCACTCTTATATGAACGAGGAATTATGAAGCTCGCTAAAATAAAGCAATAGGGTATCGACCAAAATGGATAATATATCATTGATTGATCTTCGTTCATTTTATATAAATAAATAAAATTTTTTAAAACATAAAAATGCGTCACCGCAATACAAGTGTCAAATCATTATGGCTGCTCTAGTTTTATTTATTTTCTCCAATACTAACCCTGAGAAGCAGGTAACTGTGTACATGGGTAGCTTTAAATAAAAGACACTAACAGATTTGCCGAGGAGTCAGTTTAGCAAACAAATACCTTTCCTTAGAAACATTTGCCTTCACTTGGATTAGTTAAAACTCGATAGCAACCAGGCGTTGTTCAGCCAATTTTTGACAAATGAAGTAATTAGTCAGGATAATGAATGGTGGCAAACTTAATCCAGCAGCATAATTAAACGAATATTATTTTTAAGTAAACCGGCTAGCTCAGCCATTGATCTCACACTTACTGTAAAACAAGTGTTCAATCAAGTACCAAATCCTCCTTCACTTCGGGTATACCAGCGAAATAAGCGTTTCTTTATGACGGGTATTAATATAGTTCGAGCTCATTACAAACTCCGCTGCTACAACGTGAATAGCAAGACTACAAGCAATCGCTAAGTATTATCCCTCTAATAGGGAATATTTTTACTTTATTCTCATGTCAGCCTTTTAATTATGAATTAATCGTACTTTACTTCGGGTATACTAATTAAAGAAGCGTTTCTTTATGGCAACTACAGATGCGTATCAAAATGTGTTTTTAAAGTTTCTAATTACATAAACATACTTTCACTTTTATAGGGTCGTTCAATAAGTCCTTAGAAAATCCGAGAAATTGCGCTCGTAGTGTCGGTATAGATTTTTTTTTTATCGACAGGAAAGCTGTCAAAATTTCAGCTCGATCCATAGCGTAGGTCAATTTCTATCGTCGATTAAAGTTAACGACATTTATTTGTGCATAACAATGGAAAAAAGCGAGTTTAGGGCTGTCATGAAACATTTCCATTTGAAAGGCTTAAGCCCGAAAGAAATCAAAGCCGAGTTGGATGCAGTTCATGGCACATCTGCACCTGTGTTTGCGATGGTTTACAATTGGGTGAATGAATTTAAACGTGGCCGTTCATCCACAAAAGATGAACATCGTTCAGAACACCCAGTTGAGGTGTCTACTCCTGAAATCATCGGCAAAATCCACGATCTGATTTTGAACGATTGGCGAATTAAAGTGCGCGAATTAGTTGAGGCCACGGGCATATCACAAGGTACAGTCGCTTCAATTTTGCATGAAAAATTGTCTGTGAAAAAAATTTCGGCAAGATGGGTGCCGCGTTTGCTCTCAGAGGAGAATAAGCGCAATCGTGTAATGGACTCTGAGGCTATGTTGGCACTCTTTCATCGCAATCCTGCCGAATTCCTTCGTCGATATGTCACTGTGGACGAAACCTGGATACACTACTACACTCCAGAAACGAAGAGACAGTCATCACAGTGGATTTTCAAGGGTGAACGGGCTCCGAAGAAGGCAAAAACGGTGCCATCGGCCGGCAAGGTGATGGCCACGGTCTTTTGGGATGCGCAGGGCATCATTTTTTTCGACTACTTGGAAAAAGGAAAAACAATAACAGGAGCGTATTACGCGTCGTTATTGCAACGGTTGAGCGAGGAGCGTATTACGCGTCGTTATTGCAACGGTTGAGCGAGGAGCGTATTACGCGTCGTTATTGCAACAATTCCATTCTCAATTCAACAATTTTGGCCATGGAAATCAAAGAGAAACGCCCCCATCTGAAGAAGAAAAAATCCTCTTGCATCAGGACAATGCGCGTGTGCACACCTGCGCTGTTTCCATGGCCAAAATTGTGGAATTGAGAATGGAATTGTTGCAGCATCCCGCTTATTCACCAGATTTGGCCCCGAGTGACTATTTTCTTTTCCCCAATCTGAAGAAATGGCTTGGCGGACGACGGTTCACTTCCAACGAGGACGTCATTGCTCAAACGTATGAGTATTTTGCAGAACTTCCGAAATCCTATTTTTTGGACAGGATAAAAATTTTGGAAAAACGGTTGGAAAAGTGTATAGAGCTAAAAGGAGATTATGTTGAAAAATGAAATTTTTTTTTTTAAAAACAGTTTTTTTCCATCTTTTTCTAAGGACTTATTGAACGACCCTCGTTGGCTTTGTGAGCATCAGCTGGAGCATCTCGTAGTTCATTAATCAAAGAAATAGATTTGGCTTTGTGAGCATCAGCTGGAGCATTTTCATGCCACAGACGAATATCTGCTTGACTGCTCCTTCTGTATTGAAATCCCACAGCCTTAAAATATTTAATTAATCGACAGTTTGAAAAGGAATCTTTTTTTGTAAATTGTATAGAGAAAAATTATCAAAACATTCACAAACAAACGCACGTTTTCATTTCTTGACACATTTTATAGATATGATATAACAAATAGCCAACATCCCATCTTAAAAGCTTCCGTGCCATTGAATTTTTAGTTCGTACAAAATCTGAGTTTAAAAAACACAATTTTCAATGTTAAAAGGATCGATTTTTGTTTTTATTTGCCTTATTATGTCAAAGAGGTCGCGTCTTCATTCAGACCAATTGCCACGTAAAAAGGGAATGAATTGCGACAACTCCTGATTGAATTTGCTGTGTGATTATGTTCGAATCTTTAATATGGGCATTGAGCCAATAGCCATAATCAATGTTCCGCGACAATTGATAAAACATGGTATATAGAGAAATAGGAACGTTGGTGATCATTCCACAGATGCAATGACAAAGCTACTTTATGTGTATGAATAAAATATGTGGGGAAACGAGTCTTTCAAAAAATACAGAAATTGAAGGGACTTTCTGAATGTACCGTATTTATCTAAATTTTGAATGTGAATACGACTTAGAGATTTAAAAGAACTCTAATTCGTCAATATATTATAAATGCTCATTTCATCTTTCTGTGACTTGAAGTATGTAAACATGACACGTTATCACATTCATTTAATGCACTGCTTCATAATTGGTGGATACTTCATTATTACTTAGAATTTCTTAATGAAACTCTAATTCTTGTAGTACTTGAGCTTGCACCAATTCACTTAGTTACCATTTGCTCCCAATGCCTTATCCTAGATCTATATTTACGGCTACTTTCACCTTCTCAGCACTGCTTTTTAAATAATTTTTTTACTGTCTGTCGTTTATAAAATGCTCATCATCGAATTTTCCTATACATACAATTTTTGTCATATAATAGCATAAGCTACTTAAACAAATATGACATAATGGCATCAATAGCGTAAACGCTTATTTTAATAAATCATAAATAAAATTTCTCTATTTACATATAAAGAAATTATAATTAATTCATTAATTTTTTTAAATGTCTTTCGACTGTTTGCGCATATTTTTGAGCTTCATTTTAAAAACTAGTTGAATAAGTGAATAGTTATATAAATCCAAAAGTAAATGAAGCAATGAAAAAATGTAAATTCCACAAGTGTGGCAATCGTATACGGAAAGGATCGCTAGTTTTGTAAAAGAGACTGAAGGAATTGGCTGTTCATTACAACTTTATGAATTTAAGCGACTCATTAAGGAGATAGCATTATACAGCGAGGAAATTCTGACATTCGACAAGGCTGTCCAATATGGCAATGATCAGGGAATCTGAACTCCGCAACGTGAAACGAGTGGAGAAGACTTTACATTCAACAGCTGAGTGACAAATCAATTACGTCAATGCAAGTAAACGCACAGTTGGTAACAGAAATTTAAAAAAATAATAATAACAATAATAAGACGCAGGCGATGATCTATAATAATAATAAATTTAAGAGTTTTGCGAAAAATTACATCTAGAAAATTGTAGGCTGAAAAATATTATTGTCATTTTTGCAAAGGTTAAGGTTAATTAGAGAAAATGTGTTTTAAAAAATACGGTAAAGAAACAATGATAAAAAGTTGTCAACAAAATGTAAAAAAAAGCAGAAACAAAATAAATGTAAATTTATAGCAAAAGGAGGAAACCTATAATTTCGAAGTCACTGATTGAAAGTAATAATATGAGTACATCGGTTTTTAATATCAAAACAGATCCAATGTATGGCTTTGCTGAAATTATGCTTATGTTACTGTAATATCACAGAATAATAAAAAAAAGGGTTTTCAAATAAAAATTATCTACATATAATCAATATCTTACTAGTTACAAAGAAGCCGATTACATATAATTGGAATAATGAAAAAAGTCGTGTAAAATACCGTAATAAGGAAAGAAACCTAAACTTGTATATTCTGAAATGACTTTTATAGAAAAGACAATGCCTAAAGGAGCTAGGGAACTAACCTTTAAAACTCTGTACATATGATTTTTAAATAATTAAAAGCTTTTTAGAAATTTTTGAATTTCTACAAACCACTTTTCTCAGATAGATCAGAGACCTTATATGTTAAGGCTTTATATGACTTAAATTACGAAAGAGTAAAAATGGACAGATGAATGTTTTAAGGCATTTTCCAGCGGACATGTTTAGTATTCTTACAATCAATTTTATTATCCATGTTCACCAGCTAGCGAATTAATTATAATTATTTTACTAAATAAAAAGATTAAATCCAGAACAAGAGAAACTTTATAACCTGCTGTAAACGATTAGTCGTGAATCGTAATCAAATATTAAATATATAATATAGTTAATGTGGGTAACTAGATAAATAAAGTATTGTACATATATATTATTCAAATGTTTTTTAAAAAGAAATGACAGTGTTTACTTCAAGCATCGACAAGATTACCGGGTACAAACGTTTATCGGTCGCAACTTGACAATTCTTTGTCAGCACCAACATATATCATCATATCGTCATCGGAAATAATTTTAAAAATTAAAATTTTTTTTACAAACAAAAATTATTACTTTTTAATTAAGGTACATAATTAATTTAATATGTTTATTTTTTTAATTAATTATTGTTGAGGTATGTAATTTTTTTTTTTGCGCATAATAGTTTTGTTTTTGTCTTTTTCCAATTTGAAGGGCAATTTTTTCATAAATAATAAGGGATGATTATAAAAGCGGCCACGGTTAAGCCCAACACAATACACCCGATGAATCTCATTCATATTTTAGGAATTTTTATCACCGGTTAGCGACAATCGAAGCAATGATGAATAGATTTGACTCCAAATATCAATCTGTCCACGGATAGCAACACATTTGAATTTTAGTTCGCAAGTCATGATAAATATTCAGTTTATGCTGGCAAGCATAACGGAGTTACAGATTGTTTGTAAAAGACGTTCCGATTCGGAATTTTCATCCACTTCCAAATTATCTCTGGACTTGGAAGCTTAAACAAAATTTTGACATACTGATCAAGAACTACAAATTTAATATTTCCAAATATGAACTTGTATTGTGAAACCTTGAAAATAAGAAACCAACCTTACGTCCCGTAACCTCTTCGACGAACAGTTTTTCACAACCTTCATAATTTCTCACATTCTAGCATTCGGTTGACTCTCTCCGAATGCTGGAATGTGAAACTTATTACTTCTCGATAATTTTGAACGAATACAAACAAAGTCTGAACTTTATGGGCAAAATGTTGCATCTCTTGTTAGAAGTCGAAAGTGCAGTGTCATAGTAAATCCGAATTCGGAAAATTCGATGAGCCGTGTAAGGAATTTTCTTACATATTGTATACGGAATATGACAACTTCAGCGATCGTAAGTTTTCGTAGCAAATTATGTGGGGAGATTTGGCGTTCCCCTTCGTATCTCAACCGATCGAAGTACTCAATTTCAATCAAAATTATTTCAAGAACTTCAAACTTTTGGGTTCTGAAAAAATCAATTAAATTTAGTCGTGAGTAGTAATCGTGCCTTGAAATATTGAAATATTAAATAAATAATATAAATAATTTGATTAACTAAAAATAAATTAAGTATTTAAAAAATGATTATTCAAATATTTTGACTGAGTGTTTAATTACTTAAAGTAAAATGTCGCCAACCAAATGCATATACTATAAATTAAGCAACTATAGTTTAATTGGCTAAAAGAACAAATTATATTTAACAGAGTAATAATGCAATTCGATCAAAATTTGCCACTAGTCTTAGCATGTGATGCGTGTTATCATGCTGATCATATTCGGATTTTGCAAATTATACCAATATGTTTATGGAGTAAACCTTACTTTGAAAAATGACCATAAACAACCGAAATTAATTTACAGTTCAAATAAAAACATCGATTATGATTAAAAGTAGTCGAATCAAGTTGGGTTATTTTCTTTCGGGATTTACTTATGATATTGAGATTGTAAAATCATAGGCGAATGGCAACTGTAATGCACTTTGCAGATTCCTGTTGTAGACAATGTATGTATTTTATCTGAAATTTGTATACCTTTATTAGAATAAATACTGATTTTTCAATTGTGAGTTGTTTGTTCGGTATTTGTTGGCTTTGGTTTTACTTGAGTTATGAGAAGTTAAAAGAACTGCTGATTTTAAAATATGAAGGATTAATTAATGCAAACGGAAATTTATATTTATGTGAAGGAAGGAAATAATGTCAAAGAAAATTTAATAAGTGTTTGAAATACGATCAAAATTAGAATTGGAATATTCCCTAGCACTCCACCCCCCACCCCTACGTAATATTCGATTCTTCGGGACGAATCTTTCTTAAGCCCGATGTAAATAAGATTGCACTTGAAATATCAGGAACCGAATCTAAGGAAATTTAAAAATTAATTGTTTAACAACGACGAGTGTAAAAGAAATCCACACATCTAAATCAAACGGTTTAGATAAAAGAACAATTGGCTTCTACGAAAACAAAATTGATGAAGTAAAGAGATTACAAGGGAATTCCACTACAAATGATATTGCTGCTACTGAATTATCCATAACCAGTGACGAAAAAAGCAAACCAGTAAGAGAAAGGAAGAAAGAAGAAAATCAGAACGAACATCGTTATGTATTTTAGAGAATATGTACAATATAAATACTCCAGATTTGGAATACTAGTCTCAGTGTTATCGCAGTCTAGTTCCAGCCCAGTTGAGGTCCAAATTGATTATCGAAAATAAAGAGTAAATTTTATAAAGTATCTTTTGGTATGTATCATTAATACTCGGTCAAGTAACGCGGCCTTCATTATCGGCTCTTTTTATAGAGCCCATCTTTAAATATACTAACTTCATCACTGTCAATGACTTAATGACCTAATGCTCAATCTGAGTCCGGGTTGGGCGGTGAGACTATCGTCATCGAAACTATGGAAGTTTCGAAAATGATATTAACATCTAAAAATCCAAAAGGTATACATCAATAAGATCGTAACTTATTACACAATTACGAATGAAGGTTATGAACAAACCTGGCAAAAAAATAACAAACGAAAATAGTCAAATTTTAAGAATGCTTATGGATACTATAGAAGATTGTATACAGCAATAAAAGGGTTTACAAGTCGAAGCACCAACGTGGGATACTTTATTATTTTTTATTATGGTACAAAGGATATATTACACGAAATTGCATCTTTGGGACTGAACCTAGTAATCCTGGACGCACACTCAAAGTAGTAAGAAATGTTCAACATTAAATAGAACACTCAATCTGAGAACTAAATTAAAGTCTTTAAATTTCTCTTCAGTAGATATGATTTGCAAAATCAAGTTATAAGTGATCATGTAATTATAAGAGTGATGATTTTCATAAGATGACTGTATAATCAAAATTACAAGTTATGAATAAATAAAATATGTTTAATTTATAATTACATTCAAGGATATTATACATATATTTATACAAACGAAGGCTTCTTCAATCATTTATCTTAGAAAAATATCAAAAATATTTCGCTAGTATCGCCACAAACGCTTATATGAAATAAGATGAAGATAATATTATGTATTTTTCGGTTGCTCTTTTGCGTTTTTGTTTCTATTCTCTAACTTATTAAATTTCAAATATCGTCATATTTAGAGCATATATTTTAAAATCTAAATATAAAACATAATATTACAGGTTATTTAAGCAACTATTTAAGGTAATGAAATAAAATTACATTTTTTTATTTATCTTTGTTGAAGATTGGAGCTGTTGTTTATAAATGAATTAGAATCGGTTATTTTTTTATATAAAACTGGAAATATTTTTCGCAACTTTTCAGTTTTACTTGAAAAAGACTTTATAACATTGAATATAATACTATATTTCTATGATATTCAAAGAAGTAAACTAGTAGCAATTGAAATTGATGTTTGAAATTGTAAAGATTATTTGATTACTGCTTATGAAATTACCAATGCTCACACCAAGTTTATTTTGAAAGAATTTGAAAAATAAATGGAAAAACCCTTCACGGACTCTCTCCGCATATTTCTACAAATAACAAAAAAATTGCACACATTAAATAAGGTTGTGGAAAACATGTATTCATATTATCCGACCTATTTCTTCTAGAAATATAAAAATAAATCAAGATTTTGTCCGCTATGAAAAAAAAACATTTTTATTTATATTTTTTTTCATAAATAAACATTTTAATCTGAAGTGTAAAGTCCATTTTTTAAACATGTAAAGCACCAAAAATACATACACGTACAAACAAGCTCGTTTTTGCCAAAAAAGTAATATTATCATACCTAACTTAAAACGAATTATTTATTCTGTGAATCATGAAACTAATAGTTTTGAATTTCTATTAATTGTTAATAATTATCAAAAAATTAAGAAAAATAAACTGGTATGTTTTATTAAACTTATAAATGGAATTTCTCCGTCAAAATTACTTACTCTTTATGTTCCGCAGCACGATCTCTTTGACGTCGATTTTTAAACCAATTAGAAACCTTATTTATTATTAATTTATTATTACAGTTCTATTATCGAAGCCTAATTGAAAGTACCTGAGTTGTAGTTAATCCAGTAGCTTCTGCCAATTCTCTTTTTTCTCGTGGCGAAGGATACGGATTATGCGCGTACCATTCTCGTAAAACCGATCTCGATTTTTCCTGAAATAAAAAATAAATTTTCTTGAGTGCTTATCTGTTAATAATTCTGTTAAATCATGTTTTAAACGAAATTTAATAATTCTGTTAAATCATGTTTTAAACGAAATTTTTAATTTTTTTTTCTTTCAGATGAATATTTGTTAAATATTTGAAGGAAATGATCATAGGAAGAATAAGAATTATAGTGCATATAATAAAGTAAAAAGCAAAAGTAAAAAAAACTACATAAAACTAAACAAAACCCGATATACATTGGTAGATTATATTATTGCGTAAAAGAATTTGAAGCATTTACTAGTAATGCGCTATATTATGTCTCATAAATGCATACTGTAGAAGGTATATTGAAAGCAATCTTTTATTTATAAGGTCAATTAATATTTAAAATTTGACCAAAAGTCTGCGCCTATAATTCGCTTATCAGCTCCTACAATTGTGAATAGAAGCGAAATCGCTAAAAGGGGCAAAGTGTAATTTTAATTAATTTGTTCCGAATCGAAACACCATTGGTAGTTTGTTGTAACTAAATCGGATTAGAGAAGAATAATGTAGCAATGCCTCGCCTATGAAAAATGAAATATATGACTTCTTCTTCAACTTCAATGGATTGCGATTGCATTCAAATTAATCAAATATATATGATCGTTTGAGAATTTTTTAATTTGGTGTGAAAATAAATTGTCATATTTTAAATTAAAATTAAAAAGCGTCTTACATTTATCGACCACCACAACAATTGGCGACTAGGGAAAAAAGGAAATCATCATTGTAAGATATAAAGAAATACATATTCAAAACAAACAAAAAATTGGAAATAAATCCTGAATAATTCAAACAATTTATGAATCTTCAACTAAAGATGTTTGAAAAAAATTTCAAGTACAAATTCAGATTCAATTTTGAAATGCACTCACCAGATACGAGTTCAGTTTTGTTCATCAGGTACGAGTTCAATTTTGTAAATCGACTCGAAATGGTTTTAAATGCAGTTATTGTAAAAAACTGGACATCTTAAAGAAGTATGCATACAAACCTTTCTAGCTAAAAATTCCAGAAAGAAGTTATTAAATCAAAATAGTTCGAATGAAGTATCAAATATAAATCAAATTTTACGTTGTACATAGGACATTCACGAACGTTTGAAGTATATTCAGGGACGGGATTTACGTTTATGCCTCTTGATAAACTTTATAAGTAAAATATTTCAACTGAACTTCAAAACGCAAATATGGCTTTTAGATTATATATAGGTAATAATTTTATACCAGATGGTAAAGTTCAAGTAAACATCAAGTATAAAGGTAGAGTTTTTATGGACGCGCTTTATATTGAACAAGAAACAAACGAAGCTCTAATTGGTTTAGAAATTGATTCACATTTCGAAAAATACAGAAGTTTTTTTATATTAACAGATAAAACGAAGCTCTAATCAATATGAAATTGATACACATTTCGAAAATTAACAAATTGAATTAGTCAATAATGTTGATATTTGAATCAATATCCAAAACTTTCTACTGAGAAAGTTTGTTGTGTTCCGAATTTCCAACTAGGCTTAGAATTGCACGATGGGCTTAAGCCCGTATTTTGCAAAGAAAGAGAGGCTTCTTATACTCTGCGTGAAAAGATGGAACAAGAATTAGATACGTGGTAATCAACGGGTATAATTTCAAGAGTGGAAACTAGTGATAGGGGTTCAGCATTGATAGTAATTCCAAAACCAGATGGAAATATAAGTTTGAGTGTCAACTATAAAATGAGAGTAAACCGATTATTACTTTACTATGCAAAATTTCTACCAAATGTACCAAAAGTTACTAAGCAAAAACAGTCGTTCACTCTATCTATTGTTTCTACGTCAGATCGTAACAGTATTTACTGTCAATCGATTTTTTAATTTATTTGGCAAACACTTTAAACTTCTGTCAGATAGTCGTCCATTAACAAGAATTTTTCATCAAGCTGTAAAAATACCACCAATGACATAGGATAGATTGCCAGAAATATAGTCTAAGGATATGTTAATCAATAATGAAATTAATCAGCAGATTTTATCTTCCAAGCAACCCAAAGTGACAGATATTTATTGAAAATTATACAAGATATTCAAAATAATACTGATTTGTTATATGAACATACTTATAAGGATGGTATTTTAGTCATATGGCAAAGAGTTATTATTCCAGCAACATTACAACAAAATATTTTAAAAGAACGACATCGAAGTCATACTGGTATATCTAAAATAAAACAATTTCATCGATATATTTATAGTTAATACTCAAATTCATCTTAGCAATAAACCAAAAGAAAATGCATTCACATTGACTATGCGGTCCGTTTTCAAGATCATTTTCTAATTGGAAGGGATGCAAAATCAAAATGGGTTGAGATCAAATTTTGTCGACGTGCACAAACAAGCGAATTTTTTTTAAACGCATGATTATCTAATGATGATATTTTCGGATAACGCAACAGTTTTTATCAGTGATCAGTTCAAATCGTATCGAATGTTATTCTCCAAAAACTAATAGTTCCAGGTCATCTAGCAACCAATGGGTTACCCGAATGAAATGTTCAAACTTTAAAAAATTAATTAAAATCTATAGGTAATGATCTCTTATCGACGAAACACAAGACTCGAATAATATTATTTAGGTATCTAGCAACACCATTGATCAATAATTAAACTCCAGCCGAAATGTATTTCCATAGAAACATCCGTATCCAACTTGACGCAATTCGTCCTATCAAACGTGTTCCAAATAATCAACGTAACTTAACATAATTGAACAGGTAGAAAACGAAGCGTAATATTTCGTATACAGGTCAATTATTACATAATTAATAAAGAATTATGGAAATTCAGAATAGTCATCAAGAAATTTGGGAAAATGCATTATCTAATAAAATTGGATAATTGTCACGTACTCAAACGTCACATCAATCAATTACCAAAACAGAAATAGCTGAAATCAATCCGGATGATACAACCGGCACAAAAAACGAAAGTGACCAAACACCCTCAATTAGTCAACTATAGATTATGGAAATTATTCAATCAAAATTTAATTTGCAACGAACATCAAATGAAAATATTAACATAATGAACCAGCTTTATTAATGATTCAATCGCATAAACCTAATATTCGTAAATCAACGAGGCAATGCGATTTTAAACAGTTTTTTTTTCAAATACATCAATTTTAACTGTTCAAATAAGCGTGAGAGAACTGTTGTAACGAAACTGGATTAGAAAAGAATGGTGTACCCTTCCCATTGGCAGTTTACTAACATTTTTCATATTATCACTAAGAAAAATGTCAGTCAACTGTCAAATGACAATCTACAACTTCTTCAATTTCCAAATCAAATCTATATTGAGAAACGAATTGTTACATTTTAAATTGAAATTTAAACACGTTTTTCACTTATCGACCAACACAATACAGCTATTTTTATTAAAATCTTGTGACAAGTTAGATATAGGAGAAAAACGATATATAATCAAAATATCAACTCACTATCAATTAAAAATGTTATATACGAGTATAAAAACACGACGGTTTAATAACCCTCAAATATTATTGGAGATTGAATAAGTACACGGTTCCATACGATTGAGATTGAATAAGTACACGGTTCCATATTGGAGATTGAATATCGTATACTTTCATATGGTTGTCGTCCAAATTCAAGATGCTACCAACATAATTTGTTGTCATCAGATCGTGAATAATATTTAGATTTAGAGCATTGAATAAATTGCCGGTGTTTGGCCATTTCTTATTTTCAAATTTTAACCTCTATAGGTAAGTCTGTGATAATCTTTACAAGGTCAGATATTGGAACGGAAGTTCTTGTCATTGCAGACAATTAATAAAATAAGTTCGTTAATATCTCATTTTATTAATTGTCTGCAATGACAAGAACTTAAATTAAATTTAAAATTTTAAATTTAATTTAATTTCGATCAATTAATTGCGTTAATTGATAGAAATTAAATTAAATTTTTTAATGCTGCTTCATTCGTAAGATAATTGATTAAATCGTATCTTTCTTAAAAATATATACAGAGTCCATATTTTAATTTTTTCTTATATTCTTAGTTTTTATTGCGTTAATTGATAGAAATTAAATTAAATTTTTTAATGCTGCATCATTCGTAAGATAATTGATTACATCGTATCTTTCTTTAAAATATATACAGAGTCCATATTTAATTTTTTTCTTATATTCTTAGTTTTTATTCGTAATTCTGTTCAGATGCTTATTCAAAATTAGCCAACTTTCAAAAATTTTCTTCTGTGCCTCTACTAACACTAAAACTTAAATATAGCTTATCATAAAAGTAAGCTAAAACTTTGTTAGTTTTGTAATTTAACTCCTACATATGTTCCACTAAGCAATCTCAATCATTCCTGTTTTTCGGCGTCACACACAGATGTCGTGTGTGTTCGCGATACACCTTCTCTTATAATTATAACACTTTTCGTTTTGCTCTCGCCGTAGAAATAGCACGCGCTTTACTTTTCAATAAAGTTATCCTTGTGTTCGTTTTTAGTGCCTTTTTCATTTTACCCATTCAATAGGTTATGGGCCCAGTCACACGCGAAACATAACCGAATGAGTAAAAATTTGCGAATTAAGTGAATCAAGTGTAGTTTAAAAGTGCCAACAACGAAGGCGTTGAAAGTGAGGTTAATACCATACGCGCAATATCGACTAGGACTCAAAATGTCCGAAAATCAATATACAACACACACTCCGCGCTTCGAACTGCTTACACGCGAAAATTACGATACTTGGAGGATTCAAGTAGAAGCATTGCTCATCAAAAACGACGGCTGGGACTACGTCTCGGGCACCACACCGGCACCAGCGGTAGTGACAGGAAACGGAGCGGCCACGAGTGAAACAGCATACAAAGACTGGCAAGCGAAAGACAGAAAAGCCAAATCGGACCTAATTCTCTCTATCTCCCCTTCCGAAAATTGAAGGAAATCAAAAATTGCGTCTCATCGCACGACGTGTGGGAAAAACTCGAATCTACGTACGCATCCAAGACGCCGGCTCGAAAAGCCGCGCTATATAAGCAGCTCACTCAACACAAAATGGCCGACAGCGATAGCATGGTCGAGCACCTAAAGGGCTTCTTCGACGCATCCGATAAATTAAAGTCGACTGGAGCCAACCTCGACGACGATCTACTAGCAATCATGCTGCTGCACAGCCTACCAAATAGTTTCGAAAATTTTAGATGCGCAATCGAGTCACGCGATAAGCTACCCGAGCTCGAGATTCTAAAAATCAAAATACTCGGAGAGCACAGATCTCGTCCCAGAAAAGACGAAGACCACCATAGTTCCGCCATGTTTACAAATACGCGATCCAACTACAATCGCACGGCAGGCAGCTCTTCCACGAAATCCTCGCATGTTAACTCCACATCACAAAAACAAAAGCCAACATATAAATGCGGCTTCTGCAAAAAGAAAGGACACAAAGAGGCCGATTGCTACAAGAAGAAGAAAAGCATACGAGAGTCGAAAGGACATAGCTCCAATCTTTGTTTCTTTACCGGCGCAGCAATAAACACGAGATGGTGTTCGGATAGCGGTAGCACCTCACACGTATGCAGCGACAAAGACCGTTTTCGAAATACATCTCGTACTAGAGGCAGCCTGCAACTTGCCAGTGATGCCACAGCAGACATTTGTGCCACAGGCGACGTAAGCGTTAAAACAAGCGAGACCTGTCAAACCATAACCTTGAAGGACACACTATACGTGCCTGATCTCCGAACAAACTTAGTCTCGGTGGCTAAAGTCGTAGATGCTGGTTTTAACGTAAATTTCGTTAAAGATCGTGTCGTAGTTCTTGATTCTAACGGCGAAATCCAAGCTCAGGCCTATCGAATAGGTGTTTTATTCTTCTTTAACGACGCCAAGGAGTCACGCGTCATCGCGGCATTTTCAAAAATCAAAGTATCGATGAACGAATGGCACGCACGACTCGGTCATTTGAACTCCAAAGATCTAAAAATTATGTTCACAAAGAAACACGCCGAAGGCATCGACGACGTTCAGATCGAAGACATTGATCAGTGCTCAACATGCGCAGCAGCATAAATGACCAGAGAACCTTTCCAGCCTCGGACAAAATACGCAATCAAGCCCCTCGAAGTCGTCCACACCGATGTATGCGGCCCGATGAGGACCACCTCGAAAGGCGGAGCTCGATGGTTCGTCACATTTATTGACGAGCACACGCGCTTCTGTGCCGTCTTTTTCATGAGGGAAAAGCCCAAGTAACAGATAAATTCATCGAGTTCAAAAACTTTGTTGAGAATCAAACCGGGCACACCATCAACGAGTTGCAGTCCGACGGCGGTAAAGAATACGACAACAACAAGCAAAACAAGCTGCTCAAAGACGCCGGCATAAAACGCCGTTTTACAGTACCACATACGCCTCAGCAAAATGGGGTTGCAGAGCGAAAGAACCGCACCCTCGTGGAAACTGCTCGTTGCCAGCTCTTACAATCCGGCTTACTCGCAAGCTTTTGGGCCGAGGCCATTCACACGGCTAACTATATACGGAACAGATGTCACTCCGAAATTGTCGGCTGCACTCCATTTGAGAAATGGACGGGACGCAGACCTAGCATCTCTCATATGAGATCATTCGGCGAAAAAGTGCACGTCTTAAATAAGAGCCCAACAAAGGAAAAATTTGACCGTCGCGGACTTGAGGGAATCTTTCTTGAATATTCAGACGATTCCAAAGCTTTTCGAGTATGGCTAACCGAAGCGAAGAAAATTGTCTCTTCAAGAGACGTAAAATTTTCAAGCACACCTGGAAATCCCTCTCCGTCACCCGAGATATTGGAAAGTGGAGAAAATCAGGTCACTCCTACCAAAGAACGCACTGTCGATCTGCTCACTGAAGTAAGAATTGTCACTCCTGAGGTAAATGAGACAGTGAACGAAGATCTCGACGACGCCGCCCAGGACATCGACATTCAAGAAGTGCCAAACTCGAGCCTGACTTCTATGGATTCCCTTCGAGCAACGACGACTCGGAAGGATTCGAAAAATTCGATTTCACGTTGCCAAAAGCAAACCCGAACTACGAAGGCTCACACGATAACCACATCACATATCGTCGCAGACACCATAAAGATGCAACCGAGAGCGCCATGAGTGCTTGCGAGGTGGACATTGGAAAAGCTTTGAGAGGGCCGGACAAGGCAACCTGGCTTAAAGCCATGCGAGGGAAATCAAGTGCCTCATAGATAACGACAATTGGACTGTCGTGAAGAAACCTCGCAACTCGAGGCTCATAGGCTGTAGGACAGTTTTGCGCAACAAGTTCAATCCAGAAGGCACGCTTTGCCGTCGTAAGGCTCGTCTAGTGGCCCAGGGATTCTCTCAAGTTCCTGGTACTGATTTCTTCGAAACTTTTGCTCCTGTAGCCCGAATAGATTCGCTTCGCATCCTTTCAGCTATCACAGCCAGACATGATTTAAAGCTTTTCCGGAGAAAAGTGCTTGATACCGAGCTTTTCATGCAACCTCCAAAGATGCTCGCCGAAATCCTGGAGTCAATAGTGACTTCTGAGAAGGACTCCACTACAGTCGGCAAAGCGAAGGCCATGCTCACACATCTGAAAAAGGGCGGACAGATCGTATGTAAGCTAAACAAAGCCATCCATGGATTACGCCAGGCAGGACGCAGGTGGCACGAGAAAATCGAGAACGTACTCAAGAAGCTCGGACTGCGGCCATCCAACAGCGATCCATGCCTTTACGTCGACTCCCGCGACAAATTCACGTTCATTCTTCTATACGTGGATGATATTCTTTTCGCCTCGAAGAACGTGTCAAGAGTCAGAGAAATCAAAAAGGGTCTTGCCGAGGAGTTCAACTTGAAGGACATGGGACTGGCTACGTATTGCCTTGGCATCGAAATCGAGCAAACTGGAGCGTCAATATCACTGTGTCAAGGCGGTTATATCAGCAAGATCTTGAATCGCCTCGGTATGGCCGATTGCAAGCCTGTCTCCACTCCCATCGTAACTGGAACCAGACTCGAGCCCAGCAAGAGTCATAAATCCGTTTCATTGCCGTACCGTGAATTAGTTGGCGCCCTCATGTACCTGTCGGTCGGGACGAGACCGGACGTCACCCACGCCGTGAGCTGGTTGAGCCAATTTAATTCTTGTTTTAGCAAAACTCATTGGGCAGCCGCTTAGCGAGTGTTACGTTACCTAAAGGGGACCTACATCGTGAAACTCGTCTTCTCCAAGGACGAAGACGGCTTAAAGGGATTCGCCGACGCTGACTGGGGCTCGGACATCTCAGACAGGCGCTCCTGCACAGGATACGTCTTCACCTTATCTAACGGCGCCGTCTCTTGGTGCTCCAGGAAACAAAAATCTGTGGCCTTATCTTCAACTGAGGCCGAGTATATGAGTCTATCGGATGCGTCCAAAGAAGCCATTTATTTGTCTTGCCTTCTGAAGGAGCTCGGCTTTTGCTACTTGGCTAAAACAGTGCTTTATAACGACAATCAGTCAACAAGCAAACTCGCGACCAATCCCGTCTTTCACGCTCGATCGAAGCATATCGACATCAGGACTCACTACGTTCGAGACGCCTTGAAGAGTGGGAAGTTCGAACTTAGATACCTGCCTACTGAAGAGATGACCGCCGACATCCTAACTAAAGCTTTGTCTAAAGCTAAAATTGACTTTTGTGTTGAAAATTTGGGACTAATTTAATTTAATCAAGCTTCATGTTTTCTTTTGGACCTCCCGTACTATCTTTTACAGATAACTTTGTATTATGGGAGCGTGTTAGTTTTGTAATTTAACTCCCACATATGTTCCACTAAGCAATCTCATTCATTCCTGTTTTTCGGCGTCACACACAGATGTCGTGTGTGTTCGCGATACACCTTCTCTTATAATTATACCACTTTTCGTTTTGCTCTCGCCGTAGCGATAGCACGCCCTTTACTTTTCAATAAAGTTATCCTTGTGTTCGTTTTTAGTGCCTCTTTCATTTTATCCATTCAACATACTTTCTTAAAAAGTCGACTATAATTCCAAAATTTTAAAAAATATACTAACGTAAATATGAATACAAGTATTAATACTCGTAAACTAGTAGGGTATTTCGTCTACTTATGGTTAAAACTTAAATCGGCCAATACATGCGTAATTGGCATCCGTATCGACTACATATTCATTATTGTTGTTCCGATATAATAAAATTGATCTCCCATACAAGCGTTGTTTTAGCGTGGCAAATACAATTAAAAATGCCGTGTTTTCTGTCATTTGACTATGGTAAACCAGTTCAACTGACTTTGTGTGCCTAACGTAGCGTTATTTCTGGAAAGCGGATAGTTATCCTTTTTGGTTACCTTATTCAAACTGCGATATTCGACGAACAATCTTATTCTTGTCTGTTTTTGTCAAGCCGTTTGGTAAATCTAGCGGGCTTGTACACAGTCCATGTTCTTACGGGTTCTCATTTCCTGTTCATCTGATCCAATTCGTTTTCACAAGCTACAATTACTCTTTGTATAATGAAATAACAATTCATATTGTTATTTCATTTCTAGTATTAATTCTATTCCAAACTAATCATGTTCATCTGATATCGCAATCATTTGCCAAGGAGATTCTCGAAGCTCAACTTTCACCTCCAGTTGAATTGAATTACAAAATTAATTAAAAGTAAAACCAAAATTTAATGCAAAATAAATAGATAACATCTAAATTTGAAGAGGTGTTGTTCTAATACAAATTTTTACGCTCATGAATTAGATATAAAAAATGTGCCTATCAATTACTTATCGAACAAGTCAACTACTGATTAGTTTAATTTTAAATAAAATATGTGCATGTTTTAAGAAAATGCATGCGAAAAGATTAACGGTTAAAAGAAAATATGAACTTTTAAGTTCGAACCACCCTGAGTAACAAATCATGACTTCAATTTAAATGCAACGGTGTTACGCAAGAAAATACTTTCTCTTACAGGCTTTTTTCTACCTCTGATTCAAAATTGTTCATATCCGGTATTATCTTTTAAAGTCGAAATCTGGTATTTCCTTGTTGGAACACTATGAATATTTGGTTAATATTTTAGCTAACAACAAACAATTTCAAAGTATTTTTAACAATTTTACTACAGAATATTTGATTTGGAAAAAATAAATAAATAATACACTTAAGATTATATTTTAGGAAAAAATAAATAAATAAAAATGGGATTTTTAGAGAGTTTAAAAATTACGCATATGTATTTCGCTGACAACAGGACCATGAAGATTCAGTAAGGTATTATAACGCCGGTTATATCATATAAAAAATTAGTCAACGTTATAATACAAATATTGACAAAATATGATTATATTAGGCTTACTTTAAAACAGTAACTTGTCTCCTCACCGTCCCAAATAGTGCGTGGAAGTGGAAATTTCCTACGTACTCTGTATTTCCCAACAGCGCCTAGAGGTCGTCCACGTAATTTTTCTGCCTCAACATAATGTGCTGGAAATACATTTAAAGTCAAAATCTACAAACAAGTTTTAATTTATTTAGTATTTAAACATTAATTTGTACTTCAATTATTGTTGGCCGTACTACTCGGAAATCCGTAAAAAAAATTTCAATTATCCAGAAGCCTTCATTTTTATTTTACGAAAATATCCAAAGCGTAAGCAATTTTGTTTATGTAACAATCAAAAACAATTAGCTTAAAATTTTTTGCACACATCAAATAAAAATAGCACATGTAAAATACTATCTTTGGGCGGAAATGAGATAGGAAAAATAAAGTAACAGGGAAATGAGCAAGGAAAGGGAAGTTAACAACCGCGATGTATTAAAGCAGAGCGACCGATTACGACCGTACTCAGAACACTTTTCCGTTGCTGGTAACATGCTAGCAGAGATAGTACCTTCACGCCCACATAACAAAAAAATCATGGGCTAAACATAAATGTTTACTTAAAGATAGAAGATGTATGTAGGTGTTAAATTCATCAAGAACAGAAAAAAATACCAAAAAAATATTTTAAAAAAATTATAATTAGTGGTAGAGTCGAGGAAATAAAAAATGGATTTGGATGGTATATAGGAGGAAATGAAGCCTAGAATTGAGAAGGGACTAAAATTTGGATGCCAAAAATAAAATTTCATTTTTAAATAAAAAAATTAAAAAATACAGGAACACAAAACAAGAGATCATCGAAAGAAAAAAGGACGATTGGTGAAGTGGAGTGCTAATTTCTGGCTATTTCCCCAAAACTTCCAATGGCAAACCTAGACCAATTGTTTGAAGGGCTTCTCTGACGCCGACAATAAGAAGTGTTAAGAAGACACAAAACAACAAATAATTTTCATACCAAACAAATATTTGTTTATTTCAAAAATAATTTTTTTTTAATTTTTCTAGTTCTCTTAAATTTTGTAACGTGTTTAAAGTTATTTTTCAAATTTTTATTTCACCTACCTTCTTAAGTTTTATTTAAATTTGTTCAATTTAGTTTAATAATCTAAAATATTTGCAATTAAATTACTCTTTATGTAATGAAATACCGGGGAGACACGGTGTTGAAATATATTGTGCCTCATTATGAGATGAGGACACTAGCTGAAACGTGGTGGCTGTGTTTAATGGAAAGAGTTGCCAATTGTAAACGAGGGAAGCGGTATACTGATTCAGACCGCTCAGCATTATGGGATTGACCGATGAATTGTTTGATTGCTGCATGCATGGAGCAGAATGGCCGATTTTGAATAAAACTGGAATGTTAAAGTAGGTAGCACCGGCCACTTACCATAGAGGGAACCTAAAGAGGTTTTAGAATAGGAATGAAAGACAAAAGTTAGAACAGACTAGCTGATAGCTGTGGATTGAAAGAGGGCTATGGAAGGGTGTGCTGAGGCAAGCTCCCATATGGAGACAACCGACCTGGGTGTTCCATTGCACCCAGGTCGGTTACTAACGATAATTATGCCACGTTAAATAACCGAATTATTCTGTCTCTAACAGTATCTGAATTTCAGCTTACGTAAAGCATTAATCAAGGAAGTTCTATAGCTTACAAACATTAACGCTATTATATTACTTCTTCGTCAAGCTAATATTATATGGGTCAGAGAGATAATAGTCTTATATACTATACAAAGATTAATTAAATTTATTTGCTAGGTCCGTATTATGAGATCTTCCGTATAATTATTTATTGCCATGGACTATGAGAGATAAGTGAATAAATCGGGTTAAAGTCAAGCTTGGATCACTCAAATCAAATTTAAAATGCATTGATGTCAATAATTGTCATTTTAGCAATTAGTTTCAAATTACTTGATGTGGCTTATGCTTACTTTTACGCACCTTCTTCGTCATTATGTATAACTTTTATAAATAATATATATATGTATATGTATATATATATATTTATTATTTACACTGAAATATTTTTGTATAAACAGATCGAATATTGAAAAATATATTCTGCCTAAAAACAAAGTAGACTTTGACACACTCAAATCGGCCTACTCATGCTGCCTTGGAATCATTGGATCTGCTTGACTCGGAAACATTAATTATTCTACACAAAAAAAACTTGATGAAGTGAAAAGCTTCGCAGCGTTTTTCGATTGTTACAGATGCTTTATACCGCGATTAATGAAGATAATGCAGATACCTAGATCTTTAAACGTCTCACAAAGGAAAAGATATTCGTTGCGTAAATAATCATTAACATACCTAGCTGTCGTCTTAGATAAATTAAAAGAGGACAAATTCTTCTCAGCTCTTGTCGCGGCAAGTTCTTTTCACCACATTGACCTTTACAATGCTTGTTATAACTTGACGTCTGAACCATCTCACAAGGAAAAACATATTGTTTGTATAGATAATTGAGTGCTCAACGGCATTCAATAAATTGTGGTTGCTAATAACTCTATCGATTCTCCAATATCCCAACGTTGAGACAATTCATAGCAATAACCGATGCTTAAGATTCGGTTCTGTGAGCAGTTCCGTCCAAGAAGTTGACAATAACAATACAATAGCATACGATAGAGCATCACTGAACAAATATGAGTTAGAGAAACCAAACAAAGAAAAAGAACAGCTAGATATCCACTGGGGCATAAACCATGTCAGGCCATACTTATATGGTACATGGAACAAAATAGTAGCTGATCGCCCACTTGTGAGGTTATTGAACCACAAAAATGCCTCACTAAAGGAAACTCGATTAGATCTTATATACTAAGACTTCGAGAAATTTTTTAAACAAAGTAAAATAAATATAAACGCCGACACATAATCGCGAATCAAAATGGAAATATTGCAACTATAAAAGATCCGGAAAATATTAATGTAATTACAGCGAAATGACAACTACAAAACTAAATGGAGCACAGAAAAAAGTCCATACCATTCCCAAAAATCATGGTAATAAAACAGGGCTATCCTACATACACGTATGGAAATCCATCTCCAAATCGGACACAATTAAAGTTAAGCGTATCTAGTTCAAACAGATTAATGAGATCTAATAATTAATTATTAATTAATTAATTAAAATGAACATTTTACATTGATTTCGTATACATTCGATCTCACTAATCTTGACTTCAACAAAATATTTAGAATTATAAAGGGCTTGACTATCCTAATAGAAAATTAGAAATATATCATATTAAAGTTTAGCGAGGATCTAGTAGGTCACATGGCGATGATTCTTCGAAAGCTATTGTAATATAAAATATCATACTAGCAGACAAAAAATCAAAAGCCCAAATCTCGTATATGATGATAATTAATATATTAAATACGATTCAATTTAAAAATGTGTTCAATAATACGCAAGCAGCACTGCTATGCGAATTAAGAATATCACTCTTGTAAATATTATTGTAATGGAAGTCGTGATAATTTTTAGTACGAAAGATTAACTAGCCTAGCATAAATCAAATATAAATGACAAAAATACATAAGTGTTTGTGTACATGGTAAAAGTGTCATCAATGCATTTGTGTATCGATGCGTAAGTGTAACAATATTACAGTAAGTTATTTGACAATCTGTGAATTGGAAAATTACGAATTGAACAAATGGAGAATTTGAACATACGAATATAACCAATTGCTGAATAGTCAATAATGCACAAAATGCACTTAAAAGTCGATTCCTTGATCCGAGTTATGACTCAGAACGAAGTCATTCACTTATCACTCATATTCCATGGCACGTATGCACGCATACCATGTGTGCAGTTCTGCTCATGTACATTCTTGCACTATATACAATGAATATTTTATCATTTTGAATTAGTATAAATACTCGATTTTCCGAAGACCGGAGTGTCAGAAATCAAAACTGAATATGCTAAGACGAAGGTCATTGTAAAAGATGTCGAAGAATATAAGAATTTCAAAAGTTTTAAAATAATTGGTATGTATTATTAAAGATCAGCCCGCCGCCCTCAACATTGGGTTTACTGTTAGAGCCCCTCCTTAACTTGCACACATCACCGACATAGACAGCAAATGCCTCAATGCTCAATCTGTTTTTGAATTGCGGGATGACAACATTTTAACCACAACTATGGGGAGTTTTTGGTAATCTTTACTTCATGCACTTCATGGATCCACTATGGGGAGTTGTTGGTAATCCTTACATGAAGAACTTCATGCATTACTTCCACAAGTTTCATCCACGATTTATTTTCAATCTTATTAATGATTATGATTCAAAGCGCGGAAAATTACATTTTGAAATGGCTGCAATTATTTGACCAACTCATTGTGGAGTTATAGGCAAAAATAGAAAGGGAACGAATCTTATTCATGTTTAAATCAAGCCAAACTGCGTTCGGCCGACTATATTAATTTACGTGATGATATTATGAAAGACGGCAATATCAATGAATTGGGAACGATAGTCATACTGCTAGCAATATTTAATGACAACACAAGGTATTTATTTGGAGAGACATGTGTACGTATATGTACTCGAATGACAACATGCGCATATTTATTTAAAATAAAATACAGGGTGAGCCAACTTGCACTGACTGATTTAAAATGCATATAACGTTTTTTTCAGATTATAAAGAACTTTAGAATATTTTATAATGTGTTCATAGTCAGTGCAAGAATGTGCCAAAATTGTTGACAATACATATAACTTTTTTTTGCAGATTTTTAATTTTTTGTTGATTTTAATTTTTCTAAAAAAAATTATAAATTGTTGAATTTCATTAATTTAAAATTGTTTAATTTAATTTTTCTTTCTTACGATCTATTGTTACAACACAAAGAAAATATCGTCAGCATTTTAATACTGCCGCAGCTCCCAGAACAAACATGATAAGAAACTTAATAATCCGTTTTGAAGAACGTGGTGCAGTATTTGATGGGCCACGAACAAATTTAAATAGACCTATTCGCAATGAAAAAGCTGTGGAGGTTGTATGCAAAAGTGTCAACGATGATCCATCTGTGTCTATTCGTCGAAGTGGTACACAATTGGGAATCTCCAGAACATCGGTACGACGCATTTTGAAACTTGATCTGAGGATGTCTCCATACAAAATTCAATTGACTCAAGAATTATTGCCGACGGATGCAGCACAACGGCTACAATATGCTAAAATTAGTCCAAGTTGGCCCACCCTCTAGCTGGAGAGTATTGTGACCACATTTATGCAAGCTGAAGACGAGGTAGGCTGGAAATGAATCGATGGTCAGAACACACACGTTATGTTGGGATCATCGAACTGGAGCACTTCTGCATAAAGCTGCGGTGTCTGGAATTGGTTTAAATTAGCAAGGCAAGGTGCATTGCTACTTGTCCCACCATTGATGATGAAGTATTTAAAAAGTCCTACTCATTGTCTTTCCAAAATCTCTAGTATGCCGTAATTAATATTTACTTACGTTGAATCCCGCAATATTAAATATTAGCATTAATTACAGTCAACGTATTTTGTAACCAACAATGGATATTCGTTTAATGTATTGTATTTCCTTTCTATTGAATCTAACGTTTCGTGCTGGAACGATGTTGATGGAATATGGGTAATATTTAGTACTTTACATCGGTTCACTTATCTATTTCTAACATTCTGAAACACCCATATTTCAGTATGTATTTTTCCTCTAGAGTTTTTCTATTGTATAAGCCTCTTTTGTTTCTATAGGGAATGCTTATATATATTTCGTATGTTGGGATAATCTGTATCTCTGTGAAAGTCTTAACTATCCCAACGTATGTGTCGACATCGTATCGAAGCTACTGGTTGGTGTTTTGGTAATAACTTGTATGTTTTAGCATGGTTAAAATCATCCTCTTATGCAAGGAATATTTATATTGCCAAGAACTTTAGTTGAGTTCATGAGCTTACTAGAATCCAGCATAAATACTTCCAAGAGGATTATTCATGAAAAATCTTGTTATGTCATGCATCTGGTTTGAAGGACCAGAGTTTTTGCGTTGCTCACCTATGATAATACCAAGATTCTATGAACAAACAATATTAGAAGTACCAGAGAGACGACCGGCAAGAATGAGTCTTGAATTAATAACAGGAAGTTACAAAATTATAAGACTGATTGATACAATCAATCATAAAAATTGTTTCATTCATATAAAAAAAATTACTATCCTATATTTTGAGGTTTTACAACTGCAGAATACTAAGAAATTCACGATTCAGGGGCTGAGCTGGAAACTAGGTTACTAGGCCTGATTCAAAATGTTCAAAAAAAATTTTAACATTTTGAATCAGGCCTACCTTTGGGAAGCAATATGAGAATTTATCCAACAACAAACAAATAAACTCCAAAGATCATCTGTCATTATCAACGTTGTTGCCTTGACCTAAACAGTAATGTCATCAGAATCGGCAAACGTTTCCTACATTGCAATCTTCCAACAGCAGCAAAATATCAAATTTTGTTGCCCAAAAATCACACATTTTCCAATCGTCTATTAGATCATCTAAATAAAAAGCATATGTACGCAAAACAGCAAAGTTTAGTTGCAATTTCCCGAGAGCGTTTTTGGATTTTAGATGACCAAAGAAGAATGGTAACCCATGTTGTCTACAAATATTCATCAATTAATGAGTTAGTTAGCTGCAGAGAGAGTCTCGGCCATTCTTAATTGTTAGCGTGGACTATTATAAAAATTAAATTTAGTATTTTTAATTTATAGAATAATTGTAGTAACAAGAGTGTACATTTTTTTTTCAATATGAAGTACTATGAAATAATAATTTATATACATAGTTAAATAAATGCATATATGTAATTGAAAAGCAAAAGAGTGTATATAGACCAGTATTTAAATATAAACTAAAATAAGAAAAATTGATTATTTTTAGTAAATTATGTTTTAGAAATAAAAATGAATATTTGAATATATAATTTTAAATTGTTCTTCCCAAAAGGAGCAGGAAGAAAAAGGGAAGAAAAAAAAGTTAAATTTTATATTTATACAAAAAATTTCTTTTTTATTACTTCCTTTTTCTTCCATTTCTCTAGTTCTATGTTTTTTGTTTGTTTTAATCTCTTCTTGTCTCTTCTTTTTAGCTATGGATGGTTTTTTTTAATTTTATGAATGTTAGTATGCCTTATAAACATTTTGTTTCATTTTCCCTTCCTGTTCTCTGATTTTTTTCCTTCCTTTTTCTTGTTTTTCTTTCTTTTTCTCGTAAAAATGAAAATAAAAATATTATAAAAATAGATTTTTAATTGCCAAATTTTCTTTTGCATAGAATAGAGTTTTGAATTAATAAAAATATAATAAATTAATTTAGCGGACTTTTTTAAGTTACACAAATAACAATCCGAATAAAAAATAGTATAAAAATGAATTTTAACCGAAAATTTTTCTAACTGCATAAAAGAAATAACAAGATAATAATTTAATTTAACGGAAACTCCTAAGTTAAAACAAAACAAAACAATCCTAATAAAAAACTATTAAAAATAACTTTTACACAGACATTTTTTTGTAGTATAATAAAATAAAATAATACATATATTAAGAATCAATGTAACCGAATTTTAATAAATATTATAATGAATATGAACTAATTATATTTTATTTAGATTCTCTCCTCCTTATGACAGTAACGACCAATCGCGTACGTTTCTCAGAAGCTCGAAGAAATAAATCCTTCGAGAACGCACCTCGAAGAAATAACTCCGTCACTGAACAGGAATGTCTTACAGCTATCAACAGCATCCAAAAGTTTAAATCAAATATTGAATTAATGACATTGAAAATACTCACTGACCATGTGAATTTAAAATGGCTAATGAAACAAAAAGACTTAAGTGGAAGATTAAAGCGGTACGACTTTCAAATTGAGTATCGGAGGGGAACCTAAAACATAGTTCCTGACGTTTCGTCGAGTCAGCGAGCCGATAACCTGAGGCGGGAAGCGCAGTCGAATAATAAGCGGATACCTGACATAATTATGAACGATGGTTACATGCATGTCCTTGCCGATGAATGCTCTCGGGAGTAAGAGGCCTGGAAACTATGCATTCCCGATGAATTAAAGGAACAAAATAAACCACCGCTAGCCTCACATGCAGGGATTGGCAAAATGCTGCAGAGGATGAAACAATATTTCTATTGGCCTAGCTTGACGTTCGAAAATATTTGTTGGCATATGATACCTGCAAGGGGAGAAAGGCTACTTATACCTTCATAACCACGAAACAAGCGCATACATGTTGACCTTTTGTGTCCGTACCCTCACATTAAAGAGGAAAATACATTTATCTTAATAGTGCTTGACCAGTTATCAAAGTTCCCTATTCTCAAGCCTCTACGGGGGACCTATCACATCACTAATAAGTCGATTCCTTGTGAAGGGATATTTTTCTAATTTTTGATGTACCCGAATCCATTGTTACCGATAGCATCCAATTTCGATAGGCCACTTTTGATAGACTTCTGGGAAACTATGCCACTAAGCATATCCGTACAGTAGTATATTTTCCACAGGCCAATCGGTCTCTCTTGGCGGGGATAACAGATTATTGAAGGGATGACCGTCGTGAATGGTACGAACAGTTACTGGGCTAACCTGCGCGCTAAAGGATTCCAAGCATCAATCCATTGAAAGTACTTTTTTGTAATCTGCAACTTTTTTACAATAACAAGTAGATTTTTTGGAATTGAGAAACAGTAAAATGACACATAAAATAGTAATAAACATCCATTACTTACTTCATTTTAGTAAGTTAGGTTTCATTTCAGTGGTTTCATTTTAGTGGCCGTTGCCTTTTTAAGCGTCTGTGTATGTTTTCGGGGAGGGCAAGTGAGGACAGCTCTATTACAAGAGGATTACTAAGGAATGACAGACAATTCACGAACGTAAGGAACATTGACGTCGCGATGGATCATACTATTATGACATAATAGGAACCATCGGCAATTAATCGGAGAATTTTCGATTGGTATTAATATTATATAGGAGAGGGCCAAGAATGCTACCCTGAGGAACATCGGCAAGAATAGGGAATATATAGGCAAATTCGATATTTTCAATTATTTAAAAATACCCGTCGGAGGTAGGATTTGATGATGAGAAAAAAAAGTGGGGAGAAGGATTTTCTTGAGCTTCTAGAGTAAGCTAGGAAGCCATACACAGTCAAATGCATTAGAGATATCTAGAAATACGTTTGGATAATACTCTTTCCACTCAAGAAAAGAGGTTGCATAGTTTACAACACCATGACACTGTTGAATTGAGGAATATTCAGTTTTAAATCCATACTGTTGAATTGTAATAATGTAGGTACACTCAAGAATAGGGTATAAGCGTTTGAGAATAAGTTTTTCGAGGAGTTTTGCTAGGATTGGAAGCAGGCTTATGGTTCTGTACGAAGTAGGTGTATTCATAGGTTTGTTGGGTTTCGAGATAATTTTTACTGAGGAAAATTTCCAAAGTAAGGGTAAAATGTGAGGTGCGGAAGAATATATTGTAAATATATGTGAGAAGAACTATTGCTTTTTTAAGGAGTTACTTTAGGATATTAGAGGTAATTAGATCATAGCCAGGAGCTTTTTTGCTAGGAAGGTGATGTAAAAGTTGGTGTACTTCAGAAGTAGTGAATCTGATAAGTCTTCTGCCTTTTTACTGTTAGTTTTTGTCCAAGTTATGCCATTTTTATGTAATGGGTGAATAGCATTTTTGTGTTTCAGTATGTGTTTCGTTGCTGTCCAAATTGATTTGTTATTCGTAAGTGATGCTGTATAGTCTTGACATTCGGGAGCGTTGCTACTGTTCTCTCGCTCGTTGCTTTTCACTTATAAGTGTCCATACTTTTAGTAGCAAGTCAATTTTTTGCGGAGCAGAATGTTCAGTTAAGCAAGTGTGTGGCGTAGTTATTGCGTCTTGTATAAAGCTAGTTATGTCCTGTGCCGCGTAGTCTATTTACTGTTCAGGCTTTATACTTCGTTGTAAGTTAATATTGGTGCCTGAAAATATTCCAGTCCACGTTACCATTTATCAGTCTTTGAGGAGTGCGCTTAGAAATGGAGGAAGCGTCCTTTGTTAGTAAAACAGCGCTGTCATCTGAGTTCAATTCAAGAAAACATTCAATACACGGATTTATAAAACGTAAATGAGTAGTGATAAAGTAATCCAGTATATCTGGTAGTTTGTTGGTTGATGTAGCCCAGTATGTGGGACTGGAGGGAAATAGGATTTTAAATTGGGTCTGAGAAATAGCATAATGAAGAATTCTCCCACGTAAATTCGATACTCGGTATCACCTTTGGGGATGCTTTGAATTATAGTTCTACCCAGCAATGAAGCATTTATATTAAAAGTAATAAATGAAATGGATTTTGAAATTTTTTCTAATAAAAAATCGGATGACATTATATACATTTAATAAGTTAGTGAATTAGAAATAAAATAAATATTTAAGATAGCACATTTTTTGGCATAATTAGATCAAATTAGCAAAAAATAAGATTATGATGTACATTAAAAGAAGAGAAAAAAACAGTGCAAGAACGAAAAAGAAACAATATATTTTTAATGACAATCATGCATGGGAAAAAGAAAAAAAGGAAAAAATCAATAGAATTTATTTATTCTATTGATTTATATTGCCGGGGCATGCCTATTAAGTGATGGTGATTTATTTTATTCATTTTGGATGAGCATTTTTACCGTTTTTTTAAATATTTTATTTAATAATTTTATTATCTTGCCCTTTCTTTTTTTTTGTTATTGCATGAACAAGGTTCATTTAATGACAGTAATTTGAATCCTAATTTTAAAATATTTTTTTTCTCTACTTTCCAGTTTTGAATATATATATACAATATACACGTATATTTGTAAATGATATTGTTTGCTGATAATTTTTATCAACACATCAAGTTTTTTTGTACAAATTATTTTTTTTTTTTTTATTTTGGAACTGCACTCCCTTATCCGACGTCTTCTCGGTCGCCCCCATCGATGAGCTACAGGTGAGTGAAAAAGCATCGTGGTGAACAATTAGGAGCAGTAAACACAATTGGCCGAGGTGTGACTTAGATAGTTTTATGCGAAAATGGTCACAGAGAGAGCGGCCTACGTCTAAGCTATCTCCCACAAAAGTCGACGGTCCGCTCCGTTCATTATTTTTTCCTTTTTTTCTCCAATCTTTTTTTATATAAAAATTGCCAAGGTTCTTTTTGATTTTTTTCTTTCATATATTTTATTTATTTCCTTCTTTTCCTCTCTTTTAAATTTGTTTCCTCTCAAATTTCATCCCTTCCCTAATTTTTGTAATCTCCCATATAACCTACCCAACCGATTTTGATCCTTCGGAATTAAATCTTTTTTCTCATTCTCTCTACTTTCTTTTTCTGAGAATTCTTCTTATTTATTTTTGTTTTTTTATTCCCCTCAGGAATAATTTCACACTTTTAAATGTCTTCTATTAAAACTATATGTTTCCTGGCATGCTTTTCTTTTGTAATGTAGTTGCGAGGAAGTGCAAACTTCGAACCCCAGCTCCCCACGATACTGCTAACTAGCTTGCAAGCATGCCAATAGCAGTGCAAAGTGTTCTGTGAGTACAGTCAGTATTGGTTGTTTAAGTCTTGTTCAACTTAACGTTCATATTCCTTTATTTTTTTGCCTTCTCTTCCTCCCTAAAGTTTTTCTTCCTTTTTTGGTGCACAAGTTTGCGACCCATTTGTATATTTAAAGTTTTACATGAACGGTCAATTCCAAGGTGAAAGTTCAACAGTCAATTCTTCTCGAATATTTGACTAGGAAATTTCTCCCTACTATCTATGATTATTGGCAGGATGGTTAAGTATGTGAAACCCGTGTTTAATTATTGTATTTTAATATGTAAATTTTGTAACGCTAAGTCATTTGTACATATTTTGTATAGTTATGCGCGTTATCTTATTTAACTTATTTTGGTTTTATTGTATTTATGATAAAAAACCAAAATAAGTTAAAAAGGTAATGGTCATAACCATTAGCATAGTATTTTTTTTAAATATTATTGCTACATATTCACTTATCGGCGCATTTATTTATTATGAAGGTTAATTTATATTAATTATTTGCACAAATTTTTATTATTGCTTCTATTATTAAGACCATTTTTGTTTTTGTTCGGAGCGCAGTTCTTAGTTTAAATTTATATTTCTATTTTGTAATATATAGTTTTATTATAATTGCTTTTATTATAGTTATATGTATTATTGTTTCTATGATTAATATATATTCGAGTAACATGAGAATTATTATTGATATTATTACTAGCATTATTGTTCTTATTATTACGATTACTTTTTCTGCTCATGTAATTATAGTTATATTATTTTCTATGGGTATAACATAGATACGTCCTGACCGTACAACACGAACTTACAAAGTATGTAAAAGCATTCCCTGTGGAAATAAAATAGATTCATACAATACCAAAGACAATAGAGGAAAAATGCATACTAAAATATGGATGTTTTTGAATGTTTAAGACAAATGTTATTAGTTCACTATTTTGCAATCTATGTATTAAAATATGATGAATAAAGTTAGTAAAATATATGAAAAAGAACAATTAAATAAAATTATATATAAATTTAAAAAGAAAGTGCAAGATGAAATACAGGGCAAATTAATGGAAAAATTAAGAAAAAAGTAAAAATTATTGTTAAAATTCTAGGAAAATTTTAAAGAAACTAAGAAAAATTGAAGAAACTGGAAGAAAAAATCAACAACACTGCAAACATTTAAGAAATATTGAGAAACTTATAGAAAATTATAAATAAAAATGTAAAATTTCAAGGAAACCTTAATTTATAATAGAGAAAATGAAGAAAATTCAAAACGTTACTACAGAAAAGAACTATTTTTATTTTTGGACCTTATACGATCACTATCTGATTGAAATAACTCAAACTCGCCATCGTTGAAGACCTGATGAGATGTGTAGAAATTAGCAGCAATAATTTCAGCAAATTTATTTTTAAAAATACTGCTTCTTTTCAGCTGAAAAGAAGCTGTATTTTTAATACATTTCAAATAACAGATTTTCTTTTTAAATTGGTATTATTTGGAACCCGGTTTTGAGCTTGGCCTTCTAACCTTTTCTATATTTTTCATTGCATTATCACTTACTTATAAAACTGTTCTAACACGCATATAAGATCCAGATGGTAGGCTTTTTCAAATGCCTTCATTTTTTGTTGTTGTCTTTTTGGGGATTTATTCAATAAAAAAAAATTTGCGATACCTGTTTCTCTTTCGCTATTACGTAGACCAGTTGTCAAAGTTACTATGTCCATAGACTTTCTTCTTATAGCAAAAGCCTGATTATTAACGCACCAAGTGAAACAACTATACATAACTGCATAATAGAAAAATTAAAAATTTAACTTTGATATCTAGAATGGTAAATGGTGACGCAAAAATAAAATATAAATAAAACATTTTGATATTTAAAGTAGTATTATAGAAAATATAACTCTTCTTTTAAAATACAAAAACACTTTTTTTTCAGTGAGGTGGTTGAACATTCGTAAGAAACCACGGGCACTAATTTCCAGGCGATTTCTTTGTTTCGAGATGACGCTCCAACTGCACTAAAACTATGTTTTAGTAAAAAAACAAAGCCGGAAAAGCAATCAGCAGTTTCTGTACAGTGACACATAATGCTGGATATAAAACAGATATCGGTTTTTGTAAACAGAATTTGTGGTTTAAATTTGATACCAGTGTTACCATAGGAAGGGATTACAAAATGACTATAGAAATATGTATGCAGGCAAATTGTAAGCTTTAATCTGTTTTTTTTTTTCTCTCCTTTAAATCCGTTTTTTACTAATCCGTGTAATAATAAAATGATATAGAAAAAAGTACTGTGTTAATTGGACAATATGTATATATTTATAATTTGTTTAGTAAAAATTAAAATAAAGCTTTTAAAATGATAAGAGTTATTTAACTTGTCTTCCTATTTTTACAATTTATCATGTAATGATAAATAAAATATGTTAAAAAATACAACGTAATCAATTTTTGCTTATACGAGGGTCGTTCAATAAGTCCTTAGAAAAAGATGGAAACTTTTCCAACCGTTTTTCCAATAATTTTTTATTTTTCAACATAATCTCCTTTTAGTTCTATACACTTTTCCAACCGTTTTTCCAAAATTTTTATCCTGTCCAAAAAATAGGATTTCGGAAGTTCTGCAAAATACTCATCTGTTTGAGCAATGACGTCCTCGTTGGAAGTGAACCGTCGTCCGCCTAGCCATTTCTTCAGATTGGGGAAAAAAAAATAGTCGTTCGGGGCCAAATCTGGTGAATAAGCGGGATGCTGCAACAATTCCATTCTCAATTCCACAATTTTGGCCATGGAAACAGCGCAGGTGTGCACACGCGCATTGTCCTGATGCAAGAGGATTATTTTCTTCTTCAGATGGAGGCGTTTCTCTTTGATTTCCTCGCTCAACCGTTGCAATAACGACGCGTAATACGCTCCTGTTATTGTTTTTCCCTTTTCCAAGTAGCCGATAAAAATGATGCCCTGCGAATCCCAAAAGACCGTGGCCATCACCTTGCCGGCCGATGGCACAGTTTTTGCCTTCTTCGGAGCCCGGGCACCCTTAAAAATCCACTGTGATGACTGTCTCTTCGTTTCTGGACTGTAGTAGTGTATCCAGGTTTCGTTCACAGTGACATATCGACGAAGGACTGTAGTAGTGTATCCAGGTTTCGTCCACTGCACGATTGCGCTTATTCTCCTCTGAGAGCAAACGCGGCACCCATCTTGCCAAACATTTTTTCACAGACAATTTTTCATGCAAAATTAAAGCGACTGTACCTTGTGATATGCCCGTGGCCTCAGCTAATTCGCGCACTTTAATTCGCCGATCGTTCAAAATTTGATCGTGGATTTTGTCGATGATTTCAGGAGTAGACACCTCAACTGGGCGTCCTGAACGATGTTCATATTTTGTGGATGAACGGCCACGTTTAAATTCATTCACCCAATTGTAAACCGTCGCAAACACAGGTGCAGATGTGCCATGAACTGCATCCAACTCGGCTTTGATTTCTTTCGGGCTTAAGCCTTTCAAATGGAGATGTTTGATGACAGCCCTAAACTCGCTTTTTTTCCATTGTTATGCACAAATAAATGTCGTTAACTTTAATCGACAATAGAAATTGACCCATCGAGCTGAAATTTTGACAGCTTGTCGATAATGCTACTTACAAAAAAAAAATCTTTACCGACACTACGAGCGCAATTTCTTGGATTTTCTAAGAACTTATTGAACGACCCTCGTATTAAAAAATTTCTTATAAATTGTAAAAATAACAAGACAAAATCATATACTCGAAACGATCAATACAAAGCACATGCGTGTAATATAAATTTGCATGGTTTTATGCATGGTATTCAAGAACACCTATAATGCATAAAATGTTAATGCATAATACTGCTGTCATAAAAAATGCATTATCGCTTATATGTCCTGAAGCGCAAAATATATACTTTCGAAAATATTTTTTATTATTTCGAAACTATACAAAACAAAAACTAGAATAAGTCAGTCATTACTACATTTTGACATCATGTCCATGCTTAAAATTAAAGAATTTGTTGAAAAGTATTCAACAAATTCTATTATTTTTAGCATGAGACATGAGGTCAAAATGTAGTAATGACTGACTTATTCCAGTATGTATGTTTTTTTTTAGCATACATTTTTACTATTACTGACTGGCTGATGCCAACGATAATATTTACTATCATACGCGTCAAAACACATGTTGACGATTATGAATGAATTATTAATACGCCCTAAACTTGAAATATAAATTACCTTCTATGTATTCTCCCATAGCACGACTGCACGAGTGCTTTGGGAAAATTAATAACAACTGAGTTTCTTCTGTCTGACTTTACTCAGACTAAGGGTTTCTAGTTCCAAGTGCGATAATATATATTATATATATTATTATTGTAACTACAGTACTATTCATCATAATTTCATTAAAGAATTCCTTAATATCACCCGTGGGATATTTTCGATTCCCATAATTTGAGAAATGTGACTTCCTTCGAAATACTTGTCACAGTTTATTCTTTTGCGTAAGTGCATCGCTATGCACAACGTTCTAACTTATGTATAATGACCATGATTATATTATTCAGGATTAAGATTTGTATAAATAACCAAGATTTGAGAATCTATTCTCGTTCACGAAGTGTTTTGTGAATAATTGCTTCTCATACGAAAAAATGAGGAAGCCGGGAATTTCTTACTTTCGGTAAGTTGACATTTTCAGTTTTACTACAGAAAAAAACTGTCACGTATAATTTATTACGTAAGGCCAAGTAACGCGTTCTAATACGTTCCTATATGAGTGCCTATCATTAAAAAGAACTTAGACAGAATCAACGGCATAGGCACCAAATGCACTAATGCATCAACCTGAGTCTGGGTTGTCCGGTGAAATTTGACATAATCTATATAAGATTATCCCTTAAGAAATCAACAAAATTATCACAAGCGCCAAAAAAATGTCGCGAACGTTTTCAAAATAGCAAAGATGTTGACGATTATGAATTAATTATTAACTGTTGTGATTTGTCCGTTGGAAAAATTGTGAAATGAAGAACCTGAAAAAATTACAAACCGCCACTAGAGATTATGCAGTAGATAATGCTGCGCGACGGAATACTTTATCCATAGCCCGAGTTTACATAGAGCTATAGCAATAATAATAAATGCATCTGTTTATGTAATGCTAATTTCGTTGCAATTATTTGACCTAACGGTAGGCTGTCTAAAGGTAATAATGATTTGTGCACATGTATATATTGATTAATTAAATTGTACATACCTTTTAACCATAATGTTTGCAATTTGGCGTGATTGTTTGGAGAAAATTGATGATGTTCAAGCAGTCTATACAATTCTTTGTATTGCCCCCTATGAAAGGCAACTATGGCTTTTGCCTTAAGAACAGATTCGTGAAGTTGCAATTTATCGCACTGTGGCAATGACCATAGAAATCTTCCCAATCGTTCTACATTACCTGCTTGCTGTAACACCTACAACAAATAAAAATATTTTAATTCATCGTTTATATTTAAAAAAAAAATATAAAATATTCTACAGTATAGATTTTCACATTAATGAAGTTTTTATGGTAGCCTTAGCATTTGTTTCGGAGAGTTGTTCGTTGCCGAAATTAAAGTTGGCTGCGCACAAGTCGACGAACATTTGTACGGATTTTTTGGCCGATTTTGTAGCATCTATCAGCACTACCGGTAGAAAATTCGCGTCGTCACGCGCCACGAGGCGATCGCGAGAACGAGAATTCATTTGATGTGCGGGTGTCGAGTAGATCTAAAATCTAATATGGTTTTTTTTTTTTTTTGAAGTGGCGCTTATTTCAATAAAAATTCAACCACTTCTTATTGACCAAAAGCGCGCGATTAGACTAATATGTAGAAAGAATCGTCGGCACAATAGTTTTGAACTGTTCAACAGATGTGGCATTCTCCCGATAAGGCAACTAGACTTCTATAAAAAGTAAAAGTATTTCTCATCAGAGGCGGCACATTTCAAAAAAGGTTTCTGTTTAATTACAACTTGCGAAATACTAATGATAATTTGGCGACTGTTCCCAGATTCGGCACTACTCATTTTGCTAGATATTTTACTATTTCCGCACCCATGTTATTAAATAAATTACCAGTCGTAGTTAGACAAATTAACAACCAACTCTAAGTTTTTGCGTGAAGTTAAATTTTGGTTGTTGAAATGTTATAATATAGAAATTGAAAATCCACTGAATCTTATAGAGTAAATTAATTATATACTTTGTCTATCCAATTGTTTATCTTAACACTATGGTTATCAATTTATCTTTGGTAATTTTAAATTGTTGATTGTATTTTAAGATGATTAACCCCACTACATTTCATTTTAAACTATGGTAATCGCTTAATGAAATATTTTATTGGTTTTTATATTTGGAAAGCACTTAGTTTGTAAAAATTTGATGTATTTGTTCGAGGAGAAAGACGCCCATAAATATTTATTATTTAAATAAAGTAACTTTTTTATATTTATGGGAAACTTTTATTTCACATTATAATTTAACAAAACCCAACCCCTCTAACAAATTTAATATTATTAAATTGAATATAACTATTCAACTAACTTGTTTAAAATTTATTACTATAAAAGAAAACCAAATAATTTTAATCAAAGTCTACGTGATTGTAGTGTACTAATGCACTACAGTATACACTGTAGGCACGAGCACAGTACATTTATTTTATCCATTTTTTTGAATATTTGACTGTTGAAATTTATTTAATTGTATAAAAAGTTTCTGAACTAAATAAATAAATATCTGGATTGAAACATAAATCAAACAGTTTTATCGGATTCCAAATTGCGTATAGATATGCAATTTTGAGCATTTTTAAAGGCAATGAAGTACATATGTTCAGAGATAGGAGGCACCATATTTATGTTTAATTATGTAAATGAATACACTTTTAAAGAGTATCTGTATATTTTTTTAAGAACAATATGTCAAAAAGGATTATTGTTTGTAAAAATGTACCTTTTAAGACTCATTTTACATTGCTGTGTGAAAACCACCTAAAACTGAAGAACGCATTTTCCTAATTAACTTTTTGAATCAAGTAAATATGCTTGCAATGAAATATATATGCAGGCGAATTAATGAAAAACAATACCATGTGCAATTATAAATTGATATAAAATATACTTAGAGCAAACAATTGAATCGTAGGAATAAAAATGTTATTAATCGGAATGTAGTTTGCTTACTAAGCAATGAGTGTCTGTGAATTCTTGTTTGTGTGTAAGGGAAATGGGTGATATAACGAGCAAGTGTGTTAACTTGCATAACATCATTTTCTTATGACAAACCTCGAAATAAGAGTAAAACTGGCAGGTGATTATATTGAGACTGTTGTTGAGCAAAATAAAACCAATTTTTTATGTTGTCGAGTTTTGTCTAAATAAACCACTAATTGTTAACCTCTGTTTTTATTGTTAACCTCTGTTTTTGTGTTTTGATTTTTTTTTGAATATATATTCTACCAGATTTCTAAAACTTTTAACAGCGAGTCAGACGCAGATTTATCTAAATATGTGTTTAATTATCTCTATAGGATGGTTTGGTGAAAATATGTTTTGGTTTGTATTAGCAAAAAATAAATAACAAAGTTCTATTATTGAGCATTTCAAAGCAAAAATATTATTTTTGAAGAGAAAAAATTGTAATTAAAATAAAAACGTCCAGCAAATAAATCGAAGCTCGAATTTTACTTTGGTATTCCTTATATATGCTTACTTAGAGATACGTGACAAATATTTTGTTTTTTACATTGACACCTAACATTAAATTTTAAATTTTATCGGAAACATTTTGTTCTACATTGGAAATATTTATAAATACTTAATGTTTATTGAATAATTACCTCACAAACGCAAGCAACCTGTTCCTGTGTAAAACCGAAGCTCGGAAGGCTTTCAGTGTTATTATTACAACTTCCTTCCACTATCACATCGTCACTACTCTCCATTGCATCTGCTGATACACCTGAATGTAAAACCGGTACTGATCTACTAGTATTTATTGTATTTTCAATAGAGTTTTGATGTCTTTCTGCTGATATTGTGGCAGCTGTATTGGACGATACATCTATTCGTTGAAGCATTATATTTTTTTCTTTTTTTATAGATTAAATGTATCTTGTTTATGTTAAACATCAACTTCTGAAAGAGCAGATAAATTAAATTTTAATATTCTATAATACATACAGCATACATTTTATTTGATTTTGCAATTTCTTAACAAGTAAACTCTACATACTCCACCTTTTCTTAAAATATCTCCAAAATATGAAATTATTTTTTTGAAGTTTTAAGACATTGTTTAGAAAAAATACAAAATTTGCAGTTAAACAATTAAATTTCTTAATTACTTTTAGCAAATAGAGAGTAAATTTATTCAATTCTTAGCTAAAACTTAAAAGGACAGACTTTATTCGTAATAAAAAAAAACAGAGTAAATGAAAATAGTTTATAAATTTAAATATATTCTTAAAAAAAGGTTCAAATGCGAATACAACAACAAATATGACATAAGTATTCTTATTTAAAGTATTTTTATTTCTTCTAATCCAACCTGTGTAAGCTAAACTTTGTTTATATCAAGTATACCGCAAAAAAATAAATTGCATATTTTAAAATAGATAATTTAAAAAAAAAAACTATTGCAAATATTGATTTAAATAAATTAGGTGATAGTAACTTTAATTGCTTTCCTAAAGTAACATTAAGAGTTTTTCTTCAACCAGGACATTTAACTGCTGGTAGATAAAACTTACCTTCACTAATGGTAATCCATATTTAGAAAATTTTTCAATTTAAGATTTCAAATATATCAGTAATATTCACCACGGTGGTTACGGTTAGATTAATCGTAAAGACTTTGTCATAATTCAAAACCGACCAGTTAACGTGACCTCAGTTAATTCGTACTGATTTTATCATTGAGCCTAACGTTATATAATTGAACTCTCCTAACTTTACACTGGTATAAACTTAATTGTCATAAATTTCAATTAGGTCTGGATTAAGCGATGCATCTAAGCACTCGACGATTCCATAACGACTTATTTTCCTTACAGACGCACGAATCTTTATTATTTGGTAATATTGATAAAAGGCTCATGCGAAGACGAGGCACATTTTTGGAAAAGCCCCTACCATCTCCGTACATATAAACCCACAGCCATACCACCACGAGCTAATCTACTGGGTTGTAATAACTTTTACTCCTTCCAAAAAAAACAAATTTTATATTGCGCCAAATATGGGTCACGATGTAAATAGGCTTTATAATAATAGAGATCTTGACTAGATATTTATTATTTTAATTGTGTTGCGCATGTTCTCTGTCCTCCAAGTTATATTATATAAGCACACGTTGATGTGTAAATTCTTTTGTTCGACTAATCAATAATCAGATTTGAGCAATACAATTGAGTACTCTATTAAAGAGAATGTGAAAGTTAATTTTAAATTAGCTTCACCTTTTTGATAATTTCTCATACTTCTCTATTACAGAGGCATTCAAAACACGTAAGGGTTTTTTTTGCTCCTAAAATTTCCTTTTTCCCTCTACTTTATCCGTTCGTTGAAAAAATAATAATTCTAATACTATTACAAAGTCAAACATTTTACAATTAACGCACATTTTTGTGAGCATATATATGCAAAGATGGGAAAGCAATTTCATGAGCTGAAAAACATTAAATATTTCTACCATATGAACAAAGACAAATGAGCTGACAATATTTCGGCATATTTTCATGTATATCAGATACATTTTTCTGTCAGTAATTTCAATTCTCCAGCATTGGCAAGAACAATAAATTACTAAATCTTATAGCTTAGTATAAAACATATGTGGAAGTTTTATTACAACGCTTATCATGCCGTAACAAAGACAGTGATTTAATTTCCGAAGAGGAGAAACGAATATATTAAGGCGATGAATGGATAGACTGCTCAATAATAATCGGTTTCAGTTGCATATTTTTTCATCGCGCAGAATTGGGATATTTTTTCTCGAATTCTAGGACCTGCTCGTTTTGACAAAAGCAAAAGGAGCAGGTCTTTGAAATTAAGATATTTTGCTACCAAACGAAACAAATATGGAAGTATTACCACCCCGCCCATTATGCCGCAACAAATACGAAGAATTTGCGAAGATGAGAATATATTAAGGCGATAAGTGGAATATTCGGATGTCGAATGATGCGTTTCACTTTTTGGTCCAAATATGGGATAGCGTATCAATGACAGAAAACCAGCGCCTAGGCATAACCTGACCCACTAACTAAAAAAAACACTATAATGTTGCCAAATAAAATCGTTTAAACATTTTCTCGGTGAGATAACCCCATTTGCCTAAAAAATTATAGACTCCATTAACCAGAAAAATTAGTAACAACTCAAACAGTAAAATAGCAACAAATTATTTTAAAAATGTGATAATGTTGACAACAATCCATTGAGTTTAAAGTCGCATATGATGGCATGGCCAGTTATGTCCACAATTTCTTAGATTTTCGACATCTTATAATTTTTGGCTTGTGGTCTGGCGTTAACATTAAAAAACATTAGTAGATTTTAAATTATCTACTTGAGGTTGATTCAAAAATAATATGCTTAATATTTATAAACATAAATTAGATAAATGGAAAAAATTGGGCTTTTTAAATAATTCTTATAAAAAGTCGCCCATCCAGAGAGAAGTGGAGTATGCACAGAATCACAAATTCTTCAAATAAAATGCTGCATCGATCAAAATTAAAATGTTGAGATAAAATTATATTACATCTGTATTACAAATTCTTCAAAATACACCAGTGATAATTGTTCAGTTCAACATCAACGTTATAAATACATGTTTCAAAGCTAATAAAAATTTTGCTCTATAAACAATTTGTATGTAAGGTCTGTGAGATAAGAGTCAGAGGCCATTTGATTGCGCTACGACCATGAGGCCATTTGGCGACGAAAGTTTTATTCTTGATTATTGTTTTGTGAAGTATAGATTGGAGCGTGCTTTTTATAGGCAGGAATTGGGAAATAAGCTGACTTTCTTAAAAATTTAAACAAGCAATGTCTGACGGTCACAGTAAAAAGTTTTTTTAGCCATCACAGCAAAAAGCTTCTTATAAACAGGCTTGCGTCTTGAATTAATATCAACAACAACCAGCATTAAGTAAGGAATAAGCTCAATTTAAATAATAATAAGAAACAAAGTGGTAAATAGAAGAGTTATTCATCTCATTAAATCCTTCTATTTTCATATGTCGATTTACATCGCAAAAAATCTATTCCAACTAGCCGTTCGTACATATAGTAGTTATCCGATTTTTTTCAAGTTGTGGTATGGCCCAAAAATGTAATCCAAAAATGCAATGATTTGCGACAGTGTACGCATATGGTTGATTATGATTATGTGTACTTATTTTTCTTATCTTTCACACTCATGCCAACAGTCTTTCTTCAAACTAAAAGCAGGTAATTTTTAACCGATTTTTATATTTTTCTTAGAATTTTTTTTGTTTTTTTTAGAACAGATTATGGGAAAAAGGATCATTTAAGTCGCAGTTGATCCCATTATTTTGACTACAGAAAGGGATGTTGGCACTTTAACGAAGGATTCTTAAGTGTAAAGCTTAGATTACACCGTGCGTGTAATAGACAATCTAAAAGTGAAATTTCCCTTTTTTTGAGCGTCTGACAATGTAATATATACGCGACTTAATACTAATTTTGCATGGGATTGTGCTGGTTCGCCCCAAACAAAAATCGAGTATTCGACGATCAGTCTAATCATTGTGTAATCACTTGAATGAACATATGCGAGAACAATTAATCACGAGAAATACGCAATTTCGCGCAAAAGAAATTTCAACATGTTGAAATACAATATATTTTTGCTCGTCTAAACGATTTGTGCATTTTTTATTGATGGAACTCTCTAGCTGGTCGCTGCCGTTCTTATTTTATTTACTTTTTATTATGAATAACGTTTTAACGTTCACTTATTCATTTTGATTATTTCAATTCGTTTATTTAAGTTTGCAAAAATTTTATATAGTTTTTAACATTTAATTCAATATTACTATCAACACTAATATTTCATAGTTAAAATCTACATTATTTACATTTCTTTAATTAACCGGTGAACTGTTCGCAGAACCTAACGATTTAACAGCGAACAATTGTCAGGAGAAAATCGTGTATTAGCTTAAGAAATCACAGAGGTGTAATCTAAGCTTAAGGGATCTATTCGATGGAAATTGAAAGGTATGGTGGAACCCCAAAGTTCAATACTGTAATTCTAGATGGGTTTCTGTAATGTGTTAGTAGTTTGTTATTATAGCCTTCGCCTTAGCTGCGGCTCTGTTTTATTAGTCGTTGGTCTACATAAGTTGGTATCGCACGAGTCTACGATATCTCTCTATGAATTATGCAGCTAACAAACATACAACCCATTATCCTCACATCATCGTGGTAAAGCAATCCTTTTGGATTTTGCCAGAAGATGAGGGCAGTTTAGTTTAGATTAAAATATATACGAGTGTGCCATGGAAAGAATATAAAGATTCTAAATTATGGCTCAAACATTTTCTAGAATAAAAAGTTCATTAAAATCCTATTCGCTTACGTGGATGTGTTGTGTCTTTATATATATAGATAGTCTACAAATTTACTCCCAAAACAAAAAAAGTGTATTTAATTAATTAGGTTGAACGCACCGAGAAGTTTTTATTTTAAAGTGAATTTGCATTTTGTGGGTTTTTAATTGTTGTAACATGACATACCTGCATATATATTTAAGGCACGTAGTTTAAGAGAATATTGCCGTAATTATATTATACAATTATTGAAATCTAAATTAAGTTTTGGTGACTGTCAAAATATGATCAATATTAATTTTTGAAGAGAACTGAGGAATTATATATAATTAAATTATAGTCCAACAATATTTTCACTTCATAACCTATTCACGATAATTATAACTGAACTAATATAATTATCGGTTTCCTTTGTGTTTTCTTTCTCCATATAATAAAGACCAATAAATAGTTTACTCATTGTGCAAATAAAATTATATATATTTAATAAGCTAACCGTATATATTGTAAAATAAAATATTTTTTTTTATATTATAAAAAAATATAAATTTTATTGAAGTGTATATACAAAAACGGAAAGGTTTTTAGTGTTAAACATCACTAAAAACCTTTTCTCTTTTGCTTTTAGTGTTTAAAATCAAGCTACCAGTGACTCGAAGCCAATCTTCCGACTGAAATGAAATATTTGTTTACGGAAAGTTTTCATACTAATTCAGGTTTTAATTCTAAATTTGAAAGTTTTTTTTGTTTACTTGTTTTTCTAAAAAACAATACTAAAAAAACTGAATTCAACAAAACAATTTTTGTTAAAAAAAAGATTGGGAATAACTTCAAAACGAGATCTGAAAATATTATACATTATATAATACATACAATTGTAATTTTTATTATTATTATTATTATTTATATATATAATTATTACCGATTTATAATAATAAGTACTAAATAAATGAATGAGTGAAATGGGAAGCCCGAATATTTGATGAGGAACAGAACAGCTTTATCTCAGAGCAGTGATTGATTTGAAAACGAGAATAGCAGTAATTGATTTTAATTTAAAAATTAAATTAAAAAAAAGCGATCGTATATTGAATGAAACGTGAAACAGAACCAAATATATATATACTTGCTCAATTATTTATAATTATAGAAGTAAATTGAAGTTATATTTTTTTTAACTTTTTTGATAGTTATTGTGTTTGCGCATGTTGGATGATTGTTTCAGTTTTTTTTATTGATTTAGCAACTTTTCTCTTTTATTTACATGAATCATCGTCGTCGTTTTAGGGACTGAAAATGTGCAAGCTAGCAGATATGGTAGGCATTTCAAAATGTGCTGTACATCGCACAGTGACCGAAAATTTGGACGTGAGAGACCTGTGCGCAAAATAGGTGCCACGTTTGCTTACAGCGGAATCTAAACAGAGTCATGCGAATGTTTCAGTGTTTGGCGATAAAGCTGAGTTTTGCGCAGATTCATAAACATGGCTGAAACATGGGTTATAACTTCACATCTCAGATTAAGAAACAGTCAGAACAATAAACTAATAGGGGAGATCGGTTCCAATCTCTTGGATTTGGATATGCGGACTGTAATTCGACCAAAAAAAATGTCTTGGTAATCCCCAGTGGCACTAGTACCGAAAAAAGATGCGAAAATTCGCATGCGTGTCAACTATCGGAACTTAAACGAGCGAACACTGAAGGACTCCTACATCCTACTCCTCATTTATTTAACGTTCGGTGCCTTGTCCGGGCCGCAATAGTTTTCAACCCTCGACTTGGAGTCTGGATATTGACAGGTCGATATTGCTAAGTGCGATAAGGACAAAACTACGTTCAGTGTGCGGGAAGGACTGCGCCAATTTTATATTACTCTGTTTGAGCTTTTCAATGTGCAGGCAACATTCCAAAGACTAATACAAAAGTCTTATGTAAGTTACCTTCTACGCAGTGCCTACTTTATTTAGATGATATTATCGTCCACGGAAAGTTTTGAAGAAATGCTCATCACTCTTAACTGTGTGCTTATTTGATTAAGCCTTAATTCAAATATGTGCCAGTTAATGAAGAAAAGGTCAAATACCTAGGGCATATCGTGTCTGTAAAAGACATAGAACCCTTATTGCTATACAAAATTGGCCAATTCATAAAAACAAAGCAGAAGTTCAATATTTGAACCAAACGGCGGAAGTGGTGGCCGACTCGCTGATTTTTGGGTTGAGCTTGCAGTTACATTTTGAACAAGGCCGAAACTTCGAAACGTCCGTATTCCAGGAAGTAATAAAGATTTTGGAAATCGAAATAATGAAAATAATCTCCTTACACCCACAATCCAACGGTATTGTAGAATATTTCGACCGAACTATGGCGGATTACTTATTCAAGTACTTCTACTACATGGACGAACACCAAATTAAACTAGGAACATTAAGTATTTGCGGAACATACTTGAGAAAGTTCATCGATAGAATCAAGGGTGCTTGGGATAAACAGTTAGAACAAAGATACGATATGTCCTCAAATGAACCTCCTTGGGTCAACGTTATGCTGTACAGCCCGCGAAAAAGTACAGCTTCCCAAAAACTCAAGGTTTATCGCGTAAACTTCAGGTAAATTAGAATGCATATCCTTATAGTCTTTAGTATAGTCGATAAAAATATTTTTATATTCAAATAAAAAACCAAACTTATGTATTTGAAGATAATGTAAAAGAAAACTTTATTTTCAAATAAACAACCAAGTATAAGGTTTTACAATATACATATAAAAATTACTTCATTTTATCATATCTTATCAAATTTCAAACTTATTTAAAACTTATCAAATTTTTTTTTAAAACTTATTAAATTAACTATGAATCAGTGTCTTTTAAAATCACGATACGCTGCAAAAGTGAGCTATTAATTGGACAGACAAGTTCTTCAAAAGCAATTTCTTTAACATAACTTTCATCAAGAAATTTCTTTAGCATAACATAACTTTGTTTTAACTATTAAAAAGTAAGTTATGGGACTTTTTTACATTTTTTCTTCCCAGTCGGAATTCTTCCCTCAGTTCTCATAACTTTTTCCTTTTTTGACATATGAATGAGATGTATTTGTTAACAGAACTTATTTTTACTTTTTTCAAAAATCTTGTGATTCTTTGATTAATTCACAAAATCTTCAGTTCTATGCTTAAGATATCGACTGAAATTCATGAGCTACGTTTACTACACATTTAACTTCTAAATTTAATGACGGTAAGCCACTATCTCTTGAAACAACCTACGGCCGCATTTTTTTATACTAATTCGGCGTTGACTGTTTTAATTCTTAGTTTTTTTTTTAAATTCTGTGACCTTTATGTTTGAGTTACAATCTATTTTGCCCAGAATTATTTAAAGTCTTCGACGAATGTAATATGTTTTGAACGCAAATATTATTCCCTGATCTATATAATACGGTTGACTTATACAGGTTGTATTAGGTAGAAGGAAAGCTACATCCACATTAGAATAGTTTAGGTCTTTTGGATGTTCTGGGGCATTATCTAGAGTTAATAGAGCTTTAAAGTTATTTTTTAATTTATCTGGGTGTAGACTTTCACATCCGATACAAAACACCGAATAAATAAATCTCGAAAAAAATTACTTGTAACCCAGACCTTCTTATTTGCACGGCAATGAACCGGTAATTTAGATTTGTCAAGATTTTTATAACACGTGAATATAATGAGCAACTTATGAATTAGGACTTTACCATATAATACTTTGATGCATACAGTAAAATTATTTTGTCTTTTGCAGCCTTTTTCAATTAAGACCTTTTCTTAGACCTTTTTTCAATTTAAAATTTTCGAAACGGCAAAGTTTCTGCTCAAGTTTTTTTTTAAATATATATAGATTTTATGAGCTTATGCCGTGATTGCATTTCCATCAAGAGGTATTTTTCTTACAGACCATTCATCCACCAATAAAATTAAAGCTTTTCCATTTTTTTTATTACATACTGCGTACCCGCCAACTCGTTTTGTACTAATAGATAATCCAATACAAAATTTCATATGTTTTGATAGTTCGTATTGTGGATTCATTTAAGCCAAACGATTTGGCAACCAATTCTTAATTTTTATCTTTGCTCAATCAATCTAAGATTGTGATTTTTTTCATATTTTTTATTACTTAGAGTTACTCTATCTATTGCTTTACACAATTTTTATTTAATAAATAGCAATAATAAGATGCTGAACCGACATAAGAATATATTATTCAAAAATATTTTGATTGCCAAGAATTTAGTTTACTATGTATTCTCGACTGGTACAAAATAAAAACCTATTTGCTGACTAAATAATTTTCTTTAAAATGTAATATGTAAATATTTAATTAACCAGCATCTAATAGAAAAAATTGTAATTTAACACATAGTCCAATGAACTATTCACTGTAGGACAACTCCAAGACTAATATGCAGTACAGCATTGTCTTAAGTAACACACCTAACTCGTAATTACTTCAACATGAAAGAAATAATAATAACTTAATATAATTAACGCGCGACAAAATCGTCCAAAAATAATAAGCATAGCGCCTCGGAACTAGCCATTAAAAAATCCATGTATCTTTAGTACCGTTAAAAAGAGCTCCCAGTCTAGGACCTTGAACAAAATAAAATTTTGCCAATTCATTAGTTATTCTGTGTTATAGAAAATACATACACGTATTTGCATTGGATGGGAAAAAAATTAATCGTGGAAATAACCAAAATGATACATATGTATTGTACTTAAGGTATTATTATTCGTACATGCACGACAAACAATCGATGAGATTAAGATACTGTATTTTAGCGGTATACTGGTGTAAGCGAAATTTCAATCCAGATCTCCGAACAGTGCAGATGTGTTTGCGAATTGTTTGTTTGAATGAAAGGTCTCTTACCCTTGCCATGTTTATACCATGTGTACGCATATGGATAATAATGTAATGTCGAATCAGTGACCTAATTTATTATGCTGCATTAATTAAAATTAGAATCAACGAATATTTTATTAATAGTAAAATCAAATTTGAATAGGAATCAGCAACTATGTACTTATTTTAAATTAATAATTTCCCATGATTCCCATATGCCATATCATCCAACGCAACTTGATACTCATAATTTTGTATAGAATGCCTAATCTCGTTGAGTACAGGAAAAAATTAAATACACCGAGTTTGGTAGCGCTGCAATACAACCAATTTGGTGTCCTGTATAGTGTTGATGCTGAAAGATTTTACAGCAAATTTAATTGGGACTGATCGTCGCACCAATTAAAAAGAATCATCGATGTTTTAATTAGTAATTTCATTCTTTTATGTAATTTTTGTGCTTTTCTTTCATTTTTAATTGTAATTGTATTTGCATTTCGTTTTTGTTCTGGGTTTAATGTATTACACTGCCTTAGAAATTTGTGTTTTTTAATGCGTATAATAAACTAATTTAAACAGTATTAAAGATGGATTTTATATCGGAATTATATTTTATAAAAGTAGGTGCTAAATAGATTCTAAAATTAGATATTTTTATTGCTACGAAATGCTAAAATTGAGAAAAATAGGTACTAGTTTCACGCGTCTCTACCAATCCTGTATAAAATTGATAAACTGATTGATCAAATCAATATTAATTGTAAAATTTAAAATTGATAAACGCAAATCAATATGAATTCGGAAGCATTGCTCGTTAAATCAAATGAACTTTCATCTGTTGAAGATTTTCGCAATGATTTCACTACTTACGTAGCTCCACCTCCGCTCTCTGCAACTCACTCTCTAATGCTAACGCTTCATGATATCAGCATTTTCGTTTAAAACGGCTGAACAATGCTTCGTTTTGAAAGCTGTCCAATTGCACAAATCAATTGTTTCATCTTGTCCTTCCAATTACTTCTGATTACGTGAAGTCCGTAAGATTTTAAAGCAATACTAACGATTATATACATCTTCGATACATACTTCACAAGCTTCAAGTGTCTCAAATATCGGGTGATATAATCTCCTGAATTCTAGCGCAGACGAATTCTTACCATATACAAAACTTCTAACCGCTCTAATAATAGAAACATTGATCATGTTCAAAAAAACCTTTACTATAAAAATCGCTGTCAATATATTAAAACTTTCAATAACCTTATGGGGATGATGTCAGAATTGTGGTCTTATATGCATCTGTAGTATCTCAATGAGATTCGTTATTCCATATTGAGAGTTGGACACATATAATTCCTAAATTAGCAGAGACCTTTCTATCTGGTAAAAATACCAGATGGTAAAAAATACTTCAATGGTAAAAGGCTCTTCAAAAACTCTCTCGAAAGTTCATTATTAACAACAGCCATTTGTGGAACACTGCGATGTGTTCAACACAAAAACCGAAAACAATTGATTTTTTTACATGCGGTTGTCACATCTTGCCCATACACAGCCAACTTCAGCTACCAGCCATTAACTCCGCCCACAAAAATCAATATATATTGATTTTCTAATATATTGACTGTCTCACACACGATACAATTTGCCTAGTCGGCCGACCAAGTTGGCCTGTGTGTGGGCCACTTTACAATTTCATTATCAAAGCATAATTTGTATCTGCTTTGTGTATATATTCCTCTTAATTTAACCGGATGTGTTGACAATTAGGGTCACAATATTTTTGATTTATTAGTTCGAAGATTGCTTTGAAACGCAATATAACCAGAGCGAATTTTCTTAATATACTGTATAAATGCAGCATCATTTGGACCACCCAGATTCAAGTCTTTTATAACTGCGAAAATAAATCTTGCTTCTTAAATTGAAATCGTTTAGTTAAATTATAATGTAATTATAATTCTATAACTATAATTACATTAATTTATATTAATTTATATTTTGACACACAAGTGAATCATCTATGTATCAGGTATTCCTAATACGAGTCGATTTATCTCAACAGGTAAAGAGATTTTGCTTGTTAAATTAGTTCTAAAGTAGACATGTATTTTTTTATAAAACTTGGAATTCGTAACATGAACTTTAAAAATAACTTACGTTCTCTTTAGTAAATACCACACCACTTACAAAAAATGTATTTTCAAATTATAATGGGTTCATCCAACTCTTAAAAAAATTAATTTTATAACAAAATATTTAATTTGCATTCGTTGATTTTATACTTCCAAAATACACAGAAAATATATGAAATATATATTTAGTTCAGTGATGTAGGTAAATTTCAATAGAGATGTAGGCTTATATATAAGCTGTGATCTAAACAATGTCATATACATTGCTTAATAAGTATAAAAATTCATTTAAACATGAGATATAACATACATATCCGTGTGTGCATGTAATTCCACTTTTCCTTGAGCGAATTGATATGATTAAAGAATTATAATTACGAAATTTTATTATTGGCTAAATCACTCCATTTTTACACATTATATAATGTATATAATAATAAATTGATCTAGTTATGTATTATTAAATTGATAAAATTTAATAATAGTTAGCTAGACTATGAAGAAATCTGTTTTAACTGTCGACAATTCACTCACTGGAACTTTACACAACAAAAGTAGTATGACACGCAGTACAAAACATAGCACAAGCAAATTAAGAGACTAAATATGATGCTGTTGATAGTAAGATATTAAATTTCACTGTTAACAAGAAAAATTTAAATGCTATACTACATTATCAAATAACTGGTTCTATTCGATCTTCAGAGCACACAGTATAGCAAATGTCCTATATTCACTAACACAAAATAAAAAGTTGAAATGCGAGAATGTTTTAAGGCTTGTGACTAGTTTGTTTTTATTTCAAAACAATTGTGTATGTACATATTTGCCATTGCGTTATTAGATTAAAACTTTATGCTATTTAAAGGCAATGTGAAACAACAGTTAAAAATACACATAATTCCCACACAAATGTGTGCATTCTATCATGTTATCATACCTTAATTTATGCACTTCCTCACCATAAAAAAAACCAACCAAATTGTGTATAATGCAACCGTATAAATCACCGCAACTTCAACATGAATATATTGAAACACAATTGTTTTAAAAAATTAACTCTGGTTGTTCCATAAATTTTATTATTTTAGACGGCTACAAAAAATCTAAATTGGTATATCTTCTCACAGAACAATATTAATAGAAAAATAACAAACAATCAACAGTACCAAATTCAACATACGTACAAACTCGTATCATGTTGTACATATATAAACAATTAGGTATAAGTTCCATAAACACTAACATTTTAGTATTTTAGACGTCCTTTACATAAAATGGGAGTGGTTAGTTCATATTTTGAAGCAAATTTAAGGTATGAACACAATTCCGACGCAACAATAAACAACTGAAATTACTGTCAAAAAGTAAAATAATTCGTCATTCTCAATAAAATAAAAACACAATTGCGACGATAAAAGAAATGTTGACTAATGAGCATATTTAGACAGGATAACAAACAGGCATACAGGACATATTTAGAAACGGTAACAAAACATCCACAGCATGCCATCAATCGAAAACACTAATAATTAACCAATTGGTTTTACCTATATTTGTATTAATGAATAAATATTTTGTTATATCTGATTCAAGGCGAAAACACATTATGAAAATTATGAAAACTCAGATCTAACTAAACAGTTAGTGTAAACATCCTTTAAGCAATAATTAAAAAATGAAGTAAGATACACCAACGAGGAAAGCATCTGTAACGGAAAAATTTACAAAGCCGCAATCGCAACATATAACTCACTAAAAAAGCATAATATTTTTTCGAACTCAAAACAAATTTTATAGATACATTTATTGGAGTTAGTGTTTGCATCGCGTGCATCACAAAATATTTGTGATGTACATTTGTTTAGCACTTAACATTCAATTCTCCGCCTATAAAATCAGTTTATGCATAACAAAATTTTTAATTTGCATTTGTAAATATTTATCACTTTGCGTAGATAGTGCCGCTCTACTTGATATTATTATTTGAAAACAAAATCAATTTATGGATAGCAAAATTTTTTAAGTCACCTAACCTCTTCTACGCATTTATATTAGGCGTTTTCATTTGGACCAATTTTGCTACTAGTCGGTAGCTGCAAGTAGATGACCAAAGGAAAGCCAAATTCTAAACACTAGTAGAAACCTAACCTCAAAATAGTCATCAACAATACTGAGTTTACTCACACATAAACAATAAAAACTGAGTTTATTCACACATGAACAATACTGTCAAAAATATGACTCTTCAACATAACCAACGAACCCGCAAAATCTTAGATTAAAGAATACCTGGATAGGCCCTTACCATATATGTATACGCAATTTTGTGTACAATTTATTGCGAAGCCGCGAGAAATGGCATTTATTAGATAGCTTTTTGTGGATTTTTTTTATGTAGACATGACACTCACTACCATCTAGTTCTCGTAATAGAAATTTATTGAATTGTAAAAGCATAATTTATATTCTTTTTAATTCACTTATTGGAAACACAATACAATTTAAACACAACGATAGGCTATTTTTATTTTTTGTACAATCTTTTGATATGAAATGGAATTCTATTTTAGGTTTATTATTCATTTCGTAAATATCATTCAAATATAAAGCGCCTCAATTTTGTAGACTTTCGGAGAGTTTTACAACCTGCCATTCTCCATGAAAGTGATTACAACTCGAACTAATCTAACTAGCGGTGTCATTTTGGAATTTGTTATTGATAAAAATAATAAAGTGTTGAAAGTGGAATTTAAAGTGTGGTTTTTATGTATTTTAAAGTATTTAAAAAAAAAGTAAGTATTTTTATAAATAGTTTTATTATTGATAACATTTAATAAGAAGTTTTTATTACAGAAAATGAAGTGTTTCGTGAAGAATTGTTTTTCCTACAATGACATGAGGAAGCCGGGAATTTCTTTCTTGTCGGTAAGTTGATATCTGCAGTTTTAGTAAATAAAATAACAAAAATGTTATTTGTGATGTGCCTAAATGGGTTTAAGTGATATATTTTATCCAAAAAGTGGTGAAAAACTGAAAAGTTCGGAATTGAACAAATGTAAACAAATCCGATGTTGACAGTTCAATGTTTACCATAAAATAGTACAGTGCCGGTGTATATAAAGTGTGTGTAAGAAAGTTTAAGCTACCGAATTTTTCAGTCCACTTTTTATTGCTGTTTTCATTGTGTTAAAATAAATAAAGTATATTCTTCTGTAGGCTTATTATTTAAATAAATTTGTTTTGCTTGCTCTATTAGACCATATTATAATGCATTTACTAAGTAATATTTTTTTAATTTTTTTTAGAATATTAGTTATTAATTTTTTAAGTACATTAAATTTTTCATCTTGTAATTTAGTTTTAAAGCATTTCCTTTAATGTTGTATACGATTAACTTCTTATTGTGCACATAATTGTTGAAATATCTAATAAATAAATAAATAATATTTTAAAATAGAATACTGTGTTTTATTATAAATTTCCAAAACTAATTCCATCAAACAACAAAATCCGCAATATTAAAAAATCTAGTCGTTTACACATAAATGACATCGCATATGAAACTGGCTTTGAACGAACCGCTTCAATCGCATACTGAAGTTTAAAATTGGCTCCAATGGTTTACGCCGTTTCTGTTGTATTGCAAGTGTTTGTGTTCGACGAATGTATTGCCACAAAATTTGGACAGAATTTTTGTGTAGAGACCTATCCAGTTCTTCTTTAATCTAAGGTTGGGGCTATTGATGGTTCTCATATTAAAATCTATCCTACTAAACGTGAAAAACAAGCATACTGCAATAGGAAAAAATAAATTTGCACTGTGGGGCTTCTATGATAATCGGTGTTTTACAGGCGCATTAATGAGGATGAGTCCATAATTATATTCAATGACATAGAATATTTAGATAATAAAGTCAAAAACACACAGAATTACGCAGAATGTGAAGGGATTGACAGCAACAATGGTGCACGTGCGAGGCAGCAAATGTTTGAAAATATGGATAATAATGGATTTTAAATTAATTGAAACTTCAATGATGTTTTTGTGTAACTTCATATTTATTGTTACATTTTCAATTATGTATCTAATTCAAAAGTTGCACGAAACACATTCACTTCAATAAACTCACTGTTGTTAATGACTATAGCCAAAAGTTACACGAAATACATTCCCTTCAATGAACTCACTATTGTTGTTGAATATTTTAAGGTTGTATTTTACTGCTCTCAGTAAATTTTGCGTTCCGTTGGGATTCTACTCCGTAGTAGTCAGTAGCAAAATTGGTCCAATGGAATACAGCTATTAATTATTATTATAATGATATATCCTTATGTACATATAGGTAAAGCAGTATACGTATGGATTGGGTAAAATTCATTAAAAAAATTTTAAGAAAAAATATTTTTGAGGAAAAAAAAAATAGTTTCAAATTATTCTAAAATAAGTTTCCAATTAATCAAAAAAAGTTAAAATTGATCGAAATATTGCGATGTCTGTACATTTCAGTTGGTGTTCCATTAGCTGCGAAAAATTTTTTTGTCATGCGTGCGATCCATGGCGGTATCGTTGTCCGTCTTTGATTAAAGAATACCTGGATAGGCCCTTACCGTATATGTATACGAAATTTTATGTACAATTTATTGCGAAGTGGCGAGAAATGGCATTTATTAGATAGCTTTTTGTGGATTTTTTTATGTAGACATGACACTCAATGCCATCTAGTTCTCGTAATGGAAATTTATTGAATTGCAAAAGCATAATTTATATTCTTTTTAATTCACTTATTGGAAACAAAAATACAATTTAAACACAACGATAGGCTATTTTTATTTTTTGTACAAACTTTTGATATGAAATGGAATTCTATTTTACGTTCATTATTCATTTCGTAAATATCATTCAAATATAAAGCGCCTCAATTTTGTAGACTTTCGGAGAGTTTTACAACCTGCCATTCTCCATGAAAGTGATTACACATCGAACTAATCTAACTAGCGTTGTCATTTTGGAAGTTGTTATTGTGTCACATAGGAAAGTTCAATTTAAAGTGTAGTTTTTATCTATTTTAAAGTATTTCCGAAAAAAGTAAGTTTTTTTATAAATAGTTATATTATTGATAACATTTAATAACAAGTTTTTATTAACTACATAAAATAATAAAAATTTAGTTTGTGAAGTGCCTAAATAGATTTTAATAATTTATTTTATCGAAAAAGTATTATAGTTAAAAAGTGAAAAGTTCGGCATTGAATAAATGTAAACAAATCCGATGTTGACAGTTCAATGTTTACCAGAAAATAGTTCAGTGCCGTTGTATATAAAATGTGTGTAAGAAAGTTCAATCGAATACTGAAGCTCGCAATGATTTACGCCGTTTCTGTTGTATTGCATGTGTGTGCGTTCTACGAATGTATTGCCAACAAAATTTGGACAGAATTTTTGTGTAGAGGCCTATCCAGTTCTTCTTTAATCTAAGTTGTCCGTCTTAATTTGGTGAAATAATTGGCACTAGGGTAGCGAGTGGTCGAAATTCGACCACACATTTCTTCAGCGATTGTTAATAATGAACTAACAATAATTTTTTATTTTTTTATTTTATTAATTAATTTGACTCTTTTTTCTGTAATTCAAATGTGATTAGTAATTTATTGTAGCACATTTAACATGAAATATATTGTTAGTGTTTTTTTCCCGTAAATATTTTTAAATTTTCTTTGTTCGTCCCAATCTTTGCCAATCATGTTCCCTGATCTGCCTTGCGCAATGATTCTTCCATCAGCGAACAGATTTATTATGTCCACGCATTTAGCGTGTTCACCGTACTTGGCAGCGTATGCACCTGTAATACATTATAAATGTTTTATATTATTTTTTGTAAGAATTTATATTTTTTGAAAAAATTACCAATGAATTCACGTAAATTTGCACCCTTTCCTTTAAAACTGTACAATACGCTGTGTATCTTTTGGTCACTTTCATGCTGTTCGCCCTCTGCTCGAACTGGGTAATTGTCAGGCCTCTGCTCGAACTGGGTAATTGTCAGCGTCCTCCTGATGCAATGAATCAAACATTTCCCCATGCTCAGCCATTACGACTTTGAATCGCTATTTCGTTTGAAATATTATAAGCTTAGTTCGAAAAAACTTGACCACCTCCATCAGATATATAGAATTTGAGTCCGTCAAAAGATCTAACTCTACTTGCGGCAACATATAGTTGCCCATGCGTAAAAACAGGTCTCCTCAACAATATACCTACTCTCTGAAAAGTCTGCCCCTGAGACTTATTAATTGTCATAGCAAATGCACTTATCCCTGGAAATTGAGTTCTCTGAAAATCAAATGGCAACAGTGTTCCAGTATATGTTAAATTTATGCGAGGAATCAAAATTCTCTTACCGCGTGCGATTTCAGTCAAAACTTCGCAATCAATTGCATTATTATGCATTACCTTTATGCGCATTCTTGTACCATTAACTAATGCTTCTTTCGTATTTAAATTTCGAGCCAATAAAACAATCGCATTAACTTTCAATTGTAATTTATGCGGTGGCAAACGACTAACTGTAAGTGAATTTAAAAACTCAACTGGATAATTATTTGCCTCAGATTCATTCTCACAAATCACTTTGTCGGAACTTTTTTCGACAAATCCCTTTGTCGGAATAAATTCTACTTTCACCATAAATGCTATTCAATACATCGTTATTTATCAAAGCACAATCATCGTTAGTAGGTGCTAACACAACGGATTCCAACATCCGGTTAGACAAAATAGTTTCATTTATGTCACCGAAAATGTCATTTAACATATTTGCCTCATTACCCACTAAATGTTGTGGTATTTCTATAACATCTTTACCGTACAGTGGGTATGTATTGAGTTCACCATTGCCGAGTTTTTTCAAAAATTCAACAAAATCAATATCTTCTGGGAGAGCTCTCATATTTTGTGTCAAAGTCATATGAAAATAGTTGTTCCCGCAAAAACCTTTCCTTTATTTGCTTGATTGATGCATATATCTTTCAAAAAATTATCAATACATTTCAATACTTGAATTGGACACGTAGATATTTCATCAATAATAATCAAGGACGCCGTGTTTATATAATTTGCGTAATTACTGTTAGCTTTGATATTTGGCACAGTTGTCTCTGTCATTTTTATTGGTAACTTAATGGCGTTATGAAGTGTTCTTCCACCATTTAACAATGTTGCAGCAATTCCACTAAATGCAGTGGCAATGCATGTAAGATTTAATGAATGTATCTTATGAATGATAGCTGTTTGGGTAAATGTTTTGCCGCACCCTGCATGGCCTGTCAAACAAAAAACATTTGAACCTGTATCGTGATATTGTACGTCACGAATAACTCTATCAATAACATTGCGCTGTTCATCATTTGCTCTTTCATATATTTCATTGAATAAAAACTCTTCCTGCTGTACATCGCAATGATCATCAATGTCATCATGTTCTGTCATTGCTCTAGGTACTGGCAGCCCAATTGATGAACATGTTACATTATGAGTAATTAAAATTTCTTCAATTTCCAGGAGTGCTCGATTAAATGAATTGTCTTCATTAAGACTATCTCTAACAAAATCTTCACATAGACTTTCTTTAAATTCATTCCAAAGCGCTAATGCATTTGCAGGAATATTTTTTTGGCATATTAAATCCCTTTGCTTCGTTGAGACATAATCTCCATTCATTATCATTCGATGCTATGCTACGCGCATGACATACTTCTATAAATGTGTTATATACAATGCCATTATATTTTCAAACAGCTTCATATGATTTTGGTCCTTCAACATGCAACAAAAGCAATCTCAAATGAAATAGTTCTATTTCTTTCGGAGAAACCATATACATTCTGGTTATTATTTTATCTCCTCCTCGCACTCTTCTCACCCATTTCTTGGTGGAGTCTTTCCAAATATAATGCATTGGAATATCCGTTTGCTTATATTGATTAGCTAATGAATCACTTTCATTTAATCTAAAAAATCCCAATAATTTCGTTATTTTTTCATTTTGAACTGCTTGTCGTTCTTGTCCCGCGCGAAATATAATATTTGGTCTTTTTGGTAAATGAATGTCAAGTCGAATTATTGTGTGTGATTGAAAATGCATTGGAAATTCATAAATGCGCCACATTGCTTCTGTGGATCCAACAAAACGACCATTCAAAAAATTACTCACTTCGTCTATGTCTAATTGTTCATTACCAACATTAACTGTATTCTCAGTGCGAATTCTAACAGTGGCACTGTCGTACCCCTTATGCACATACATGTATTTGTATTTAATGCTTTTTATTGAAGTACAAACCTCAACATTTAAATGGTAATCAAATTTGGCAAGCAGAAATGGATTATAAGGAACGACAAAACGATTGTCAAGAGATTTTCCTCTGACATCAACAGAAACTCCATTATCGCGTCGCCTATACAATGGATAACCATTAACTGATTCTTTTGTATTTTCTACAAAATTTTTTGGGAAATTTTTTGAACACTTCCCATCCCTCATACAAACGGAAATTGGTTGCAAAATTCCACACGGGCCATGCATCATATGTTTTCTAACATATTCATGCATTTTTGGATTCTCGTTAATATGTGAAATTTCTGCACAAACTGCTTTGTCTATGTCCACTGTCCCCACAATTTTATCATTTTCGCACAAACAAACTAAAATATGCGCGTGAGGTAATCCCCGCTTTTGAAACTCTATCGTATAAATTATAACCTCTACTCTACCAAAAATATGTTCATGTGTAATAGCAAAAATTAATTCTTTTAATTTTGACTTGAACACTCTAATAACTAATTCTGGTCTAAAATTTGATTTTTCTATTAAATCAATATTTTTTACAATTTCTGGCCAATTAGGATTACAGGTCATTGTAATAAAAAGAGATGGCTTACCAAATTTCTGAATAATAGACATTGCATCCAGATAATTTTGGTACATTTGCCTGGGTGATCCAGTAAAAGAAGATGGAAATATAATTTTGCGACCAATACTAACTCCACCAGCTATATGTGTTTGTAAATAATCTGTAATATTATGGTAAACATCATACTGCAAATTGTCTTGATTTTGTCTTATGTAATTTAATCGAGTACCCTCAATTCGAATATACATGTCAACCATCCATTGCAAAAATAATTTTTGTGATTTGTGTAATAAACTGAAAAATTCATTCCGTATTGCTAATTTATAACATGCATATTGTAACATGATTACTCTAGTTCTTGGTTGTGCTGCATTAGATGTGCTTTCTCTATTATGAACAATATTTACATGCCACCCTGTGTCCCCACATGGAAACAACAACGGATAGGCTAATGGGTCTAATGCCGAATCCAAAACAAATACATTTTTAATAATACCATTTGTTTTAGAAAAGGCTATCATGTTTCTTTCGAAAGGTGGCTCCCCATCAACAGTCGTAAATATAACAGCTACATCATTCTGTGTTGTATCGTTATACCTACGTTAATCTGTTTCTCCATTCACTGTAATGACCATACATATTTGTTTATCCGCATTATCTATACTTTCACAGTGATCTTTCATTGTGCGAAAAGAACGAATAAATTTATTAACTCGTTCTAATTCAAGAGAAATTTCTCTCATCAAAATTATATCGCATGAGCTATTTGATTTTTTTCGCATTCTAACATTGATGGAATAAAAAATATAGCATTAACATTGATGGAATAAAAATATTCGAACGGCTTTTTACTATTTTCGTTCAAAAAATGAAATCGAAAGAAACTCACCGAATTTCAATACGTAACGAAACGTTTGTCGTCTGTACTCTCTCGATGTCAATCTGCGTTTTTTTTTTAATAAAAAAAATAAAATGCATCAACATTGATTTGCAACAAACAAACAAAATCGTATTGTTTTTTTGAAAAACAAAATAAAAAAAACACTCACATTGAACACAAACGAATCCACTCAACGTAATTACTGTATTCTCAGCTATCCCAAAGAATGAAATCGAATAACGTTTCAAAAATGTGTCTTTGTTAAATCGATCGTATGTACTCTCGATGACACTCTTTGTTAAATCGATCGTATGTACTCTCGATGTCAATCCGCGTTGTTCGAAACTATGATGTTTTGCCCATTTAATATAAAAAATAAAATTCATCAACATTGATTTGCAACAAACAAACTTGAATGCTGATATGCTTATGAGGTTTGAAAAAATTCCACAGTGTCATTTGACACGCATACAAAAAAAAAAGACGTACTTGATGTTGTATATTTTGTTCACTCTGTTAGCTTCCATTGTATTCGAAAAAATTCCACTTGCATACAATGCAAAAAAATTCATTCAGTTCACCTACTAAGCTGTATGCGCTGATCACTATATGTGTTTTGAATGATGCACGCTGCCGTGACATACACACATAGCCAAACACACCAATGACAAATTTCTCCAACCAATGAGATATCTTGTCTGTTCGCTTTCCCAAAAATATCCCAAGCGCAACGACGCACGGTCATTGGTTCATAGAATTAAAACCTTGTTGTATTATGATACGCTTACGTACGCTCATAAACCAGTGTTTTTGTCACATCTATCTACACTAAGCCAAAGGCATGCTCATAATTCGTGTTTTCATGTACAATTGTGTTATTTTTTGTTCAGTTGTGTTGTTTTATTACATTTTCATTGTGTTAAATTCGTTTTCATGTACAATTGTGTTATTTTTTGTTCAGTTGTGTTGTTTTATTGCACAATGTTTTCATTGTGTTAAAATAAATAAAGTATATTCTTCTGTAGGCTTATTATTTAAATAAATTTGTTTTGCTTGCTCTATTAGACCATATTATAATGCATTTACTAAGTAATATTTTTTTAATTTTTTTTAGAATATTAGTTATTAATTTTTTAAATTCATTAAATTTTTCATCTTGTAATTTAGTTTTAAAGCATTTCCTTTAATGTTGTATACGATTAACTTCTTATTGTGCACATAAATGTTGAAATATCTAATAAATAAATAAATAATATTTTAAAATAGAATACTGTGTTTCATTATAAATTTCCAAAACTAATTCCATCAAACAACAAAATCCGCAATATTAAAAAATCTAGTCGTTTACACATAAATGACATCGCATATGAAACTGGCTTTGAACGAACCGCTTCAATCGCATACTGAAGTTTAAAATTGGCTCCAATGGTTTACGCCGTTTCTGTTGTATTGCAAGTGTTTGTGTTCGACGAATGTATTGCCACAAAATTTGGACAGAATTTTTGTGTAGAGGCCTATCCAGTTCTTCTTTAATCTAAGGTTGGGGCTATTGATGGTTCTCATATTAAAATCTATCCTACTAAACGTGAAAAACAAGCATACTGCAATAGGAAAAAATAAATTTTCACTGTGGGGCTTCTATGATAATAGGTGTTTTACAGGCGCATTAATGAGGATGAGTCCATAATTATATTCAATGACATAGAATATTTAGATAATAAAGTCAAAAACACACAGAATTACGCAGAATGTGAAGGAATTGACAGCAACAATGGTGCACGTGCGAGGCAGCAAATGTTTGAAAATATGGATAATAATGGATTTTAAATTAATTGAAACTTCAATGATGTTTTTGTGTAACTTCATATTTATTGTTACATTTTCAATTATGTATCTAATTCAAAAGTTGCACGAAACACATTCACTTCAATAAACTCACTGTTGTTAATGACTATAGTCAAAAGTTGCACGAAATACATTCCCTTCAATGAACTCACTATTTTTGTTGAATATTTTAAGGTTGTATTTTACTGCTCTCAGTAAATTTTGCGTTCCGTTGGGATTCTACTCCGTAGTAGTCAGTAGCAAAATTGGTCCAATGGAATACAGCTATTAATTATTATTATAATGATATATCCTTATGTACATATAGGTATAGCAGTATACGTATGGATTGGGTAAAATTCATTAAAAAAATTTTAAGAAAAAATATTTTTGAGGAAAAAAAAAATAGTTTCAAATTATTCTAAAATAAGTTTCCAATTAATCAAAAAAAGTTAAAATTGATCGAAATATTGCGATGTCTGTACATTTCAGTTGGTGTTCCATTAGCTGCGAAAAATTTTTTTGTCATGCGTGCGATCCATGGCGGTATCGTTGTCCGTCTTTGATTAAAGAATACCTGGATAGGCCCTTACCGTATATGTATACGAAATTTTATGTACAATTTATTGCGAAGTGGCGAGAAATGGCATTTATTAGATAGCTTTTTGTGGATTTTTTTATGTAGACATGACACTCAATGCCATCTAGTTCTCGTAATGGAAATTTATTGAATTGCAAAAGCATAATTTATATTCTTTTTAATTCACTTATTGGAAACAAAAATACAATTTAAACACAACGATAGGCTATTTTTATTTTTTGTACAAACTTTTGATATGAAATGGAATTCTATTTTACGTTCATTATTCATTTCGTAAATATCATTCAAATATAAAGCGCCTCAATTTTGTAGACTTTCGGAGAGTTTTACAACCTGCCATTCTCCATGAAAGTGATTACACATCGAACTAATCTAACTAGCGTTGTCATTTTGGAAGTTGTTATTGTGTCACATAGGAAAGTTCAATTTAAAGTGTAGTTTTTATCTATTTTAAAGTATTTCCGAAAAAAGTAAGTTTTTTTATAAATAGTTATATTATTGATAACATTTAATAACAAGTTTTTATTAACTACATAAAATAATAAAAATTTAGTTTGTGAAGTGCCTAAATAGATTTTAATAATTTATTTTATCGAAAAAGTATTATAGTTAAAAAGTGAAAAGTTCGGCATTGAATAAATGTAAACAAATCCGATGTTGACAGTTCAATGTTTACCAGAAAATAGTTCAGTGCCGTTGTATATAAAATGTGTGTAAGAAAGTTCAATCGAATACTGAAGCTCGCAATGATTTACGCCGTTTCTGTTGTATTGCATGTGTGTGCGTTCTACGAATGTATTGCCAACAAAATTTGGACAGAATTTTTGTGTAGAGGCCTATCCAGTTCTTCTTTAATCTAAGTTGTCCGTCTTAATTTGGTGAAATAATTGGCACTAGGGTAGCGAGTGGTCGAAATTCGACCACACATTTCTTCAGCGATTGTTAATAATGAACTAACAATAATTTTTTATTTTTTTATTTTATTAATTAATTTGACTCTTTTTTCTGTAATTCAAATGTGATTAGTAATTTATTGTAGCACATTTAACATGAAATATATTGTTAGTTTTTTTTCCCGTAAATATTTTTAAATTTTCTTTGTTCGTCCCAATCTTTGCCAATCATGTTCCCTGATCTGCCTTGCGCAATGATTCTTCCATCAGCGAACAGATTTATTATGTCCACGCATTTAGCGTGTTCACCGTACTTGGCAGCGTATGCACCTGTAATACATTATAAATGTTTTATATTATTTTTTGTAAGAATTTATATTTTTTGAAAAAATTACCAATGAATTCACGTAAATTCGCACCCTTTCCTTTAAAACTGTACAATACGCTGTGTATCTTTTGGTCACTTTCATGCTGTTCGCCCTCTGCTCGAACTGGGTAATTGTCAGGCCTCTGCTCGAACTGGGTAATTGTCAGCGTCCTCCTGATGCAATGAATCAAACATTTCCCCATGCTCAGCCATTACGACTTTGAATCGCTATTTCGTTTGAAATATTATAAGCTTAGTTCGAAAAAACTTGACCACCTTCATCAGATATATAGAATTTGAGTCCGTCAAAAGATCTAACTCTACTTGCGGCAACATATAGTTGCCCATGCGTAAAAACAGGTCTCCTCAACAATATACCTACTCTCTGAAAAGTCTGCCCCTGAGACTTATTAATTGTCATAGCAAATGCACTTATCCCTGGAAATTGAGTTCTCTGAAAATCAAATGGCAACAGTGTTCCAGTATATGTTAAATTTATGCGAGGAATCAAAATTCTCTTACCGCGTGCGATTTCAGTCAAAACTTCGCAATCAATTGCATTATTATGCATTACCTTTATGCGCATTCTTGTACCATTAACTAATGCTTCTTTTGTATTTAAATTTCGAGCCAATAAAACAATCGCATTAACTTTCAATTGTAATTTATGCGGTGGCAAACGACTAACTGTAAGTGAATTTAAAAACTCAACTGGATAATTATTTGCCTCAGATTCATTCTCACAAATCACTTTGTCGGAACTTTTTTCGACAAATCCCTTTGTCGGAATAAATTCTACTTTCACCATAAATGCTATTCAATACATCGTTATTTATCAAAGCACAATCATCGTTAGTAGGTGCTAACACAACGGATTCCAACATCCGGTTAGACAAAATAGTTTCATTTATGTCACCGAAAATGTCATTTAACATATTTGCCTCATTACCCACTAAATGTTGTGGTATTTCTATAACATCTTCATCGTACAGTGGGTATGTATTGAGTTCACCATTGCCGAGTTTTTTCAAAAATTGAAAAATGAATATGGACACATAGATATTTCATCAATAATAATCAAGGACGCCGTGTTTATATAATTTGCGTAATTACTGTTAGCTTTGATATTTGGCACAGTTGTCTCTGTCATTTTTATTGGTAACTTAAAGGCGTTATGAAGTGTTCTTCCACCATTTAACAATGTTGCAGCAATTCCACTAAATGCAGTGGCAATGCATGTAAGATTTAATGAATGTATCTTATGAATGATAGCGGTTTGGGTAAATGTTTTGCCGCACCCTGCATGGCCTGTCAAACAAAAAACATTTGAACCTGTATCGTGATATTGTACGTCACGAATAACTCTATCAATAACATTGCGCTGTTCATCATTTGCTCTTTCATATATTTCATTGAATAAAAACTCTTCCTGCTGTACATCGCAATGATCATCAATGTCATCATGTTCTGTCATTGCTCTAGGTACTGGAAGCCCAATTGATGAACATGTTACATTATGAGTAATTAAAATTTCTTCAATTTCCAGGAGTGCTCGATTAAATGAATTGTCTTCATTAAGACCATCTCTAACAAAATCTTCACATAGACTTTCTTTAAATTCATTCCAAAGCGCTAATGCATTTGCAGGAATATTTTTTTGGCATATTAAATCCCTTTGCTTCGTTGAGACATAATCTCCATTCATTATCATTCGATGCTATGCTACGCGCATGACATACTTCTATAAATGTGTTATATACAATGCCATTATATTTTCGAACAGCTTCATATGATTTTGGTCCTTCAACATGCAACAAAAGCAATCTCAAATGAAATAGTTCTATTTCTTTCGGAGAAACCATATACATTCTGGTTATTATTTTATCTCCTCCTCGCACTCTTCTCACCCATTTCTTGGTGGAGTCTTTCCAAATATAATGCATTGGAATATCCGTTTACTTATATTGATTAGCTAATGAATCACTTTCATTTAATCTAAAAAATCCCAATAATTTCGTTATTTTTTCATTTTGAACTGCTTGTCGTTCTTGTCCCGCGCGAAATATAATATTTGGTCTTTTTGGTAAATGAATGTCAAGTCGAATTATTGTGTGTGATTGAAAATGCATTGGAAATTCATAAATGCGCCACATTGCTTCTGTGGATCCAACAAAACGACCATTCAAAAAATTACTCACTTCGTCTATGTCTAATTGTTCATTACCAACATAACCTGTATTCTCAGTGCGAATTCTAACAGTGGCACTGTCGTACCCCTTATACACATACATGTATTTGTATTTAATGCTTTTTACTGAAGTACAAACCTCAACATTTAAATGGTAATCAAATTTGGCAAGCAGAAATGGATTATAAGGAACGACAAAACGATTGTCAAGAGATTTTCCTCTGACATCAACAGAAACTCCATTATCGCGTCGCCTATACAATGGATAACCATTAACTGATTCTTTTGTATTTTCTACAAAATTTTTTGGGAAATTTTTTGAACACTTCCCATCCCTCATACAAACGGAAATTGGTTGCAAAATTCCACACGGGCCATGCATCATATGTTTTCTAACATATTCATGCATTTTTGGATTCTCGTTAATATGTGAAATTTCTGCACAAACTGCTTTGTCTATGTCCTCTTTTTATTACAATGACCTGTAATCCTAATTGGCCAGAAATTGTAAAATATCAATATTTTTTACAATTTCTGGCCAATTAGGATTACAGGTCATTGTAATAAAAAGAGATGGCTTACCAAATTTCTGAATAATAGACATTGCATCCAGATAATTTTGGTACATTTGCCTGGGTGATCCAGTAAAAGAAGATGGAAATATAATTTTGCGACCAATACTAACTCCACCAGCTATATGTGTTTGTAAATAATCTGTAATATTATGGTAAACATCATACTGCAAATTGTCTTGATTTTGTCTTATGTAATTTAATCGAGTACCCTCAATTCGAATATACATGTCAACCATCCATTGCAAAAATAATTTTTGTGATTTGTGTAATAAACTGAAAAATTCATTTCGTATTGCTAATTTATAACATGCATATTGTAACATGATTACTCTAGTTCTTGGTTGTGCTGCATTAGATGTGCTTTCTCTATTATGAACAATATTTACATGCCACCCTGTGTCCCCACATGGAAACAACAACGGATAGGCTAATGGGTCTAATGCCGAATCCAAAACAAATACATTTTTAATAATACCATTTGTTTTAGAAAAGGCTATCATGTTTCTTTCGAAAGGTGGCTCCCCATCAACAGTCGTAAATATAACAGCTACATCAGTCTGTGTTGTATCGTTATATCTACGTAAATCTGTTTCTCCATTCACTGTAATGACCATACATATTTGTTTATCCGCATTATCTATACTTTCACAGGGATCTTTCATTGTGCGAAAAGAACGAATAAATTTATTAACTCGTTCTAATTCAAGAGAAATTTCTCTCATCAAAATTATATCGCATGAGCTATTTGATTTTTTTCGCATTCTAACATTGATGGAATAAAAAATATAGCATTAACATTGATGGAATAAAAATATTCGAACGGCTTTTTACTATTTTCGTTCAAAAAATGAAATCAAAAGAAACTCACCGAATTTCAATACGTAACGAAACGTTTGTCGTCTGTACTCTCTCGATGTCAATCTGCGTTTTTTTTTTTAATAAAAAAAATAAAATGCATCAACATTGATTTGCAACAAACAAACAAAATCGTATTGTTTTTTTGAAAAACAAAATAAAAAAAAACACATATTGAACACAAACGAATCCACTCAACGTAATTACTGTATTCTCAGCTATCCCAAAGAATGAAATCGAATAACGTTTCAAAAATGTGTCTTTGTTAAATCGATCGTATGTACTCTCGATGACACTCTTTGTTAAATCGATCGTATGTACTCTCGATGTCAATCTGCGTTGTTCGAAACTATGATGTTTTGCCCATTTAATATAAAAAATAAAATTCATCAACATTGATTTGCAACAAACAAACTTGAATGCTGGTATGCTTATGAGGTTTGAAAAAATTCCACAGTGTCATTTGACACGCATACAAAAAAAAAATGACGTACTTGATGTTGTATATTTTGTTCACTCTGTTAGCTTCCATTGTATTCGAAAAAATTCCACTCGCATACAATGCAAAAAAATTCATTCTGTTCACCTACTAAGCTGTATGCGCTGATCACTATATGTGTTTTGAATGATGCACGCTGCCGTGACATACACACATAGCCAAACACACCAATGACAAATTTCTCCAACCAATGAGATATCTTGTCTGTTCGCTTTCCCAAAAATATCCCAAGCGCAACGACGCACGGTCATTGGTTCATAGAATTAAAACCTTGTTGTATTATGATACGCTTACGTACGCTCATAAACCAGTGTTTTTGTCACATCTATCTACACTAAGCCAAAGGCATGCTCATAATTCGTGTTTTCATGTACAATTGTGTTATTTTTTGTTCAGTTGTGTTGTTTTATTGCATTTCACAGTCATCCGATTTATTGGCTGATACGTATGCTCGTGCATACCGAATAAGTTTGTATTGGGCCCGTGTATGTGTATTTTGTTGTTGTAGCGCTTTGCATCTTTCAAAATCAAAAGACAGTTACATGCATCTTTTCCGAATATGCGATGGTACCAGCAACAATCATTATCGGCGGTGTTCCTGAATGCTGGCGTTGATCTTCGGCTATGCGAATGATTTCGTCGTTTGAAATATCCGCCGCGTTACTTTTTCGCTATTTATTCTTTTGAAATTTTGATTTACGTCGTCAACTTCGATAGCGTGTCACTATTACTGCAAAACGTGGGTGCGGATGAATATTTTGTTACTTGATTCGACTTATCTAATTTGAATATTTCGTTCAGTCATTTCGATAATTGTCATACTAATCAACTGTCAAATTGTTTTCTTCTATTCATTTTATAAACGCACAGCCCATTCTGAATTTTTTACTAAATTCACTGCGTCGCCACAAATTTAATACACAAATATAAAAGTCATTCCAAAAAATTAAAATAAAAATTAAATAATAGAATGTGATATCCCTTAATTTTAAAAATTGAAAACCAAATTATTATATGATTTAAAAAAATATGCTAATAGAACAAGTGAAAGCGTAAGTGTACATGCAAAAGAATTTACTACAGTCGAACTAATAAAACTTATTTATTTTAGCAAAAGATCGAAATCTTTTTATATACTTTTGGTACCTAAATAATTTATTATGTTTGCAAAATGCAAGTTTCTAAATTTAATTTGACCAATATTATGTTTCTGTTGCGTTGTTAAAAGTGACTTCGCCTTCCCGTAAAAGCACTTTTAAGTTATTGGGATCAGTTTCGAAGCATTTTTCACAGTCTTTTATGCACTTCAAATATTTTGAAAATTTAAATTCTAATAGACTTAGTAAAATTAATTCTTATTCTGAGAATGTATTACATTTGCTAATGTAAAGTTTTTATGTATGTAAAATTTGAAATAATGTAGTGTAATCCTTAATTGGCAAACAATACTCCTTCTCTCAAAAGTATTCATTACTTCATTGTTTATATTTAAACGGATATATATAATTAATTATTTCAAATGCCATTTCAAATCAGTATTGATTAACCTGTTTATAACAATTTCCTTTTATATTGAAAATATTTTAGTTGTATATTCTAATGTAGTGGTTTCTGTTTCATTCGAATAGTTAATTTTGGCGGAGTTGTTACGTTTTATTGTTGCCCAACTTAAAAAGAGTCAGGCTGTTGGGTGATGACGAAAAATATTATTTTTTTTTATTTTAATTCGGAAGTGAAGTCCTAGAGGGATGGATCTGATGATTAACCCGATCCTCCAGAAGACGAAGAAATGACAGGGCATGCTTATAGACTAGCATTGCATACATGACAAAGAAAAGATTCATGCTGAGGTTTTTTGGAGACATACCTAATAAAGAAAAGATTCATGTTGAGGTACTGGACACAAAGGTGTAAATTTCTCTGGAAGAAAGGGAGGTAGGCCATTTTCGAAGGGATGTAGGTGGTATTTATTCCTTCCTGGTCATCACCACAACCGCCCTTGGCACTTCATTGGTCTGCCGTGATGTCGGAAGTACCTCTGTAATGTACGATAACTTATCTTGGCAGGCTCAGCTCATTGTTGACTGGACGATCTGTATTTAAAAAAATATTATATGTGGGTTCTCTTTGCTTTTTGTTATTATTTTAAGCTGTTCTTGTTTATATAATTACTGTTCTTATTTCTTCTTATAGCACTGAGGAAGTACATGCAAAATTTAGAAACCGATAAAAAAAATGCAATTTTAATTCCAATTTTGCCTAAAATTACTCATCAAATATTCAAAATAAATAATATATTAGATTTAACTTTAATTATTTTGTTGTCATGTTGCTTTTATTAAACACGTTTGTAATTTATTTACTCTATCATCAAAAAAAGTCTTTGGTCGGGTTTATGTTTATTTTCTAGAAAAATTGATATAGCTAAAATTTGATTTAGTTACTTCATTTTTATTTATCCTATAAATAAAAAATTTAGTTACTTCATTTTTTAATTTATTTTTGCAATCGTATTAAATTAACTAATTTATTTTCTTTCCTTTTTTATTGAATCCATCTGATCTTCAATATATTATTAATCCTGTTCTTTTCAAGTTAATTTAATCCTATTAATTTATCAATATTTCGTTCCTCCTCTTTTTTCCATCTACATAACATACGTTTTTATTTGTTTATCCACTCATGCTGCGTGTAGCCAATCAGTACGTCATTCGCATACATTCATGCAATTCACCCTCAATGCACAACTCAAAAAAAAAGTTTTGGTTGTTATACGTTCAAGTCAGTAAACGTTAATTGCCGAAGTATGTATAATTTTTGCCATTTTTTCGCACACCCACAAACACTCACACGCATTCGCCGTTATATATTTAAGATCTTTAAACATATTTAATATGAGAAAATACTTCCAATATTGATAACTATTTTGATAATTCCGTTAAAGACTATATAAACGACTGCATATTTAATCAGAATAAATTTATATAAAATTACTTAACTGAGTAAGACTAGATGATGATCTTGTGAAGCACCAACTCCAGCTTCCTCTTGTTGACTTAGTGTTTCTTCCGTCATTTTCGTTTATTTTTCTCCATTCTGTTCCTCTTCTCGTCCTCTTCTAATATTCCTGGTCTGGTTTTTTTGCTTTTCTTCTTGTCTTTTTTATTAATAGATAAGCTTACTGGATCATTATTTTAATTATTTTGATTTATATTATTATTATTTTGTAGATTTTGTTTTTTCTTCTTCTTTTTAAGAACTACCTTTTTATGTATGTATATAATCACAACGTGTATTCTTTCAAAACGCATACAGCCATTTTTGACGGCACAAATTCAAGCCACTTTTCCCAACCACGTCACGATCTTATGTTTCGCCTCTTTTCCCGGTAGCCATTAATATCGCCCGGTGAACGAGTTAGCTGGATGACTTTGAAATACTTCGAGTCCACCTCAGTTGATATATCGGTGTTTCTCAACAACACAGGTCCTCCCTACGGTTCATCCGCACATGGAGTAGCTGAAAAAGGAATCATTCTAGCTGATAATCGGCTGGAACACTTTTCGATGATCGAGTAATATATGTACTGAAAAATTAACTCCCATGCACGTTTTCCAGAGGTCCGGAAGCTATCAGCATTAAAAATATTTAGAATTGAATAGAGCTGTACTCTCAGGGAAGAGTTCCTAATAGGTAACTACTATCTGAATTGTACAACTGTAGAATTCTGAGACCTCCTCTCTATATACTACTCTAATAGGAAGCTTATGTGGCAAAGAATCTGCAGTCCTCTCGAACCCACGATTAGTTGTTTGCCGTTCACTTTAGTATGGTCGTCATACCAGTAACTATTAATTTTTCATTTTTTTTTCTTTATTATTTATTATTTATCTACAAGGTTTCATATTATCATTTAAAAATGTTTAATAATTGTGAATTTCCTTTTTTTCATATATAACAATTGCATATCATTTTTTCTTCTTTTTGCATCTGTAGGTGCTTCGCAACATAGTTGAGACGATTCTTCGTCGTAGTTCCGGGGAATTCTTGATACTATACGGAAACCTACAATTTAAACATATGAATATACGATTTGGCGAACATTTACATTTTAAATTAATTAACTATAACGAAAATATTTCTTGCACTATTAAAATACATTTTTAATGTAATTTTTTCAGCGAATTTCAGCTTATACACCTGGTAAATTAGGGCAAAGTACTTGCTCTAGCTACACATTTTTTCATCTCTCGGGCAATTTGTGGATACCACGCCAAAAAATTCCTTCTCTTTCGAGGCAAACCACTCATCAAGCCATTTTCAGACGTCTTCGTAAGAATCGAAGTGGTGCTCAGCGAGCGCGGGAACCATCGACGAAAACAGGTGGTAGTCGGAAGTGGCCAGGTCTGGTGAATAAGCGGAGTGGGGTAGCACCTTCCAGTTGAGTGTCTCCAAGTAGTTTCGGACCTTTTTTGACGTATGAGATGGTGCGTTGTCGTGGAGGAAAATCAGCTTCTCATGTCTTTGTTGATAATCCGTCCTTTTTTCACGCAGAGCGCGGTGCAACTTGATCAGTTGTTGGTGGTAGCGGTGGGCATTGACAGTTTCACCAGGTTTCAACATCTCATAAACCTCTCAGATCCCACCAAACGCACAACATCGTCTTCCGTCCGAAGCCATTTGGTCTAGGGGACGATGTTGATGGTTGGGATCAACCGACGATTTCTTGAAATATATCCACTTTTCATCGCCTGTCACAATCCGATGCAGGAACGACTTTCTTTTTTGTCTGGCGAGCAAGATTTCGCATGTGTTTTGGCGTCGCTCCATCTGCTTTTCGTTGAATTCATGTGGCACCCATTTGCCGATCTTTTCAATCTTCCTCATGGCACGTAGATGCACGGAAATGGCTGGTTGAGTAATACCCAATTGCTAGGCCAATTTTCACGCTTCTTGTCCCACAAGTCAAAATTGCCGTCTTCGAACCGACGAAACCAATCTAGGTACGTTGTTTCCGATAAAGCACTGTTACCATAGGCCTCCACAAGCATTCGATGCGATTCAGCAACCGATTTCTTCAAATTGAAGCAAAAAAGCAGAGCTTCCCGTATGTGCTCTTTTTCTGGCACAAAACTAGACATGATTACCAAAGGAAAAATGTATGTTGTTGTATGAAATTGCTAACAATGTGCATTGATTAATGTTGACAGATGTCAAACTCATAAAAAAAAATGGCGTGAACATGGTAGCTTAATACGCTCACTCACGCCATCTATGACCAAACAGCGGATTTAGGCTTATACACCTAGTAATATCAAAAGATTGTAAGAAATAAATATTGACTATCGTTGAGTTTAAACTATATATCTCTTTGGAATTATATACACATATATCTCTTATAAATAAGAATGTATATTCATTATGCTTTTGGAATTCAGAAAATTTTCATTATGGAAACAATATGTCAGTGGGGGTCATATCTAGATAAAAAATGCTACACATTTGTATGCAGGAAGTACGATTTATCGATGCTTAAAGGCATTAATATAAACAAAAATCTGACATTGCGGCCTAGCCAGGAGTTCCTTAATCTAAGGTCAAATTATGAAATGCGAGCTTAAAGCTGAGTCTTAGTTATACAAATTAATTAAATAGCTACAGTTATTATTTAATTTAATTAATTTGGAATAAGAAACTGAATGAAACAATTTTTATATTGCTGTGAATTTATTAAAAACAATATTTATTTTTCTAATAATTGATCCTCCTATTCTACCAGATAAATTTAAAATAAAAAAATATGTCTACTACTTCGTCATCCATAAATAATTATTCCGTAAAGAAAATACGAATTGACTGACCTAATTCTCAATCTCTCTTAATTAACGATATCTTGAACTTTCAATCACAACACACCAAAGTGCATGGAAGTACTTATTTAATTATTATATATGTTACTTAATCTAGCTTTTAACACTGCTAACGCTTTAAAAAGTATTAGCAGTTATCAATTTCAAAGTAAACGATTACTGCAATGGTGACTTTTTACTGTTAAAAAAAATCCGTGCAGTTGCTGATAAATTTATTACATCTCCATTTATCTTAGCATCCAACTGTTAACCACTTTTATGCAAGTGATTAGTCAACACTAAAGAATCTGAAATTGGTTAAAATATATCCCTCTACAACGTCATTAGATTTGGATCACATTTTAGTTTGCATATTGTTGAATATCTTTTTAAATTATATTATGCTTAAGTATTTAAATATTTAGTCACTGTATGTGGACGAAATTCATTGATTTTTAGTCTGACAGTGTGATTTATTAAGTTCTTCAGAGTTATCACCACAGATTTAAATCTTCTAAATCTTCTATGGAGTTTGATCTACTATTGCAATTGCGTTGCTAGTGCTATCGGCCTGGCTTATTTGAAGTTACTTTTTTGATGATGTACCACCCCATTTTAAGATCATATGTTCATATATTTCCTAAATACTCTTATATGTTACTTTATATTAATTATGTATTCATTTATTAAATTGTGTTTATATATTGTATGTAGTAGGTTTATCTATGCATAAATTATGTGTATACTTATTTTGTAATTTTCTTTTCATTTTTATCATTAATTTATAGTATTATTAATTTTTAATGTTTATGATTAACTTCAGTTTTATTTTCCCTTTTTGTTTTTTTTTTAAATTTTTTAAATTATTTTGTGAAGTTTTGCCTGATTTCCCTATGCTAAAGTTATGGTCTTATGTAGATTCAATGGATAGAGTGAAAAACTGTTTTTGTTTATTTAGAAATTTCTGTAGTCAACTAATTTGTATTTTATAAATATATGACGAGTGTTTGTTTGTTTAGGATTCTCAAATTCGAATTGATTCTTTTAATTGGATTTTCACACCACACTGTATTTCTACTATCCAACTGTATCGACCGATCACTTAAATATTGTTTCTCAATTTTACTTTCCGACTTTATTCTTTGTTCGCTCTACAAATATCCGACTTCAGCCAGTCATTCTCGAATCGCTGTTCAGACTAAAGTCCTCCCTGCTTTATTCGTTGTTCGCTCTATTAACACGCTATTTAACTAGCCGTTCCTAAATCGATGTTCAGACCGAAATAACTTTCTGGTGAGCAGCGCTTGGAATTATATTGCTCCGGCGTGTTTCTAAAACGTTCCGGAATCTAACTTTCTAGAATACTCTGGAAATGTCTGAAACCGCTTTTCTGAATATTTTAGAATACGTCAGAGCCATGTCACGTGGTAACACTAATAAGCCCATGAAGTTTCGCTATTTCTCTTTTAAGCCTGCTTCTTCTATATTTTGCAATTGTCCGAGGGTTTGGGCCTACCTTTGAGTCCTCACTGGCTTCAAAAACTTACTTGTCTCTCTCTGACAGGGTCGGCATTGTTCTAGCTCACTACTTATCTAAGCTGATCTTTTACTTGATGTTTACGTCAGAAGTTCCTGGACTCATCATTTGCAGTATCGCCATTTAGTATGCTTATTTTTATTCAATATATTTTTTTTGTTAGTATTCACTAATCAACTCAGACTCAGGTTGAGTTTAAAGGTAATTAGTCTTTGTCATGGAGTGTAGTGTTAAATATTGATAGAGCACTAATAGGTTGCTCAATTTCCTTATGCTGAGAAATAAAATGAACGTATTTAGTTCGTTTTAGATTCTGAGTTTTTATTCCAAAAATATTCTATTTATAAAAATGTTAAAATTGAAGTACATAATAAAAATTAATTTTCCAAACAAAATTACCATTGATGCACTTATACATCGATGTGCAAGAAAATCAATAAATAACAAGATATTTGAAACATATGGGCCATCACTAATTATTACAATATTATTGTTGGTTGCTAAATATGTTGGAATTGGAATTCCTTGGCTGAAGTATACTTAGATCAAAGTCATGCATTCATCATTCGTATCACATAGCATGTGTCTAACAACACCATGTAAAAATAGACAATAAATGAAAACCTTAACATATTCTGTTCTCTACTGCCGATTTCTTTTGAAATTTTTCTACATACGAGTATATTAATTTATTTTTTTAAATCCTCTTTTCCTTTAACAATATTTTGCCTTATTGCCAACTTCGAACACTTTCTGAGGTAAAGTATCATGTTATGGTTTGCTGTATTATTGCCTTATTTAATAGCTAATATTAATGAATATTGTTGGCAATCTGAACATATCTGCTCTATTTTGCAGGTTTTACAACAATCTTTAAGGTCTCAACTAACTACTTGACCGATATAATCCTCAGATAGTAGCTCTTCAAGAAATTAAACTATATTTCAATTTCAAACTAACTCAATATCAATACTTTCGCTGTTATTTTGTACAATAATAAATGTGATAATGAAAGGTGGTGTAACTATTTTATTCTTTAAAATTCATCCTTCTTTATTCTTTACCCAAATTCCTATTTTCATCAATATATTACAATAGCAGTAACTATTTCCATAAATACCATACCTAAATTAAATACCTCGCATATTTATGTTGAACATTCCCTGCCCTTTTCGTGTGCGGATTGAGAAGGTATAGTTAGCCAGCTCCTTAATAATACTATTGTTCTCAGTAATTTTAATGTACGCAGTTTTAATTGGGGATCATCTAGAACCTGATGGGAAAATTATCGAGAGATGCTCAATCTCATTGATTGGAAACACTGTCTCTTAAATAATTCCCTTCCCTGGACTTGACTTTTATTCCTACACGCATTTTTACTCAATTTTCGCGGAAGATTCATAACTTTTTAGAATGCCGTGATCATTTTTCCGTAATATTAGAAGCCAGTGTTAAGTGTGCGGATACAAAGCCACATTCACGCTTCGTGGAGATTGGAAAATTGGGATAGCTTTAGACCAGCCATCATCAGATACGATGACAACCTGCCGACTGTTCTGTCTCTTCACCAGAAAGCGAATAATATGGTTAAGATTATCAGAAGAGCTGCTAGTGAATAGATTTTATCTTCCACTGGCTGGTTTGGTATTCACAAGAAATATCAGCTTTTTCAGATGAGCTGCTAGCGATTATTGTTTTTTATGACTTCATCTAGAAAAGGTACAAGTGGCAAAGTAGGTTGTTGATTCTGGTATGTTCAGTCTCTTACAATTTTGCATGCATAGAAGAACCTCCACGGTCCGGGCAAATGGTTATTTTTCTTCCAAACACTGAACTGAAAACGGTTTCACTCTTTCCATAACCCTCTTGAATATTTATGTTCACATTTTCTTATTACCTATCACTCTACGTGCTAGAAAAAATACACTATTTTCATGCTACCAAATTCAATTTCTGTTGTTAGGCGCTAAAGTAGGAGGAACGGTGCGATTATTCCTATTAATATCCTCAATATCTTCATATTTGACAAAGAAACTCATGTATTTTTTCTAGCATGACCCTGCATCAAGACCCCTTCATTTTAGCTATTAGATTCTGTGGAAATCCTAGGCATTACCATTATACGTGGAGGTAGATGGAATTTGCACACTATTAATTGAATCAATTCGACTTAAATATAGTAGAGATTCTGGTTGAAGTAAATGTAAGATCCAACAAAGTGAGGCCTATTAGGGTATAGCACACTTAATTTTAAGGGATTGTACGAACTATACACTAGTATACATAAGTATTCTTGATTTAGCTGCAATGTAAAATCAGCAATTATAGATTCCAATGCTTTGGTCATTGACACGTTCCATGCTTTAAACCATGTGAATGCACGCATATGTATAAAAGTGGAAACCATTGACCTAATAAAATTGTGCTATATTTTATGAAAGTCGATGCAAAAATTGCTTATTTATAAAACATATTTTTGTCGATCTCAGAAGTTTTCTGATGGAGACAATATTACTAACGAACGCTCCCTGACCATAGGCTTGGAATAAATAAATTCCAGAGCCGAACTAAATAATAACAAAATTAATAAATAACAATACGAAACTCACTACAAGAGTTACCAATGCTTTGTTGGACGGAACGCTGCTCTTTACTTCAATTAATGTACCAGTATGCCTGAAAAAAAAGCTAACCTGATTAAACCACTGATTGATCATTGTACTAGACTGGCTAGTGGAACACGTCGAACCTTACCGGTGGGCACACTACTTATCGAATTTAGTCGCAAGACCATCTATCATTACCTTCTCAAATCTCATACTCATTTATTGTATAAAAGCCTTTGCTTCTCCAACTATCATCTCTATAATCTCTTCAAATACATAATATTCATCTGCCTATATAAAAGAAATTAATCTTCTATTTTATTAATGATCACTCATCTTAAAAGAGATCTCCCTACCATCACTCGGAATTTCCTAACTTCTTCCCCAACTTGACTGGAAACTATGATTGAGAGCAGAGGCAAAATTAATATGTAATTAAAGTGTCGCAGTTTGTCTGTTTTTGTTAATCGTGGTGCGAAGACCCAATAGAACAATAGGAAGCTTATCACTGCAGTTGTTAGTATTTCTTCTAGCTCTTAAGGCTTTCAGTTGTCGGTGAAATCACTTAACTAATCCGTTTGAACAAATATGGATGGTAAGGATTGGTAAGAATTTAATGCACCCCCAAATGTCTCATACGCTCAGTAAGCAATTTAGACTCAAATTGAGTGCCTTTGTCTGGGGCAATCTGAGAGAGTAAACCGAATTTTGGGATATAGTTTTCAATGAAAGCCGTTGCTGTCGTCATCGCTGCTATATTTGGTAAGCCATACGCTTCAGGACACCGGATAAAATGGTCGATACTCTTCAGAATATATGTATTGCCATTCGATAATGGAAATGTTCCAATCAAATCGAGGTTTACTTGTTTGAATCGACCTTGGGGCATGTCAAAATATATTTTTAATCTTTATTAATATTGAGTCAAAAGTAGAGTGTTCTGACTATGTTTCTACTGATCCTGATGCTAGAATGGGACGAATTATGAATGTCTGAGTGGTTCAGGAACGTGCAGTCTGCTACGTTTACTCGATGTTAATCGTAAAATCCGGAAAAATGTAGTTAGTCGTAAAATCGGGAAAAATGAATTTATCTGATTTAAACGTGGATGCCTAATCGTTAGGCTTAGACAGTATATTTTTTAGTTCGTCGTCATTACATTGCAGGTTTACTAGTGAATTTAAATCGAAAATAGCTTCCTTATTAGAAGTTACTTTTGAAAAGCATGATAGATTATCTGCTATAATATTGTCCTAACCGCTAATTTGTTCAATGTGCAATATAGTCTAGGGATTCAATATAGTAATATAGTCTAAGAAGATTGTCTTAGAATTCTGCCTAAAACCTACGAAAATAGAAGTTATCAGTAGTCTGTATATATTGTAAATTTTCGGCCCTCTAAGAAATATCGGAAATATTTTATGGAAAGGTAAACTGCCAGTAATTATAGATTAAAATCAGAGTATTTAGAAAGTTTACAAGAAAATATTAATGAAGGTTCCCTGAAACCTTTATTGCGCTACTACAAAACGGCCCCTACAGTAGTATTGGAGGCTTCAGTAGTTATGCTATATTTTTCGTGAGTAGTTGGGTGAGCTCTTATAGCTTGACTCCTAAGTCGCGTTAGCTAAAGAATCTTTGATTTTTTTAAAATTGTTGTTGAGATCTATTGACCAGAAATAATTTTTTGGAATTTTTTAAAAAAATAAATCACTAAAATGTAAGTGAATTAGTGATAATAAATTCGGGAGAAGACTTATCCTCTGCCACTCTATAAAAGAAAAATTTTGCGAATGCGGCATAGGGTACCTATCAGGGATTGTGATATCAATGAGTCGATGATAATCTTCAAATAGTCTCCATTTAGAATTGCTTTTATTTTTTACCATGTAGAGTGGCGAGGATGCGAAAGAAGCAGAAGGCTTGGAAAAACCTAACTCAACCATTAGCTAAAATTCCTTTTGTGAAGCTATATTAAGGCGACACGCTCGAGCGTAAGAAAAACTAACCTTTTGTACCAAGATGTGGTGCACTACGTTATGATGCACAGGCTGAAAATAATTGGAAGGTCGATTGAGCATAGAAAATTTACATATTATCTGCCCATATTCGTTGTCGCTTGTTTTTTAAATGGACTAAAAGACCAAATTTATCGAGGAAATCTGCACCAATAATTGGACAATTTACCGAAGCTAGAACAAAATTGTGAATGAAATTTCTGTGAAGAGCGATATTTATTTTTAACATTTTGGTACCAAATACATTAATACTAGTTCTATAAGCGGATCCAAAACGAATTTTGCAGTTGAAATATTTATTTAAGAGAGATGTATTATGTGGTAGCATGGATAAATCGACGTCGTTGTCAATCAGAAAAGGTAAATTAATATTTTTCTCTTTGATAAAAAGACAATTATTAAATAAACCGTTACTATTATCCGTGATAATAGCGGAACAAGTTAGTCTGTATAATTTGAATTTATGTTTTATTTATTTGAATTATTTGTTTGTGATTTAGAATCCGAATATCGACATTGCCAAGCTTTGGTGCCGAATATTCGGTAATACCGACAAATGTGTTTACTATCGGTGTTATTTGATTGAGAATGGTTACAAATGCGACCTCTTGATGAAAAGGCCTACTATTTCTGTTGCGCCGACAAAAATCTAATTTAGCAAACATCATCTCAAATCTCGCTAATTGCCTTTCAACGTTATTTGAGCTGGGTAATGGGTGCGCAGTAGATGTTGAATGATTAGGAACATTATATATAATATTGTTGGTGTTAGATTGTGAAGCCTGATATATTTTGTCTGCCAGATTCGTCCATGGACTTATCTGCTACATATAATAATACCACATGAATAACCTGTGGTAATCTCCGAAGCAATAGATGTTTAACAATTTGGTCATTGAAAGAGAACTATGTCGGCTTTTTCTAAAAATAACTAGGCATTTAAACTCGGAAACATAATGTCGATCGATTAAAGCTTTTTTGAGAGAGTTAATATATTCATTATATTGTTCCAAAATTTCAATGACGGTAGCCTTATTTGCTTTTCTGTAGGCTATGAATAATACCTCTGTTTGAATAAACCAAAGCCTGGGTTAGCAGTTTAAAGAGGTAGCAGTCAGAAACGTATTTTGTGTTTTCATTTGTTATTCTGTAGGCTATGAATAATACCTCTGTTTGAATAAACCAAGGCCTGGGTTAGCAGTTTAAAGAGGTAGCAGTCAGAAACGAACTGAATCTAAAATTTGGATGGCACTCTCACTTGATTGAACAGGAGGAGTATGTATGCTATTGCCGCAGTCTTCAGTTTTATTATCTTGGTTTTGCATTGGGAAAATTTTGTGCGGAAGTTAAAAATTTGAAAAGGAAAATCTTGACAAGTTAAATTCGATTTTTTAAACAAAAACTCACCTGTGCGCTGCGTTTTACAAGTTTGTTGTAATTACAATATACTGAAATGGAATTACCATATCTTATGCTTCTTAACTATAATTTAAAAATTATTTCGAAATGAACAGCAAACTAAATTAAATTGTTAACACGAGAGAAAAATTTGAAAAACTGATGATCTCGGTGAATATGAAAATCTGATGATCTCGATGAATATGAAAATCTGATGTTCTCGATGGATATAATAATAACCTTAACAACACTGATCGGCAATTGTTTCAACAACAATGATAATGTTTATAAAAATAAGATAAGTGAATTTTTATTGAGTGGGGAACTTCAGTGTCAACCGCGTAGAGTAGAATTCTGAAGCGAGTCGTAAGTTAGCTTCAAGCCAATCTTCCGAATTCTCGAGGTTGAGTTGAGATAAAAAGAACAATGGCAAAAATTTAAAAGCCCAGTTCGATAGGTTTGGTGTGTATGAGGCTGAATTAATCTGTTCTAGTTTATAGCCGAGTCGAGTAGCTAGTTAATAGCCAACTCACGCAATTCTTAAGACTAAGGGAGTATAATTCACTACAGCGTAAGTCATCTCTACATCGGGCATTGATTTATTATCCATTACAAGACGATGGCCAATGAGGAGTCAAAACATAAAAAAATTAGTTCGTGCCCCACGTTGTGCTCGATTCTGTTATGGTATACAAAAAAGATATCATATGAAATCCTTGGGTGTTAGATGAGACATTATGAACGTTAGGTTTCACAGGAAAATGGCCAGTGGCGACCATAACAAAAGAGCACCTTACTCTATTAGGCATACTTGTCATTAGCTTTATGCGGAGAGTGTGGAGACATCCATTAATAAAATTCTTATGCCGAAAAACATTTAGAGGAAAATGGGAACACATGAAAGTTTTAATGGACGAACGAAAATAACACAAAATGAATTTTTTAAATATATTAGTGTATACAATAAATTGATTTCTTATTCAATTCAACAAATTTTAATTTGTTTGTTATACACTACACCGACCAGTTATCAAAAAGAAAAACCTCAATCTTATTTCTCACTTTTGCTGTTATATTTACTAGCTAGAACTTTAACATTATTTTAAAAAAACTTTATTGTACTTCTATTTTTTAATATTTAAAATGTACCGTCTAATTTATAGTATATACATTTAATATACTTATTTTAATTCCGCAAGAACATACCATGTTGTGGCTCCGTACAATGCCTAATGCTCTTGCTGCAATCTAATTTTTTCATAACCATATATTGTGTGAACCTATAATTTAAACGTACGAATATTAAAATATATTGTTTTTCCTAAATTTTCCGTTCACACTCATAACGTACGCCGTACACTGCATTAGTTTTCGATAAATATTGAATTGTCAAAGCACAATTATTTACATTTATTCAAATACAAGTATTTCTCTTTTTAACAATTTTTCAATTGTATAAATAATTCAAAAGCGTTAAAACATATCACAAACCAAAAAAAGGATTGACTGAATTAAAGCAAATGGCGAAAATTACCAATTGAACTAACTAAAAAGGAATAGGATTACACGTAGAAAGTGATTATGTTCCTTATTATTATTTGGAAGGATTAATTGAAAAGCGATCGTTTTCCCTAAATAAATTTTTTTTAACACTATTGGTTAACTCTATATGAGGTATTTGTTTAACTAAACTATTGTCATCAGTTCGACCGGCCTAATGGCTGAACTAATAATTTAATGTAGGGTTTTATATATTAAGGGGAATTGGATCGCTGTCCGAATTTCCAGTATTAAATTTATTTGACTGGACGGCTAAACCGAGCGCCACACCTAACAATCGCTGGTCGAAAATAAAGTTTAAAATCAGAAATTTGTTCAGATTTTATAGGCTAATCTATAACGGTCTGTTATTAAAAAAATAGAAAAAAATATTGATTTTGATTTTCTCCAACATTAACTGATTATATAAAAGAAAAAAAATAATGATTTTATCATAATTATTTTTTATTCGCCCATAATGGTTTTTTGCCAAAATTGGTGGTTGTCTAGACCGAGTACTCCAGTCTCGCCGCCGTTCATGGTTATTTACCAGCAGCTGCTCATAAAAAAAAACAAATCTTTTTAAAGAATGTTTAAGAAACATGATGGAGATATTGCCAATTCTTGTGCACGGCGTCGATGATAGGTACCCGGACATTCAGCAATACTGTACGTCACTGCATCAATCTTTTCAGGTGTACGTTAGCTTAATTATCGTACAATCTTTACTTTATCTCTCAGTATATGCATATTTTCAAAATGGTTCATGAGACGCTGAATAGTTGACTTGCTCGACATATGATTAACAGCAAAAAAGTTAACAAACTTTCTCTGCGTATTCACAATTGAACAATTATTTAAATAAACGGTTGTAATTATTGCAACAATTTGTTGCCCCATTAGATGCTCCATAATCAACTGCTATCGACCACTCTTTACGACTGTCAAATGCCAACATACAAGTGTGACGCAAACCAAAATGGTGGCCAAACAAATTCGACCTGAAATATAAAAAGTATCCTGTATATAAGTAAAACGCAACTAACAGAATATCGAAAGTAAATTTATACACCAATTTTTAGAAAATAGAGTATACTATCATAATTATTCCTATTTATTAATAACTAAGTTGTATAGAAAACTAAGTCTACTTTAAATATAATTTTTAAAAAAATTATCTGATCTAATTATTTAAAAAAAAAATACCAAATAAAAAAACAAAACAAATGATCATATTGTATTCAAAATGTTCACTACTAATATTATTAAATTTCTAAACCGAATATACGTAGAATGTTTTAAAAAGCGATATTATATATTTTCATGTACGAGGTCTGTTCAAAAAGTATAGCGAATTTTGAATTTACGCGGGTTATGTACGTTCGATTTTCGAGTTTTTGTGGCGTTATGTTGGTACTCATGTGTCTCACTTATACCGACAAGTTCGGCCATTTTGAATGTTCAGTTAATTTTTGACAGCTGCTTTGCTTGCACGTGTTTTGGCTCGTCTTCGATTTTTGCCCATTCCAAAAAATGGATCAAAGAATCTGTATCAAAGTTTGTGTGAAAAAACAAAATTATTTGCGCGGACGCATTCCAAATGTTGACTGTGGCATATGGTGAAGCTACCTTGGACCGAAGCAACATTTATCGGTGGTATAAAATGTTCTCAGAGGGCCGAGAAGATGTGAACGACGAAAAGCGTGCCGGACGCCCGAGAACGTCAACAAGAGACGAAAACATTGATGAAGTGTAGAAAATAGTATTGGTCAATCGTCGACTCACCAAAGTGTAGAAAATAGTATTGGTTCCAAAGTGTTGCAATTAAAATAAATTGAAAAAAGTGGGTAGTCGACTTTAAACGACATAAACATTTTTTCCCACGAATTGTAATAAATACTGATTTTTATTATATTAATATAAAGTTAAGTGTGTAAAATTTAAATAATAAAATATATGGGGGGCATTATAAGTTTAAAAAACTACCTTTGGTTTGAAAATATCAACGAACAACTTTCAGCATATGCTATCAATAGCATTAGCGGGATTATACTCTTACGCATTCATCTATATTGATAATATCATAGTCTTTGTCAAGGATCTCACGTCATAATGACAATTTAGAAAAGGTTTCCGCTAGGTTAAGAGGATACCATGTCAAATTAAAACCTGCAAAATACAATTTTCTTAGTCGCAAGTAATATTTCTTGCACACTTGATAATCGCAAATAGAATAAAAACAGATTAACATAAGATTAACAGGAATTATCCAACGCCAAAAAGATAACAGGAATAATTCAACGCCAAAAAGCGCTGATTAAATTAAAATATTCGTGGCATTCTGTAACTACTATAGACATTTCATCCCACAATTTACTGAGATTGCGAAATCTCTAAAAGCCCTTACAAAGAAGAATGTACTCTTTAATTTGACTACTGAATACGCAAAGGCATTCAACACATTAAAAAAGGTCCTCCTCTATTGCTATACCACGATTTTGACAAACCATTTATAATTACTGCAGATACCTTAGATTATACGCTAGGTGCAGCTGCGTTACAGAAGAAATTGGAAAAGTGAAGCCAATAGCATAAGCAACTGAACCTTAAATAAATATGAACTTAACAAACCAGTTATTAAGAAAAAACTATACGGTATTGACTTTAGGCCATAACTTTAGGTAGAAATTACTTTAGGCCATAACTTGATGGCACAAAAATTACTATTGTAACAGATGACCACTAATAAGTTTGTATACTCATACAAACCTCTCAACCAAAGTAATTCGAACAACAGGGCCGAGAAGATGTGAACGACGAAAAGCGTGCCGGACGCCCGAGAACGTCAACAAGAGACGAAAACATTGATGAAGTGTAGAAAATAGTATTGGTCAATCGTCGACTCACCGTTAAAGAAGTTGCTCAATGGTTACCATTCGATTTTTACCAATGATTTGGGCGTCAGACGGGTCGCCCCGAAATTCTTACCAAAATTGCTCAATTTCGACCAAAACAGCATCGCATTAACATTGCTAAGGAGCTGTTGGACTCTGTCCGCGATGACCCAAATTTGCTCCAGAGAGTCATAACTGGTGACGAATCATAGGTTTATGATTATGACATGGAAACCAAAGCTCAATCATCCTAATGGAAGCTGCCGTACGAGCCAAGACCGAAAAAAGCGCGCCAAGTTCGGTCAAATGTGAAGGTTTTGCTTACAGTTTTCTTAGATTACAGGGCCGTGGTGTATCATGAGTTCTTGCCACAGGATAGAACGGTCAATAAGGAATATTAACTGCAAGTTATGGCAAGTTGCGCGAAGGAATCCTCCAGAAACGCCCGGATTTGTGAAAGAACAAAAATTGGCTTTTGCACCATGATAACGCCCCTGCTCACGCATCGCTGCTTGTGCACGAATTTTTGGCCAAAAACAACACACTGATAATGCCGCAGTCACCGTATTCCCCAGATCTGCCCCCCTGTAACTTTTTCTTGTTCCCGAAACTGAAGAGCCCCATAAAAGGACGACGCTACGCTACGATTGAGGAGATAAAGGCGGCATCGAAGGAGGAACAAGATCACAAAAAATGTTTTTTTGAAGTGCTTAGAAGATTGGAAGAAAAGTTGGCACAAGTGTATAATATCTGGTGGGGATTACTTTGAAGGGGACAAAGTAGATATTCATGAATAAATAATTTTTTTTTTTGAAAAACACCAAATTCGCGATATTTTTTGAACAGGTAAAACTACATAATATGAAAATTTTGAAATGACAAAATTAGACATTTAAACCGAATATAAGTACTCATATTTATGAAAGAACACATACATATATGTGCTGAAGACAGAAATCAAATAAAATTTCACGGCTTTCATCATTTAAAAATAAATTCGTCAAATTACGGTATTAATAGATAAAAGAGAAGAATAAATGATATTTTTTTAACAACCTTAATATGAACAGAATTGAAATGTAATTACGTATAAATTCTTTTTTCTGAACTATAAATAAATTAAAAAGCAAATACTAATTAACATAAAATAAAAAATGAAATTCCAAAGTGTTGCAATTAAAATAAATTGAAAAAAGTGGGTAGTCGACTTTAAACGACATAAACATTTTTTCCCACGAATTGTAATAAATACTGATTTTTATTATATTAATATAAAGTTAAGTGTGTAAAATTTAAATAATAAAATATATGGGGGGCATTATAAGTTTAAAAAACTACCTTTGGTTTGAAAATATCAACGAACAACTTTCAGCATATGCTATCAATAGCATTAGCGGGATTATACTCTTACGCATTCATGTATATTGATAATATCATAGTCTTTGTCAAGGATCTCACGTCATAATGACAATTTAGAAAAGGTTTCCGCTAGGTTAAGAGGATACCATGTCAAATTAAAACCTGCAAAATACAATTTTCTTAGTCGCAAGTAATATTGCTTGCACACTTGATAATCGCAAATAGAATAAAAACAGATTAACATAAGATTAACAGGAATTATCCAACGCCAAAAAGATAACAGGAATTATTCAACGCCAAAAAGCGCTGATGAAATTAAAATATTCGTGGCATTCTGTAACTACTATAGACATTTCATCCCACAATTTACTGAGATTGCGAAATCTCTAAAAGCCCTTGCAAAGAAGAATGTACTCTTTAATTTGACTACTGAATACGCAAAGGCATTCAACACATTAAAAAAGGTCCTCCTCTATTGCTATACCACGATTTTGACAAACCATTTATAATTACTGCAGATACCTTAGATTATACGCTAGGTGCAGCTGCGTTACAGAAGAAATTGGAAAAGTGAAGCCAATAGCATAAGCAACTGAACCTTAAATAAATATGAACTAAACAAACCAGTTATTAAGAAAAAACTATACGGTATTGACTGGCGTAGAAATTACTTTAGGCCATAACTTGATAGCACAAAAATTAATATTGTAACAGATGACCTCTAATAAGTTTGTATACTCATACAAACCTCTCAACCAAAGTAATTCGAACAAGATTGGACTTTCTTGATTATAACTTCAAAATGCTTTATAAAGAAGAAAAATTAAATGTTAATGCTGATGTGGTATCACGAATAAATGTGTATATATAAGAACTCGAATAACTTATTCCAAAAAACATAAATGTTCTTACACCTAGAATGCAGGCCAAGAGGTAACATTTTCTTAATAAAATATAACCCAAAGTAAAACTGAAAAGTTACTTAAAAATACAGTAAAACCGAAAAAGTTCCAAATAAATTTACTTTATTTAAATAAAATATTTTTAACTTTTAAAGGAAACTTTTATTCAACAAAGTTCAACCCCACCAATATTCAATAAAATATATTCGAATTCACGGTATGAACGAACACAGTACAATCTTTTATCCCAAGCCTAAACACGACTCATTGGCTTAGCAGCCCAACACCGAATGAATCCTCCATCGCGATTCATGACAGCATCATGGCGCCGGCGAACTTGTCTTTGCTCGTATGTATGATCGTATGGTTTTTCGTAAATTCAATGAAGCGACATCAAATCATGAAATCTTCTGGCAGTAGTGCTATCAGAGATAACAAACTTCACTTTGCTGATTTGTAGAAATCAGTGACGACCAAATAATTTGTGCAAATCAGTGGTTTGTGCAAATCAGTAACGACCAAAAGCCTTGCTGCTTTATGTGCGACCTCTTTGAATTTAGGGTGACGACCAAATCATCAATGCTATAGAAAAGGCTACCATAACACGTGATAAATTGAAGAAAGGGAAGTCCACGGAAATAGGTTAAAAAGCCAGACAAGATTCATCTTTGTTTTGATGCAAACTAATTACATGCGATGACGAGAAAACGCTTACCCATTACCGTAAATAGATGAATGATTGGGATGTTTATCTCCTGTTGCCAGGCAACAGGCGCCTGTTCCCAAATACGACATGATAGAGAATTTCGAGAAAAAACTACTTTCAGTAAACTCGGGCATATATTATACCAATATAGATTAATTACGTTTGGACTATATAATGCTCCAGGGATACTCTAATGGATAAAGTTATTATTGATATGCATTGGCAGACATTTAGAAAAGGCTGGGCTAACAATCAATAAGGGGAAAAGTAAGTTTTGCTGGCGTGAAACGAGCTCACCTGGAATTATTGATATGCATTGGTGGACATTTAGAAAAGGCTTGGCTAACAATCGATAAGGAGAAAAGTAAGTTTTGCTGGCGCGATACGAGCTATTTGGGATTACAAATATTCGAGAAAGGAATCAAGACAGACTCTGGGAAGGTATTCTCCATATATGACAATAGCTTGATGATACAGGAGATTGATTCTGACAATATATGACAACAGCATGATTATACAGGAGATTAATTCCGAATTTCATGGCTACCTCCGCTCCTGCCGCAGGAAGAAAATACCCATCTTTAAATAGACTGAAGTAGCTAAAACAGATTTTGAAAAATTAAATGATAAATCTTCTCCAGTTTTAATACGATACGATTTTAGTAATCCTTTTATCATTCAGTCAGAAAAAAAAACTATGTGTAAATATAAAAAATATAGAGATAGAAAAATGAATTTAAAATATTATACGTAAGCAGAACGAATCACCAAGTGAATATATTATTGAATAAGACCGGCATAAAAATTCGTATGAAGATAAAATTTTGCAAGAACAAAAAAAATTATGACGGCCACATGATTACTATGCAAAGGAGAAAAATAAAATTACTTACTTTTGAACTGAGAGCGCAGTAAATTTATGGAGAAAGAAAAAAATTAAAATCTGTATTATTTTAGTAAAGAGTGCTTATTAGTTTATTTTGTTAATGTATGACAAATTTTCTTAATATAAAAAAAGTGTTTAACTTTAGTTAAACTTTAGTTATACTTAGACCGTATGGCAACTCGCGTTGGATATCGGGTGGCAATATGTGTACTCAGGAGGTAATATAAAACAAATGGCAAAGATAAGAAAACCTACTTCAACTTTAGATTGAAATTTCCAGTAATAACAATTTTTTGTTAAGCATTAACTGCGTCGAGCAAATCCTAAAAAATTTTATTACTGTATAAATAATTTGTAAAATTCATAAAAGAAAAAAATTAAAATAATAAAAATACTTAGCTATTTAAAGGAAAGAACCTGAAACTGAAATCACCTATGGCGTCTTGTATATATGTATAGCGAAAGTTCCCAAAAACAGCAATTTATTAGCTAATAATAAGAAAGAAAAATAACTTGCCAATTCCCGATTATGTATTTTCAAATATTCCTAAATGAAAATTATATTTTAATTAGTTTAAGTTTACATAAAATTTTGAAAATAGAATTGTAGTTTAACAATTTAGATAAAAATTAACAAAATATTTCTTTCTTGATAATTATTCAAGGTTACCACTATTCACAAGATTCTCGGTCGTTGAAGAGATGATCATCATTTCACAGTCAAACTACAATAAAAAAATTCAGATTAGGTAAAAGGATTAAGGATTAGGACTAAAAAAGGACTTCACTGTCAACCGAGGAAGATAACTAGCTATTAGCCATATCCACAAATTCTCAAGGCTGCACTGAATGGAAAAAATTATATTTTTCGTATTCTGAGAATCATCAACCGAGTAGAGGAGCTAGCTATAATCCAGATCCAAAAATTCTCAAGGTTGATTCCTCTCAGGATTCGAGTCAAAAGAAACAATCGCAAAAACATATAGGGCCAAGTGTAGTAATTATGATGTGTATGAAGTTGAACGACTCTGTTTCCTTATAGCCGAGTCTATAACGCGGGTTCTTTCATAGGCTTCCTCGCAGGGGAAAAATCTGCAAAAAATAAGCTTTGTATTTAGCTTTGTAGACGCGTAGGGGATTACCTTGTAGATATTCCAGCTCGTACAGTGCCAGTCTCTTTCGGTATCTAATTTAGCGCCTAATAAATTATTTTGCAAGCTTTTCACAGAACCGTTTGGCAAAATTACTTGGCCGAAAATTTGGTAAGGTTGCCATTGGCGGTTAAAACTTTTGCTTGGAAGCTTTAGTTTCCTTGTATATGGCACACGATAGTATGTATAGTTTAATTTTCGGTGCCATTTTAGGCCAAAAAAATAATGTCTGATGCATTCCAGTATTTATCGTTTTCCATTTCGCGTTGTCTCCGGCAGATCAAGAACCTTTTTTAGTTCTGTCTGGTCGCTCATGCCTTATAGTACCCACAACTGCCAAGCCTCATCTTCGGGCAACGGGTATTTCATCTCCACTAACCTTCAAGTCTGGCAGCGTAACATCATCGGCGAGCACTATTTTTGGAAAAGGCTAATGCACGATGGCTGCCACCTAACCAGTATCTGTCTGCATTCTACCGTTTCTAATAATATTGCCCAAGAACTTCAATTCTTTTAAGCAGTAGTTGCATTTTTCAACATTTATTGTTAATCCCGCATCTTTCAACAACGAATAATGTTTTAAATGGGCTCCGCCCTCCTCTATTACCCCAAGCAACAATATTAGCTTGAGTTCCGCCCGCGTTTATGTCTATATCACCGAGGAAATAGGGTAATAACACTATTTAATCAGTGCCGTGGATCCTACATCGATCTGGTGTTTTAATACATATGTTTTTCATATGAGGTGTCAATCCAAACCCCTTTCAAAAGTCGACCCAATATACAGTTTCTGACTTAGACTCGACAATATATGAAGTAATATTTGTGTTGTGTTGCCCCTAAAAGAAATTTGCGTTTTAATCTGACTGATGATCTCCATTCAGCCCCTCTGCCGAAGATACAAACACTGGTCAGCAAACTATTTACTTTGCATTCCAATACTTCTATGGGCGTAGATGTCTTATCGAAGGATACAATGGTAACTGCGAATAATCGCCGAGTATTAAAAAGGTTCTTCAAGAAAACCGCCAACCTTGAGGTAGAGCCTTTCAGACGGTAAATTTTCGGGCTTCAGAGATTAAGGAAGCATCGGTAAAATGATGTATGGCTTCACAGATTAAGGAAGCAGATATGCACTTTTGTGCCGTGAGATATTCTCTGAGTCGAACATGATACGGTTTCATGGATAGACTTTTGGTTCTACTAATGGGATATTTTGACGACGTAAATAGATGCATAATTGGGAGGATGTAAAAGTTGGTGTCCATTATTACGATGTAAAAGTACAATGGAAAAAATATTAATATTCGAAGTATCTAGGCGTTCGTACTCATTACCATTTAATAGCGGTAAATTGGGTTAGTTATTAAAATTGACATTATTTAATTTTGAGACGTTGTAGGATCGTCCCGCTGGATCACTGGGATTTGTCTTTTAGTTGGTTTGGTTCAGATGTTGGTGTGAACAAATGCTGCTGTCGGTTTTCTGGCAAACATCTTGGCCGACGCGGTATAACCATAGTAAAAGTAGGCAGTCCGATATTATTCGTAATCTTGGAAGTAGTATCCATACTTGCGCAATTACATCTAAGCGGAATAGGACGATTAGTCGGCATAATGCTTCTAATGGATATGAAGGTGGTAACTCGTTGCTCCAATAGATTTCCGATACTATGGGTCGATTAAGATTATGCCTATTTTTCTTATTCCTGAGACTATCAAATTTGATCTGCGACACATAATATCATAGTTGCTCAATATTATCGATGTGATGAAGACCAGTCTGATTCATTACAAATGGTGGTAAGTCGGAATGCACAATCTTAGTGATTATTCATTTTGAAATAACGGTCAATAATCTATGACGTAAGTCAACTAAAGCCAAATAGTAATACACAAATTTTTCTGTAGGCCTCTGATGTCTTGTCTACAATTCTCTTTCAATGTCAATATCCGAGTTCTGATCGCCTCAATCCATTATCAATACCTTATTTATATATTCGAAACACGGATAAGGAATTGATTGCTCTTAAGCTAGTCTAGTACCATTTACTGATTGTTTCATTGAACAATGTATATATCTTTACTGTAAACGTTGCGGAAACAACGAATCAGCGTTTCAACATTTCAGTATTTATTGTTTCCATTATAAAAGATTTTCCAACTTTTCATAGGACTTGTTGACCATCTCCGCTGCTGGTTCCCTCGTTGGTTGAAATTTTGATGTTAGTATATGTTTCCACGATTTACAAATCTATTAGTAAACTGCTTTTGACCTGGCTTAAATTGTCTTGCGATTGATGCGGCCCGCCTAGAGCGCGATGCGTGTTCAGTTTCTGATGGAACATCCGAGATTTTCTCCCATCCCAGTTGAACGCGTTTCCCATTCTGTAATAAGGAGGTTCTCCAATGAGCAGAATTCGTTCGCTTGATATGTAGGTTTAGAAGGAGGCACTTTACAGTCTAATGGTTGCAACCGCAAGTCCTCCTAGTCAAATGATCCCTGTTTAGGTTTTTATTAGGTGTTTTAAACTTTGGCATTTGTGACTTGATATGGGTGGCATTACTCAAGAATAATCAGTTGTTGGCACATAGGGCAGATGGTATTTTGTAAGCCCAGTATTCATCTTGGCATACCGCACAGCAATCTGTTTTAGAGGTGATCGATGGTACAGTTGTCAGTGATTCTCAAAGCATGTTTCACGTAATCATCTCCGAATAGGGCTATAAAATTTAATGGATGAAAGTACTTATGGGAATGAAACCCGGCATAAAGAAAGTTTATATAAAAATAAATGAGTCTAGGGAGTGAAAGGCGGTATAAAGTAAGATTATAAAAACATTAGTTAAGAGAATGAAATCCGGTATAAAAGGAATTTAAATTTGGGAAACATCTTTCAGATTAGGGAATAAAACCTTATAAAATAAAATGAAGTATATATATATGTTGTTGTTTAACGTGGCCTTGTTGTCTGCAACATAAAACCACGAGTCGGCTACGACTATAGGGATTGAGATACGCTCAATCAACGCCCCATCATTACTGATAGTTAGCAGTTAGTAATCAGTTACAAGCTGACTACTCCACCTGCTGGTGGCGAGGACTACCTAAACGGCTACTGTTATTAGCAGTGGCAGTGCCCGAGATAATTGCAAGATGGAATTTGCCAGTTACCTCTCACCTGCGGTCCGGAGACCATACCCGCGACATGGGCATAACCACAGCCACTGCGTTGTGGAGACCACCACTCCCCGCGGATCTGGTGAGCGTTGCGACTGGGAGTCGCAGCAGCAGCAATACGTGAAGACGGTGTCACCGTCCCCATGGTCTCCAGCCTACCTTTGAGGTAGGCATTCTCTTTCTCCAACGTCGACGTCGCCCACGACTAGCAGCACCGAACCAAACTGCGGTTGGCTGGTTTTTCTCGTCGCCTGCCATCATCTGATGACAGCACTTCACCTGCAGCAGCTTCCATTGGCACGGCCGGTACCGCCGGCATCCCCTTCATTGCCACCAATGGCACTTCGTTACTCGGTACATACTCCGCCTCAGAGACGTCCAGCAGCAGATACCTCTTCATCATAACTGCCACTTTCTTCATCTACCAAAGAAAAACACAAAAACACCAAAATGATTATGTATGTATGCCTAAAGTGCAGTTTGAATATTAGTTATAATTTATAATAAAGTTTATCAATTTTTGCTAAAAGGTAATTTAATAAAAATTTAAAAAAAAATTAGTTTTTTTCTCTGATTTATGTATATATACCATATATAAGCTGAGCGGCAAGTCGTCATCACATCTCTCTCTGTCTCAATGTAAAAATTGGGTTGATAGGTACTAGAACGAGGGTATAAATTTCCTAGGATTGGAAATTAGGATATTTTAAGTGGGCATAACCATGGTAGAGTTATGTGCACTCACACGCCAAAATAAGTACATAGCAAGAATTTTCTCTTGTGTATGATGAGACATACCCCTCCATTATCATTAGCTTGAAAAAAAGGTAAAAGTCATCTTGAAAAAGGTAAATTGTCCTAGAAAAGTCGGATTTATTTAGAAATCCGAGTTTGTTAAGGTAACCTCCTTTAAGGTCATAAAAAAAATTTTAAGATCACGTTAGCCTCAAAGAATAAGGAAAAAAATGTTTACGATTTATATTTTCCCCTTGTATATGTATAAATGAAAAGTATTACTTCCACAAAAATTTAAAATCATTAGTTATTCATTTATGCAATCAGTAAAATTAAAATATTATTTATTAATTAATATAATCACAATAAAAAAATTATTAGTTATTGGTTCATGTAGAAACAAAAATTGTAAATATTAAAACAAAATAGTTATATGAACAAACTATCCGTAAATAAAGAAGAGAAGAAAAAATCTTCATGTGGTTATCAATAAACGCAGTAAATTGATTAAAATACGAATTATGGTTTCAGGCTAAAAATGCTTTAGCCATCACGTATTTATATTACTTTTTCCATGAAAAAAAAATTATAAAGTATATTAAAAAGCGTTGCCGTTCGAATTTTTAATTTTAATTGCAATTCAATTTTATTTCTAAATAATTTTGTTACTGAAAACTAGCAAAGAAGATATTGTTACTGTTGCTATTTTTGTATTTATTTACAATTAAATTAACCGTATAAAATGTTTGATATTTTATCCCTTCAGTTTCCATGAGGAAATTTATTTCTTATAAAGTTATATTACTTCTAAATTTTCCATTTTTTTGTTTTTGATTTCACTGTTTCATTTTTTTCTATTTAAATTTAACAAACAAAACGCAATAAAATTCAAATTCTGATAAAGAGTCAATCCCGTCTTTTTTCTTTTACAAGACGACAAATGTTAACAAATCTACTCAGTAATTGTAGCCGATAATCTATTTTGTAAATCAACGAAAGCTTTAGTACTTTTATCTTGTAATTAAAAATAAGGTAAAAGTATGTAGGTAAAAGAATGCTCGATAAAAAAATTCATTATGAAAATAAATAAATAAGGGAGTGATACCCAATATAAAGAAAGCAAAATATATTGCAATGGGAATAGAAGCCGGTAAAAGATTTAAAAAAATATTATTGCTCCTCGCATGATATTCGATATAAACAATGTTATAAAAAAATTGTTAAACTTGCGGAGTACGTCCTGGTATGCACGATAATAAGATCAAATAAATTAACTTACAGTCTTTAGATATGATATTTCTCAGTATTTATATCCTCCGTATAAACATAAAGTAACTTATGTGAATAAGGCGTGGTACTTTGTGGGCTATACTAAATTAAGTCAAAAATGTATCGTAATTCGTTGATTGTAGGAACTAAACCAAAATATGCATTATACTTCGACATCGACGTAACTAAACTATATAATGTATCGTACTTAATGGTATGTAGTTTGTAAGGTAATGCACCGTTATTGTCGTGTCAAATTGTTGATGACCGCTTTTAACAAAATCGGAATGATATAACGATTAATAATGTCAACCTGCCCACTTGCGTTAAACATTCTGCTGTAAGTTGAATGTGCTCGATGTGCATATGCTGTCCTTTTCGTCATTACCAATCCACCAATTACTTCCGCCATAAAGTCTACCTTATTACCGATTAAGTATGCTATAAAATCTATCAATTATTTAGAAAAACCTAACGATTATGTTACTTTAATGAACTTTAGCCTCTACAAAACTGAAACTTCATACTGTCTATGAACTCACCCGCAAAAATAAAAAATAAATTTCTACATTTTGGCTTTTTGACTTCATTAGAAAAAAAACATTTTTCTAATGAAGTCTGAAGCCAAAATGTAATACCAGATCCAAAGTTTCAAGGTTGTAAGAATTTGAAGAATCAAGTATTAATTCTAATCATTAATTTGGATTTGGTTTCCTACAAATGGTCAGTTTTCATGCTACATTTTTCATGGTCCATTGGTCTTTTTTTACCGAATCGAATACTGATAGATTTTGTGACAACTTCAAATGATCGGAAACCTTAATAAATTATAGTCTCTACTATGGAATTCTATTCAAATTTTCCTTCTTTGTGTAATTTCTTCTTTTAATACATTTTTCTGGGTCATTTTGTAATTGTCTAGCCCATCGGATAAGAAGTCTTCAAACATTTCTTGCTCAAATGTATCATTATCTTTGGGTATACTTTTTGGGGTTAGACATAAAAATAGATGGAATTTAAATAAATAAAATTGTTTGTTTACTTTCTACCTATTTAAGCTTAGGTCATTGTTAACACGCGCCAATGCGTAGTTGGACTGTAAGTTCTGCTATACCGCAAAAAACAACTGAATGGACCGTAATATGTTAATACAAAATTATGATAATGGAAAAAATTGTTAAAAAAAGGAATATCTTAAGTATTAGCTTAGATTAGATTTATTTTTGAGGTCTATGAAAATAAAAATTAAATAAAGGAAATAATAAATAAAATTTATGTTATCTTCATAAATAATATATATTATATTAGTTGTAAAGGCAAAAATCACCGTGATGTCATAATAGTTTATAAAAAATATAATTTCGGAGAGAAAACTACGTTTTAAGTAAATTAAACGAGATATCCAATTTTGAACCACTTTTTACAGCATCTCGGCTTGTGTCTCGCTAATAACAAATATAATGTTAACTTACAGGGCTGCAAATGACGCTGGTTTATCGGCATAGACGATTGACTTCATATTCCTCCATAAAAAATATTCTGGGACATCAAATCGCACGATCTAGACGGCCAACTCACCCGTCCAAAACCTGAGATAGATTGCTCACCGAACTCATTTCTCAACATTGTGTTACGTGCTGTGTGGTATGTAGTACCGTTTTGTTGAAATCACATGTCAACCAATTGTTGTGCTTGCCATTTTAGGTAAAAAAGTTTGAAATCATCGCGCAGTTTATTTATAATAAATTTAAAACCACTAGCAGAACTGCTGTTAATAATTTAGTATTAATATTATGACAGCTTATTTATAATAAATTTAAAAGCACTCAAAGAACTGCTTTTGATAATTTAGCCTAACAACTTATAAATAATCATTTAAAAAAATTAACAACTTAATATAATCAACAAATTCAAGCAACTGAAATAGCTAACTCTTTTAACCTAAATCTAATGTTAACTATTTTGTCCATATCTCAGGCAACCCGATTTAAAAAAAAAAATTATATTGATTCCGTTTCTTTAAGCACAGTGTATTGATGTGCTGTAGTGTATACTATCTCTAATACTACAAGTTCCAATTTAATTTTAGTGACCAGAGTTCCTGAAGAAAGATTTTTGACAAAACTACCACGGGGTTTATCAGTACCAAGGGATCGAAAATACGGACAACTTTTGAGAAAACGGTTCGTTTAGTAACTGTCGACTGGGTCGAAGAATGTCGTGTGATAAGAAATTGAGCGGAATTTAGCAACTAAGTTAGCCCTAAGGGCTTTGTGCCACCTTTCTCCATTTCTTCAGTCACGGTCTCTGTTCGGCATTCCGATTAAGAGATCTCTTGGATGAGTTGAGATAAATTAGAACACCATTTATGCAGCACTTAAGTCGTCGAAGATAACAATTTTAACATATTACACACCATTGAAAATTATCAATGGTGTGTAATCTCGTTACTGTTCACGAACCAGAATTTTTCACAGTCATATACTAGATATCGGCCATTGCATATATAATAGTTAATCACATTTATTGAAGCCTTTGTTAAAATAACAGATAACAGACATCTGAACTGTTGTTCGGAGTTAGTCCCTGGTTTGATGAAGTATGTAGGGTTCGAATTTGTCCCACGGTTTCCAGATTTTGAAAATGATTTTCTAGGAAAGCCATCAGATTTTTTCTTTGGACAGATTCTTTCGTTATTTCAGCAATTGTTCATATAGTACCTGAGGCGCTTTACTTAGTATTTTCTATACCTTGTAATGAAGAACAAAACTACAAGTCTCAACATAGATTCCCAAATATGATAGATCTAGTAAACACACTTTGACTACCGTTGATTCTAAGCTCATGCTGTACAGGTTTATGGTTCTGTCGAATAGATTACCAGCCACTAGTTGCTGGTTATCGAGCTAGTCCTCTAAAATTTGTCAAGTAATATCATAATTTTTATTTGCGAATGATAAATACTTGATTAATGTCAACGCATCAGCGGATAGGCTGGATTTGAGATACATCAACTTTTGAACTGGGCTTATTTCTTACACATGAACAATTTCTTTGAACATATTTCAGAATTGCTGTCAGTCGGCTCAGTCACCATTAAAAGTTAGTAGGGATATAAAACCAAGGAATTTTATCCTTACTCACGCTCAACAAATTATTTTGATTTTGAAGCTCGTCTAATCTTGCTGTTAGATTTAAGTATTCATTTTCTAGTTTGTAAAATTCCTACTTAGGGTAATCGGTGAGGTTTACTTCCATTCTCAGAGCCGTGACCACTTGAAATACTCTCCATATAATGTTCAATGCGTTTGTTACAATACATTTTAAACAGTATTCAAGTGATTGAGAGAGCTCAAGCTCTGCCGAAAAATAAGCAATTACTTGACTGAGATTGGTCGCTAAAAGCAGTCAGTACTTTCTGTACGCTAACCTTTCTATTCAGTATCATGTTTTCAGTATAAACAGCATTTGAGATAATTGTATGAAGAGCGGTCGTAATGATTAAGTTTATATCATCTTCGAAGTACGGTAGAAAGACTGTCCTTGGTCTTCAGAGTTCGGTCGCAATTCCCTATCATTTCTCAAAAATTGTTGCCAATCTTAACCTAATTTGGTCAGTTTTACTTCTTCCAGTCGACTCTTTTTCTTACAGGCAGCTAAACCCTTGCTGAGGTTATCTTCAATCGTTAATTGTTCTGCTTTTAGCTTCGCCATCATTTGGTTTGAGAGTTAAATAATTGAGTTGAGTTTCGAAACGAACCCTAATTTTAACTATAACTTCAGAACCAAGTAATAGAGGGGTCTCTATTCCAAAAAACGGTTAAATTTTTTTACTAAATAGCTATAATTTAGTGCAGCATGTATCCTAATAAATCTTGATAGGACATGTTACTACAAGGAGTTTCAGTTAACGATTTAATCTATTAACATTGAAAGTGTTGCTGTTAGTATGGTATTTCCTCGGCATTGTGTAATATTAAGTAGCTTACGATATCACGAATGGTGTAAGTTATCGGAAAATTAATTACGATTTAACCAATAACAGTGTGTGTTATTGGTTATGAATTTGATATACATGGTAAGGTCAATGCCTGAGCTATGGGAGTACTTACTGAATAAGGATTAACGAGATAGCTCCTATACGATATATATATGATATGTTCCGGTCGTGTGAATAAATATTATTTGTAAGCTCGATTATGAAAAAATTGGCTATAGTAGTAATAATAGTTGTTGTATTTACAATCCAGAATACTCTATCAGTATCAATAACTTAAATAAACTTATAAATTATACAGATCATATATGGTACACATACAGGACAATTATATATATAAGATTACCGCACAATTATTGCAATTGAAAACGAACAAAATTATTACGATTGATATTACAAATTTTTAACCTTTATACTTCTGATCAGTTTAACTACTGATGGTCTATTATAACATACCATATGTATGTTTACAGTAAGTACACGAATCATTTAAGTATTCGACCCTGATGGTACGTGGTATTACTTAATGGATTCGGTGGGTATACGATAAGATCATATATATTTCAACAAGAAAAAATATTCCCTTTTTTATTTTTTCCAATATTTGTGTATTACGGTAGCGAATGTAGAGCTAAGTGTGTAAGTGTAAGTGTCTGTTTTTCGTGAGGTAATTTAATCTTAATATAATTAGCAAGATTACTTTTTTGTTTTTTGTCTTCTTTACATGTTTAATTTCCGTGAGAACGAGAAAGAAAAAACAAGTATTATAAATTAGTGCATTCCCACTTTCTGAAATTCAACACCAAAAAATTCCATAAAAAAAATTATTCTAATACGTTCGAAATTTCAATAAAAAAATTCGCTCTAAATTAATACTTATACATTTAAAGAAAATTAATATAGAGCAAGAAAAATCTGTTTAAAAGAATTATTATACATTTTAAAATTGTTAACAAAACAAATTTTGTTTCGAAATCGCCGTCATACATACTAAAATTTTAATTATAGAAACAAGAAATTTTTCGTTTAAAAATAATTATTAAATTTAATAAAATCCATTTAAAAAGAGTTATTATACATTTTAAAATTACAATATAGAGGAACAATACCATTAAATTTATTATTTTTTCTTTTATTCGTAGTTTTGCACTTCGTTATATAAAAGAAAAAAGAATCCGTCATCATTTATGTTCTTCTTTTATTCAAGCATTTCAACTTTTGATATTATTTTTTTCGCTGTTTTTTTTTACAATTTAAAACTATAATTCAGTCATAAGGAATTAATTTTTTAAAATTATCTTTCAATGTTTTACAATGTGAATTCCAATTTAAGAAAAAAACTGGTTTACAAGATTTATGACAATTTAAATTTTTAATTTAGGAAAAAAAATGTTGAAAATTGGCTTTCAATTTTTACAATATAAGTTCTAATTTAGAGAAAGACAATTTACTTTATAGATTATTTCTTGTTTATTCCTTCTGTATAATCTATAATTAATATCTTAACCCATTTATTATTTGTTCACCTACATATTGTTGATCATAAATGTCCCCTTTTTATGTATGTTTATATTAATTTATAATTAAGTTTCTGATAAAGTATATAATTTATAGTGAAACTGTATTGTAAACGCAGCCGCAAATATGTGCATGTTTTGACCTGTGCAGTTTGTGTCGTGCGCACACACTCAACAGCGTTCGTGTGGCTTATGTTAGTTCCTGTTTAGCACTACATCGATTAACATTGGCGCTCATGCCAGAAAAGCATTTCAATAAAACTTTTATTCTTGTGTTGTTATTTTTTTATTCTTTCATTTACACCGAGCATCTTCCATAATTATCAGATTATGGGCCCAGATACGGAAAATACAAATTAAATAAAAATTGCATTTGTAAGAATTGCCGGTGATTGTGAAATTCTTTTTCGCGGAATAGCGGCATTGAACAAAGATGGCGGACACTGGTCACGTAATGAAAATACCACAATTTGATGGCACGAATTTCAACAATTGGAAATATCGTGTCAGTATTTTTTTGGACGAGAAAAATTTGTTGAAATACATTGAAAGGGATATAAGGAAAATCTTGGAGGTGGCCGATGAAAATAAACGTGATGATATTCGACTGGAAGAAAAAAATGTATTTCAGTCTTGGTGCAAACGATTCAAGACAGCCAATTGGAATATGTGAGGGCCAAAAAGAGTGCGAAAGAAATGTTCGATGCACTGTGTGCAGTTTCCGAGAGAAAAAGCATCGCGGGATATTTGCTAGTAAAAAAGCAATTGCTCTTGATGAGATATCAAGATGGTGATGACATAATCGAACGTTTTGTGAAATTTGACACAAAAATTCGCGAACTCAAATCAAAGGGTACTAGGTTGGAGGAGCTGGATATTGTTGCACATTTGTTCATTACATTGCCGGAAAGTTATGATAATTTGGTGACGGAATCGGAGACGGTGAATCAGGATAAACTTTCATTGGAGTTTGTTAAGACAAGTTTGATGGATGAACATAATAAACGATGTGGTCGCGAATCGACTAGTAAATCAAATGAATATAGTGCAATGAGTGCAAAGAAGGCAAATCAAATGTTTTGGACAGAAAAGAGGGAAGAAAAATTCCAACAGTGTGAACAGGTAATCTGATGGAAGGGTTTCAACATTATGAGCCGTTGTGAGTGAGCAACGGGCGACACATACGGAACATGCGATGCAATGCAGCGTGGCACGGCAAGATAATCACATGTCACAAATTGAATTTGTGATGGATTCTGGTGCAACATCACACATGGCAAATGGCCAAGAGTATTTTGACAATTTGGAGGACATCCATGATATTGACATTAAAATTGCCAAGAAAAATCAAAAACAAAATTTGTGGCGCACGTCGATGGAAATTTGTACAAAGTTGTGTTGCATGTCGAACGAAATGTTTTCGCTGGTGTTTCGGGTGAGAACAACTTGAAACAATTTTCACAAAATGTATGGCATTTAGTAGAGACATTTACATGGAGCTCCCGGATGGTTTCAGGCAAAGAAAGAAGGTGTGTTTAAAACAGGCGTCTCGTGCATGGAACGAAAGGTTCAATCGGTTCATGATTCGTGTTGGATTCAGGCAATGTAAGTCGGATCGATGTTTATACGTGAAGGAGCAAAATGAAATCAATGTTTATGTTTTGCTGTACGTTGATGACATATTGGTATTTTGCAGCGATATGGGGATCATAGGTACCATCAAACAATTGTTGTCAAGGGAATTCGAAATGACTGACATGGGAAAAGCGAGTTCTTTTTTGGGCATGCACATTGAACGGGACATGGAGAACGGAACGTTTTTTTTGAGCCAGACAAAGATTGCAAACCGAAATCAACACCGATGGAAAAGGGTTTGCATTTGGAGCCTGGTGACAGGGGCAAGTGCTCGAATGATCCGTATCGAGAGCTGACTGGTTGTTTAATTTATGCAACCGTAACAACAAGACCTGATTTGTGTGCTGCAACTGGATATTTCAGTCGCTTTCAAAGCTGTTTCGATGAACATCATTTTAATCATGCGAGACACATTTCGCGATACATTCGTGGAACACTCGATTTGAAATTGGCTTATCGTAAGCAAGGGGCAGCGGAAACATTGATTGGATTTAGTGACTCCGACTGGGGAGGAGACAAAAACGACGAAAAATCAATGTCGGGTTATGTGTTCAAATTATTTGGGAACACGGTCAGCTGGGCATCACGAAAGCAGCCGACGGTCAGCTTATCATCGACAGAGGCTGAATACATTGCATTAACGGAGGCAATTTGTGAACTCAAGTGGATTCGAAAGCTACTGGGTGAATTGGGCATCGAATGTACGAGCCGGTGGTTATGTTTGAGGACAATCAGTCATGCATAAAGATCGCCGAGGAACCAAAAGAAAGAAGGCGAATGAAGCATTTGGACATAAAATAAAATTTTATACGCGAAGTGATTTAAAATGGAGAGGTTCAACTTGAATTTAAACCAACTGGTGAACAAGTCGCGGACATCATGACGAAGGGACTTGGCCGTTTTTTAAGCATCGCGAGGGATAATATCACTTAGTTTAACTTAATTCAATTTTAAATAATTATCATTTTGAATACAGTTTTCTATTAAATTAAGGGGCGGTGATAAAGTATATAATTTATATTGAATCTGTATTGTAAACGCAGCCGCAAATATGTTCATGTTTTGACCTGTGCAGTTCGTGTCGTGCGCACAGAGTCAACAGCGTTCGTGTGGCTTATGTCAGTTCCTGTTTAGCACTACATCGATTAACATTGGCTCTCATGCCAGAAAATCATTTCAATAAAACTTTTATTCTTGTGTTGTTATTCTTTTATTCTTTCATTTTCACCGAGCATCTTCCATAATTATCAGTTTTTTTACTTATATTGATTAAGTTATCATAAATATATAGATTTTTGGAGGTTTTCGTTTCATTGCAGGGTTAATGTGTTTTCAATGAATGGGAAAGAAGAGGAGAAATTTTACAATCTGAATAGAATATAACAAAATTTGAAAAATTAATCGCCCTTACAAAGAATTCAGTAAATAATATTATACAAAAGGAAAAATAATCAATATCAGTTGCGATGGCAATTTTCTTTTTGTATAACATATTCTCTCCGATTCGGCCCTGTGTAATATTTCACTAATCGTAAAGAGTTTTTGGCAATTACACGCCAAATTCGCAATATTTCATGGACCTATCCATATTTGTTCAATAATTTTTTTCTGATTAATATTTATATGATTGGATTTGAAAACGAAAACAAAAAAAGCAAACAACATGACATGACGTTTTCAATTAACACAATTTTTCCGTAAGTAATACTCGTTATTTATAAGCTTAACTTAAAGAATAACTGGATAGGCCCATACCGTATATACGTATGTGTACACAATTTTGTGGCACAATTATTGTAGAAGCGGCGATAAATGGCAATTATGATATATTTTTGTGTAAATTCTTTATGTAGACATAACACCCACTGCCATCTAGTTTTCGTAATAGATATTTATTGAATTGCAAAAGCATAATTTATATTCATTTTAATTCACTTATTGGAAAAAAAATACAATTTAAACACAACGATAGGCAATTTTTATTTTTTGTACAATCTTTTGATATGAAATGGAATTCTATTTTGGGTTTATTATTCATTTCGTAAATATCAATCAAATATAGAGCGCCTCAATTTTGTAGACTTTCGGACAGTTTTAAAACACGCCATTATCCATGAAAGTGATATGAAATTTTTATTTCAGAAAATAACTGTTTTATAAAGGGTTGCTAGAAATTCTACGAAATGAGAAAACCGGGAAATTTTTTCTTTCGGTAAGTTGACATCATCATTTTTACTAAACAAAATAACAAAAATTTAATTTGTGATGTGCCTAAATGGCTTTTAGTGATTTATTTTATCTAAAAAGTGGTCAAAAAGTGAATAGTTCGGCATTCAATAAATGTAAACAAATCCGATGTTGACAGTTCAATGTTTACCAGAAAATAGTTCAGTGCCGGTGTATGTAAAGTGTGCGTAAGAAAGTTTAAGGGAATGAATTTTTCAGTCTGTTTTCCTTTACAGTTTTCATTGTGTTAAAATAAATAAAGTATATTCGGTAGGTTTATTATTTAAATAAATTTTTTTGCATTTGTGCTTTCGCTTGCTCTATTAGACCATATTATAATGCATTTACTAAATAATATTGTTTTTAGTTTTTTTTAGAATATTAGTTATTAATTATTTGCATACATTTTCCACATTGTAATTTAGTTTTATAGCATTTTGCTATAATGTCGTTAACGCTTAACTTCTATATTCTATGTTATTACTGCATTTTTAAATTATGTAAATAATGTTTTTTTTAAAATTAAATTTACATGCGCAAAGCCTATTTAAATTACCATTTCCATTCATAAAACACACATTTCCTCGTATATTTAGCTGTCTTCCTTTGGACCAATTTTGCTACACCCGAGTAGTGCTAGCTGTCATCATCTACTTACCGCTAACAAATGAGTACATTGCAATAGGAGTTGCGCCTACTATTTATGGTAGGGAGTCTTAGTTCCCGGACTGGAAATAGATGGCTTAGCGGGTTCGTTGGTTATGTTGAAGAGTGATATATTTGTCAGTTTTTCTAAATATGAATAAACTCAGTTTTTATTGTTTATGTGTGAGTAAACTCAGTATTGTTGTTGACTATTTTGAGGTTATATTTCTACTGCTGTCATTAATTTTGCCTTCCTTTGGCCATCTACTCGCAACTACTCGGGGGTAGCATTTTTTTTTCATTTAACTAGAGCATTTACTATTTCCATATTACTTGTACATATTTACATGGTATTTAAAACGTAGAGCTGACACATGCTCTGTACATCCTTTGCTTATATAGTAAATTAGTTTTTAATGACTAAGTACATGAATTGCTTAGGAATTATAAAACTGAACGTTCATAATATCACTATCTTTAGCAAAATCATATATAATGACTGGTAAGGCATAGAGGTAATCATTGTGTAAGTATCTGTGTTGGGTGGCTTGGGATTTAATCCTTTCTATTGACTCTTGAATGAGTGGATTGGTATGGTCTATTCAATGCTGGAAAAAGTTTTTGGTTAGACCAACCATGTATGAAATAAAAGGAGTAAGATTACTTTTCTGATATACATAGGAGTTAGAATAATACTTGCCGTGTATTTTACTATATTTTGAAAGGCATTTCCTAATGATTGACCTTTCGAATACATGGACTTTATTGGCATACGTTTTCGAGAAACTAAAATAGATCGGAAATGCATAGCCAATAATTGGCCGAATAAGTTGTTTATAGAATAGTAACTTTGTATTTATACTAAGCCCTTTCCGACGCCAAAGGAGGAATAGAAAGGTATGAATAGCCCTTTTGGCTTTTTTCAGAGTTAACTTAACATGTGGTTAAATTTGAACATTGAGTTAAAGTTGATGCCTAAATATTTTAGTTGATTTGAGACTGGAATAGCTGTGTTTTTAATCAGAATACGCAGCTTTTTGCTCTTTGTAGCAATTTTCCTCGGTCCGCGAGTGCTGGGATTACGGAAACAAATTAAATTGGACTTATTAAGATTGACTGATAAGTTCCAGTTATCATAATAATTTATAATTTTAAAAAGAAGCTCTTGCGTTCTTTTTAGAGTTAATTTTGGTGATTTGCTTTTGGCTTAAATAAGAGTGTCGTCTGCATATAATATCATTTGTGCTTTTGCGGCTGTTGGTATGTCTGCAGTATATATTGAATACAGCAAGGGACCTAATACTGAGCCTTGTGGAACTCCTTTACCTATTGTAAAGAATTCGGAAGTCGTGTTCTGATATCTGATGCAAGATGATCTATCCTGAAGAAATGAGTGCAGCAGCAGCGTAAAATATGGAGGGAAATTAAGTTTACATAGTTTGTGCACTAGTCCCTTATGCCAAACTGAGTCAAAGGCTTTGGTAATATCTAGGGAACAAGCAACTGTTGACTCTTTATGGTTTAAGCCAGTTGTGATCTCACTATGTAGTAGAAAAAGCGCATCCAAAGTTGAGTGCTCTTTCCGAAATCCGAATTGAAAGTCAGGAATAATTTTATTTTCATTACAAAATACATTTATCTTTTCGTAAAAGAATTTTTGTAATATTTTTCTTTAACAGGGAAGAAGAGATATAGGTCGATGTTGTTGGATGGCTGCTCTACCTTAAGTTTTCGGAATATTAAAGATTATGCCTATCTTCCAGGGTTTAGGGAAGTAGAAATTGTTGATGCAGTGATTAAATATTGCAACTAAGGGGCTCAAACTCTTTTTCGGAATCTTTCTCACAATAAAATTCGATATATTATCGATGCCAGCAGACTTTTTATTATTTAAAGATTTTATTATAGAATTGAGTGTGTTTTCGGATATAAACATATCTAGAGAGCTGGGATTGCTTGCACTGTTATCGGTGCTGAATTTTGTAATATGAGTTGGGGAGTTTGATAAAAAACTGTCGACCTGATCGTTTACATAAGTTTGTAAAGGTGAGTTTGAACTAGAGTTGTAAAGATCTTTATAAAACGAGGCAAAGTTTTTAGATATATTAATTGGACCTCCTTTTATTTCGTGGTCGTTATTATCGGTGACTGTTACTTTATTGAGAGACTTTTAGCCGGTGATTGCGTTAAGCATAGTTGATAAGCAGTTAACCTGTGCCTCTAAGATAATCTGAAGATGTAGTGTTTAATTCTCTCCGAAAAATGCGTTTCATTTCCCTTACCCAACGATTTTTCAACCAATACATTTTCTAAATGTCCTCGGGGAGAGAATAAAATCGATGGCTACTATTAGACAGTTACTTTGAACGTTTATGAAATACATCCGAGACAATTTGGCTAAAGGTTTCTATATGGAAATCAATTTCTTGGTTGGTTATATTCTTGAAACAAGAAACATTCATTCCGTTAGATATGGCCAAATCTACATCGTACCTAAATTCTTTCCAATTTTGAATACAGATACCGGAAGAGTTACGGATAGAATCTCCCCATGAGGTGTGTCTGGCGTTAAAATCCCCTCCCATGATTACCTCATATCCTTTGCTGTTGAGATCTTGTAAAAATTCGAACAGGTCCTTAATTTCAATGGGTGCACACTTGCAGGCAATATAATATGAAACTAATGCTATATTTTTAATACCCGAATTGTTCACGTGACATCGCGTAAGAACACAAGTGGTGCAGATATTATTTGAGCTGACGTTAACCAAGTTACTATATTGGATATTTTCTAAGAAGATAATGCCAGTACCCTGATTAGAGTCATTGAGAATGCAATGATACCGCGGAAGTGAAAGTTTATGTTTCAAATTCAGGTGAGTTTCATTAATGAAATAGAAGTCGGCAGGCTGGTTCTGAATGAACTGATAAAGTTTGACTCTTATCCCGGGAGTAGCAAAATTGGTCCAAAGGAAGACAGCTATTATAATGAAGCTTTTTGTATCCACTTATGCTATTTAACAATAAAATTTATATTTACTAAGTTGCGGTGTGGTTTTATTTCAACATAAACATAATATCACATTCTCAGATTTAATTCATTTTGAATTTTGAAATTGATTTAAATTTGTACACATAATTGTTTTGATATAATCAGATAACTTGCAATTTATATTTATATATGCTCTCTTCAACTTTGTAATTCTGTTTTAATAAATAAAATGAAAATATAATTAATAAATAAATAATATTTTAAAATAGAATACTGTGTTTTATTATAAATTTCCAAAACTAATTCCATCAAACAAAAAAGCCCGCAATTTCAAAAAATCTATTTGTTTACGTATAAATGACATCACATATGAAAAATGGTTTTAAACGAACCGCTTCAATCGCATACAGAAGTTTAAAATTGGCGCCCAATGATTTACGTCGTTTCTGTTATTTTGCATGTGTGTGCGTTCTACGAATGTATTGCTAACAAAATTGTGGCACAATTTTTCTGTAGAGGCCTATCCAGTTCTTCTACAATCTAAGTTTATTAGTTACTGAGCATTCCGTTCGGCCAACTCACCACTCTATTTCTGACCGCTCGATCATTCGATCTCGCTCCAGGTGCCTCGTATTGCGATTTAGCAGAGTAAACTTCGCTGCAGTCCAAATTCTGCTGAATTATAATAACAGAGCTAATGAATAATTATTATTATCATTATTGTTATTCGTATGTATTTTTATTATCTATATCATCTGCATTATAAAATTATTAATTTTGTTGTTATTGAATTAAATAAATATGATAAAAAAGGATTGTGATGAACTTGTACTCATAAAAAAAGGATTGTGATGAACTTGTACTCATAATTTTTTTAAAGTCATTCACAGTCTTTAGCTTAGATTACACCATACGTCTAAAGGTCTCCATACACAGGCGTACTTGGTCGGCCGACTGGTACGCCGACTAGTCAAGTTGTACCGTGCTTAGATTAAAGAAGTACTGGATAGGCCTCTACACAAAAATTCTGTCCAAATTTTGTTGGCAATACATTCATAGAACGCACACACATGCAATACAACAGAAACGGCGTAAGTCATTGGGGCCCAATTTAAAAGTTCAGTATGCGATTGAAGCGGTTCGTTTAAAACCATTTTTCATGTGTGATATTATTTACACTTACACGTATGCGTAAAGAAGCAGATTTTTTAATATTGCGGGTCTTGTTTTATGGAATTAGTTTTGTAAATATGCAATAAAACACAGTATTCTGTTTTTTAAATATTTATTTATTTATTATGTATTTGCATTTATTTATTTCACTGTACATTATTTATTAAAACAGAATTTTTAAAGTGGAGAATAGTATATAAAAATATGAATTGTAAGTTATTTGATTATTTGAAAGCAATTATGTGCACAATAAGATGTTATTCGTATACAACATTAAAGGAAATGCTTTAAAAGTAAATTACGAGATGAAAAATTTAATGTACTTAAAAAATTAATAACTAATATTCTAAAAAAAAAGAAAACAATATAATGTAGTAAATGCATTATAATATGGTCTAATAGAGCAAGTAAAACAAATTTATTTAAATAATAAGCTTACCGAAGAATAAACTTTATTTATTATAACACAATGAAAACAGCAATGGAAAATAGACAGAAAAATTCGGTCCCTTAAACTTTCTTACACACACTTTATATACACCGGCACTGTACTATTTTATGGTAAACATTGAACTGTCAACATCGGATTCACAAATGACAAAGCTAACCCCCAAGTCTCCACTTTCATGGAGAATTAAAGTTTTCAAAATCTCCGAAAGTCTAGAAAATTGAGGCGGTTTATATTTGATTGATATTTACGAAATGTATAATAAACCTAAAATAGAATTCCATTTCGTATCAAAAGATTGTACAAAAAATAAAAATGACCTATCGTTGTATTTAAATTGTATTTTTGTTTCCAGTACGACACATAGATGGGAGTGGGTGTCATGTCTACATAAAAAATTTTTGACAGTCATATCCCCCTAGTAAAAATTTGTACACAAAATTGCGTATACATATACGGTAGGGGCCTATCCAGTACTTCTTTAATCTAAGGTACCGTGTGTGGGGCAGTCGGCGGACTATTTTGATGGTTGGAAAGAAAATCAAAATATTTTGATTTTTATGGGCGGAGTCAATGGTTGATAGCTGAAGTTGGCTGTGTATGGGCAAGTTGTGACAACCATATGTCAAAAAATCATTTGTTTTTCGGTTTTTGTGTTGAACACATCGCAGTGTTCGACAAATGGCTGTTTGCCAGTGTTCGACAAATGAACTTTGGAAAGAGTTTTTGAGGAGAGTTTTACCATTGAAGTATTTTATACCATCTTTTTTTTACCAGATAGAGAGGTGTCTGCTTATTTAGGAATTTAATTTGTCCAACTCTCTTAATATGGAATAACGAATCTCATTGAGATACTACAGATGAAAATAAGACCACAATTCTGACTCTTCCCTATAAGGTTATGGAAAGTTTTAAAATGTTGACAGCGACAACTAAATGCCGCTTTCTTTGTCGTAGCAATTTTGTTCTTTCCTTCTGGTAAATATAGAACACAATTCCGACGATAACGATCGCTGTATCAAAACTATGAAAACTTATCATACAAAAAAAATTTCTTTCTAGATGCTTATTTAAAAAAAAAGTATCTTATATACAAGAAAAAAAGTTTTCTATTAGATGCATTTTTATGGAACCAACTAAATAAATTAATTTCTATAAAAATGAGTGCATTCCAAAGTTTCTTAAAACTCTTCAACTTGTTGCCGTTCTTGCACCGTTTTCCTGTCTATTCAATTCTGTTTTCCCTTCGCATTGGATCATAATAGACAATTAAATTGCATTTGTAAATATTTATCACTTTGCGTAGATAGTGCCGCTCTACTTGATATTTTCTTCAATGCGAAGGGAAAACAATCTTCTCATTCTTCTGAACACAAAATTTTTGACGTTTCAGCCGACATGTGTTCAACACAAAAACCGGAAAACAAATGATTTTTTGACCTATGGTTGTCAATTCAATTCAATTCAATTTATTTCAGTTTAATATCGGCACAAAATTATTTACATTATTTATATTTAATTACTAAAACTGAAAGTATATTATGACATTTTTTTTTGTGTGTAACTTAAGACTATTACTTAGGTCTAGTTCCTACGATGTATCGTCTTGAAATATAGTACAATAATGCACGTTATCTTTCGCGTTAATTATTATCTTTATTTTATTCCCTGATATTATGGTATATGTATGCAGCTATTCGTACCTTATAGCTGCTTAAGACTTGGTATTGAATTAAAACTTAAACTTAAAGACTATATAACACTTATTACTACTTATACTAAACTTACACAATACACTTATGGCACAGCTGTTCTAGCCTAGGTGTATGTGGGATTGGCTCGAGTAGAACAAAGTTCTTCCAGAATTGTGGACAAATTGCGATTTGTATCGTTCGTCAGTTATCATTAGAGGAGATGGGTACCAGTAAGGTAGGGTAACCTGAGAGGACTTGTATTTATTTACGGAATCCTTTATTAGTCGATTTGGGTGATTACCTATTTTGGATAGGTATTTTTCTGCCAGGTGTAACATATATTGTAGAAGTGGTTTTTCTCCACAAGTTTTATATAGAACGTTGTTGGAATAGTGCTTTTGGTTTTTCCTTCTGTACAGTCCCGCGTAGGTTCTGAGAATTCTCCTCTCCAAGGCTTCTAATTTATTAATGAGAGTTCTTGAGATAGAGAACCAGATGGGAAAGGCATAACTGAGGATAGGTCTTATTAACTGCTTATATAAAAGCAGCTTCGTTTGAGTGGATAAGCCGTGTCTCTTTTTAAATAGGAACGCTATTTTGTGATAGGCCCAGCACGCTTTACGAATGGTGAAATTTGCGTGCGTGTTAAATTTAAATAGCTCAGAGAAATTCACACCCAGGTATTTGAGCTTTTTCGAAGTTTTCACATCTGTGTTATTGATACTGATATTTACATGGCTTTTCCGGACCGATCGCTTAAACCCTCTGCGAACAGAGTTTCTTATACATAATACTTGAGTTTTTTCGGTATTTATGTGGATTCCCCATGTCTTATAATAATTTATCAGGATATTTAGTCCCCTTTCTATCGTAATTTTTGCATAATTTGGATTAGGATTATGCGCGTATAAGAGAGTGTCATCTGCGTAAAAGACAGTTTGATATTTATTAGATTGTGGTGCGTCAGAAATAAATATGGAGTATTTCACTGAATACTGAACCCTGAGGGACACCTCTTTGCATTTTATATTCGCTAGATTTATGTTCTCCGTATAGTATTTTAAAATTTCGATTTTGAAATAAAGAACGGTAGATAAGTAGCAGGTTTTTATCCACGCCAGCTTTTAAGAGTTTGTATAGAAGACCATCCCACTAGACCGTGTCAAAAGCCTTTTGAATGTCTAAACTGCATATCAGCGTAGAAGCTTTACTATTCAGTGCTACTGATACATCTGAGTGAAGTTTGAGCAACGCATCGGTTGTTGAGTGCTGTTTCCTGAAACCAAATTGGTTCGCGGGGATTATATTTCTGTCTTCCACATGCATGTACAGTCGGTTGTACATGAATGATTCGAGAATTTTGCCAACATTTGATAATAGTGAAATTGGTCTATGTTGAGATATTCTGGTTTTCATATTAGTTTTTGGAATATTTATAATATTGGCTATTTTCCATGTATCCGGGAAGTATAAGTTATTTAAGCAATTATTAAAGATTACTAACAAAATCCTAATTGCGTTCACTGTGAATTTGGAATATCATCCGGCCCAGATGATTTTTTGTTGTTCATGCTCCTGATATGGTGGTATAATTCTCTAAAAGTGAGGAGCATTGTGCCACTACCTTGAGGCGTAGTGGACTTATTTTGGCAATGAAAGATAGTTTGACGATATTTAGAATTGTTATCGTAGAAGGCGTTCAATTCAGATCTAACGGAGTGTGCATTTTCCGGTCTTAAATCGGGCAGCTCATTCCTGTATAATTTTTGATAATAGTTCCCAAATGCGTTGGTTATACCCTCTGCTCCTCCCTGGATAGGATTATTTAGTTCATCAGAAATTATACTTTGGTTTGAACGGTTGCGCCCAGAAATTCTGTCTATTTCGCGATAAACATCGGGTCCTGGTTGTATTTTTTGTAAGCGTTGTTTCAGTTTACCGTCGAAATGTACTTTAACCCTTTCCCTTATTAGTGTAGATAGGCAGTTTATTTTTGAAAGCTGTGTCTTATAATCATCTGAAATTTTGCTGAAGTTGGTGTGGAATATTTTCTTCAGTTCCTTTCTCCGAATTTGCCTTATTTTGAATAGTTTCAAAATGCTTTTCGGCAGATTACTATATTGGTTATTATAAGATTTTCTTCTTGCTATAGTTTTTTCTAAAGCACATTTCACCGATCCGTTGAATTTTAATATAAGATGATCCAGTTCTTTGTTGGAATAGTTTATCTCTGACGAGATAACGATATTATTTAAGTGCTTGTCCAATTGTTTTTTAAAGGAATTCCAATTAGTGTTTCTGTAATCGAATTGATTAATGGTCTTATTGCACCAAAACCTGATTTGGTCTGTCAGGTTGAAACAAATATGGACTGGGAAATGATCCGAGTGGTATATTGAAGTTTTTAATATACTGGTACCCCTTAAAAAATTGTGTATATTAGAGGATACAATAAACATATCTATAATTGATCCGCTACTAGGCCGTGTAGGCTCGAATGGACTGAGGATGTTTAGGTAGTTAATGCCACTGTTTTGATATAGCTATCTCTCGATTGCTACGCCGTTAGTATTTTTAATAGTATCCCCCCAGATTGTATTTCTGTAGTTGAGATCACCTCCCGCAATGATCTCGCAGTCCGTACAATGGAGGTTGTTGAGGAAGGCAAGTAGATTAGAGATTTCCTGAACCGGACAAGAGGGTCTAATATGAATTGAAACAAATATTAAGTTCATGCTTGTTCCCCTCACCGTTATAGGTATTTTGATACAAGTTGTGGAAATGTTTTCCGAATTAAAATCAGATATTCTAAAAAATTTTATGCCCTCTGGTATAATAATAGCTGTGCCATTTACATTATCATTTCTAACAATACAAAAATTTGGTATCTTTAAATTATGTTGTTTCCTTAGCATAGTTTCATTAATAAAATATACATGATTACCACAATCGTTTATGAAATTATTCAGTTCGATTCTACGATCGTAACCGACAAGAGAGCATGCATTTAGTGCAATAATTTCTAACTTATCTGAGAGCCCTGGTGGCAAATGTCCTATGGTTCCGGTCCGCATAGTTCACTAACAAACATTAGGTAGGCGTATCTCCTTTCCTGCAGCGTTACCATCCTGTTCAAAGTTGGCATGAAGTTGTTAACTTTCTTCAGTAGTGTCGGTAGGTTGCATCCAAATAGCTCCTCTGACTGGTGCAAGAAATCTGTAAAACATCCTGATTCTGGAGGCGTGTTTTGTCTGCTATCTGACTGCTTTTTCACAGCTGCAGCTCCTTTTGTAATATCCGCGAATGTCACTCTAGGTGTGACAAATCTATTCACAGATTGGATAGCTAGTTCGCGCCTGGCTCTTGCTTCAACTTGCTTTTCTTGCTTTTTAGATCGCAAGCGGACTACAAGCTCCTTATAGTATTTGCATCCCCTGTAGCTAGCGGGATGCCTATATTCTCCACAGTTTGTGCAGAACGCTGTATTTTCCTCCTTTTCGAGGCGTCTGCACTCGTTTGGTCCATGCTTCTCACTGCATTTCACACATTTATAATGCATGAGGCAGTTTGATGCAGTATGGCCAAACTTTTGACAGTTTTTACACTGTATTGGTCCTTTGCTTCGTAGTTTTTCCCACCCAATCCGTTGGTGGAGAATATATTCCTGATGTCGAAGCTGAGCTACGTTAAACCCTGGATTGAACTGCACCAGGAACAAGTTTGAAGGAATATTCTTCATTTCCGAAACCTTCGTTTTATATCGGATTATATTATGGATTTTATCTTTCCCATATAAGATCGCTAGCTCCTCCTTTAGCTCCTCTTCGGATACTGCACTATGTAGTCCGCGTAATAGTAGACTATTTTTTCTCTCCTCTTTTGGGGTATATGAGAAAGCCTCGATTTTGCTTTCTCTAAATTGTTGGAGAACTAGCTTGTGGTCATCCATACTCGTTAGTTTTATAGTCGAGCATCCATTTTTCCCGTTGGAAATTTTTACAGTTCCTTTCAAAACATTCCTTTATCTGACTTCGTTTACGAAATGGCTGACATTCAATTTAAAGCAATTTATAGGAGGTACTCTGGGTTCTTTCCTTGCTTCACTTGCTCCAGATCTCTTGTCGTTTACTTCTTGACTTTTTGCGCTGGTATTATTAACCATAGCGCTCTCGTCTGCCAATAAATAAAATCTATTTTCACTCACTATGCTGCTCTCACTAGGTTGCGCCTTCAACTTTTTTGCCTTCTTCATTGTCTTTTCCTATGAACCTGATTGAACCTTGATGACCTCTGTCACAGATTCTTCTTTATCTGAGACATTCTTCCTCTTGTTTGAGGTCTTGAAGCTCACTTGCTCGAGTTCATTTCGAAGGTTGAAAAAAATTCCAACCTGCTCCATAAACGCGGTAATATCTGTTCCCAATCTTTTCTTTTCGGAAAGAAGATCACCGAACATTTTGACATCCCCGACCGGGACTATCATATCGTCTTCCGGTATTTCCATCCTTCGAAGAGATATCTTCGAACGATGGTAAAAGATTTTATCACTTTTTGATTAATTTTTTTTTTTTTTTTTTTTTATTATTTATATGTCACTAGTTTAGCAAAATTCACTACAAGTAATTTAAGCAAAAGTCAATATTGTTATTGAAAATTATTTAACACTCAGATTATATGTTATATTACTTCCACAACACAACAGAGAATCTGTGCTACAAGTAATATAAGCAAAATTCAATTTTGTTATGATTATGATCCGACCTATGGTTGTCAAAAATACTTGAATGTTTTATAAGAAATTGGAACGTGTGTGGCGTGGTCGGCCAATCGGTTGGTGGATCAGTCGGCCGACCAAGTCCGCCTGTTTATGGGCACCTTAACAGACGGTCTAATCGTAAAATTTGCACTTTTTACTCTAGTAAGACTGTAATATGTGCGCGAGCACTTAGACACTGTGCGTGAATGGGATTGTACAGGTTTGCCACAAACAATTTGTGTATTTAACGATCGGTCTAAATAGCGATGTGTTATAGTTTGTGCATTTTTATTCGTGAAATCTCTACTTAGCCGCTACTGTTATTATTTTATTTACTTTGTATTATGAATAACGTTCCACATTTATTGATTTATTTTAATTACTTGAATTTATTTATTTATTTTAGTTAAAATTTTATATTTTATTTTAACATATCAATATCAATTTCAACATAAATATTTCATGTCCTACTGGCACTGTCATTTTATTAAATATATTTATAAATTAATATGCTTTTTTGATATATAATACAATACACTACACTAATTTTTGCTACTTTTTAAATTTTCACCTATTATTCTTCATTGTACATATGTTAAAATAACTTTATATTTAAAACAATACATATTAAAGTATTAAATTAAATTAAATTTATCATAAAAAAATAAATACGAATAAATAAACATTCAGGTGCATAGTAAATATAGGAACTATCAAATGTCAAAACAAACGACGTGCCAATAATGAGTTCGCAAAGAGCAACATGAACGACATTATATGAAATATATATACGAGCAAGTACGATGAAATCATATATTGGGTTGCCGTATTTCTCGTTCTACATTCTTGTCACAAGCAAAACATCGTGCAATCATACCATAAGTGTAATATGGTATACCGGCGAAGTTTGCGTAGAGTTAAGTGACTTGACATTGAACCATTGGCAAGGAAAATCGTTCTATTAGACATACGGTGTAATCTAAGCTATGTATGACCGACTATAAGATTCGGAGTTAGGGTGAAGCCTTGAATAACAGTTAAATATAATGCAAAAGAAAAAATAAAAACATATTTTTCTTTTTTTCTTTTAAATGTTTATTTAAAGTGTAAGTAAAAATACATGTCGATTTTCCCTCTCTCAATTATAATTTATTCTCTTCTTGTATTGATTTAATATGGTTACAATGCAATATTTACTTTTTCAGTTTGTATCGCAATTCAATAAAATAAGTTGATTGTTGCAGTCGTTCTAACGTTTAAATTACATTATTTCTATAATTATTTAATAAAATTTTCCGTTTAGCATTTAATTTAGTTAATTTAAACAACAATCAACTAAGAATTAACAATTTAAAATTTCTTTGTCAATTTTTCTATAAACAACAATTTTAAATAAAAACATTGTTTTGGTACCATTTTATATTTTTACTGCCTTTTCACTATTTTTCTTTTCTTTATTTTTTTATATTTCCAATATTAAAACAAAATAATAAAAGAAAATTGATGGCATATCTACCCAAAGAAAAGAAGAAGAGAGAAAATAAGAAGTGGGAAAAGAAGAAAACAGAAAAGAAGAAGGCGAGAAAGTTTTTTTTGTGGTTTTAAATTTAAAAACAATATTAACCTGAGTCTATACTTAACTGCTGGTATTTGGTTCTGTTTACGTGCTGAACTCCTCCGATATCCCAAAGGTTTTTGTTATGCTTCCTTTCTTCAAGGTTCTTCCTCCCATCGTACGCTACCGTGCAATTTTTCATTTATTTTCTGGTAATTAAGACGGCGACAATGACCAGAGATGATGATTAGTAATGCCGATGACGATCATCAAATTCACTGAACCACTTCATTTTTCTTCCGTCAAACTCTATCAACTTAGTACTAAGTATATTATTGTTGTAGTATCATTTTTTTCTTTTTGGTGAACTTTTTGTATTTATATAGCATACTTTTATAATCATTTGAATAAAAATTTATTAATAAACGGTTTTTATTATTTTTTAATTTTGTAGCTAATATAAGGAATTTTTTTAGATGCATTTGTACAACCACTCCACAAATAAATTTAAAACAAATTTTGTTATGTCTGAGCATATGATTTATTTTCATGTTGGTTTTTTTTTGGACATTTTACAATATTTTATTAATATTTCTGATCAAAACTGTTTCAGTTTTATAAACAATTATTTATTAAAAATTTTCATATATTTGATTTAATTTATGTTTCAACAAATTAGTAATAATTACTTACTAGTATCAATATTTTATTTAGAGCAATAAGAATTTGCGCTTCAGACGTATTCAACCCATGTTAAGTTTTAATCCTTAATTATTCCAAAAAGAATATGTTTTATTCTGTAAAACTTTGTACCAAAAAACAAATTTTTATTTATTTTTTATCAAGAATTGGTCAAGATTATAATCGTACTTGTAATGAATTTATTAATTAAAAAAGTATAGATTTGATGTTTTAATATGTAAATAATATGAAATTTTGGAAATAAATAAAAAAAAATCTTGTTCCTGTTTTAGATTAAAGTTACATTTTTTTGTTGAATTTTTGGCACTTTTAATTTTTTATAATTTAACAACAAAACTTTAAATAATATTACATTTTCAATACGGAAAATTTATAGACGAATATATTGTTTTTGTATTCAATGAAATCATTAAAGGCTTATTACAAACTTGTTGCACATATTCAATGTTGTTGCTTTTCAGTATATATTTGTTAGAAAACCAATTAATTTTATAATATTAATAAAATTAAAATTGTTTTTTTTTCTATTTATTTTTAATTTATTCAATTCATTATTTAAATTAATTAATTTTTTTCTATTTATTTTTATAAATATTTACAAGGATATAATGAACACTTCTTTATTTATAGAAACAAGAAATAATAAAAAAGCAATTTCTATATGCGAACATTCTCTTGATACTGGCAGAGGTATTGTTAAAATTAAATCAAATATTTGTCTATAATATTATGAAAGGACCTGTCAAAGAAAATAAAACTAAGTAAAAATATAAACACTATGATTAAAATCAAAATAGAGTTGGCGGTTTATTAGGAACTATTTTCTAGTTCTAATTAACCTCAAAAATATAATTTAGAAAGAAAAGTCGACGTGAGATGTGCTCCGAATTTGTATCGAATTAATATTGAAAGAAAATTGTCAATCCACGACAAAAGTTTGTTGAGTTTTGCTTGTCAAAACAAGCTGATCTGAAAGAGCAAAAATACTGATATACAATTCATTGGAGATATCCCGGCAAATCCCAAGAGGTTATGGGCCCAGTAAGTGGTGATACATCATCTCCAAAGAAAATTGAAAGGCAGATCGGAACATAACGTCGCATATTGGAATTCTGAATCGACAAGTCAAGCAAAGACAGATTCTCACAGCCACGCAAGCCACAAACCAAACCAACGTTGGACAGCACACCGAAAGTAACTCTGTGAATAAAGATCGACACTTTGAAAAGTAAATTAAAATTAAAATTGTACAAGTTGAAAAGTTAATTTTAAAAGTCGAGTCAAAACTGTCAAAATGGACACTGTAAAGTCACAACTTGCAATGTTGAGTCAAAATTCACAAGGAGTAGTAAATTATGTGCCGTGGAGGTTAAAATTAGATGCTGTCTTGAGAAATAAGAAATTGTATGATGTTGCAACCGGTATCAAAGTCAAGACGGAAGGAGCCGAAGATGTCGCTGCAGTCGTTGCCTGGAATGAAAAGGACATGGAGGCTCTGCTAAATTGCATATAAAATTGCGAACTGCAGAACGTCGAAAGCAATGTTAGACAGACTAGTTTGTTTATATGGCACAAAGACAGAGATGAAAATGGAAATTATGAGAAGGAAACTTTTCACCTGTACATTTGATGAAAGCAAATCAGTAGCTGAATATTGCATGAAAATTTTGTCCATAGGTGATGAATTGTCCAACGGAGGAGAACCAGTGCCTGAACCCTGGATGATGACCAGAATTTTGAAAATGTTGCCATCGAGACTCGCTCATTTTCGAACATCGTGGGATAACGTGCCAGCAGTCGACAAAAGCTTGACCACCATGATTGAAAGACTGAGACTCGAGGATGATCGTCAACACGATGAGACTGGTGAACCGGAAGCAAGCTCCAACAACGCATTCATGGCGAGGAAATGCAAAAAGCAGCAAGGAAAGTCACCGAACAAAAAGGACAAAGGACAAGGAAACTGCTACAAATGTGGTTTGAAAGGACACTTCAGGAAGGACTGCCAAAACAAAACCTGTGCGAAATACTTGGCGTACTGCAAGAGAATGTACGCATGCAACTCATGTGGGCAGAAGGGACATTTCGCAAAGGACTGTACTCAACGGCGAGACGACAATTCGGATTCGCAAAGTTCGCGCAAACCTCCTGTTGTCTGGATGACAGCAATTTTGAAAACAACCGACCTGGACAACATCACAAACTCGAAGGAGAGGATGTCAGCCTGGTCTCAGGACAGTGGCGCAACGCAACACATGACCTCGCATCGAAATTGGTTCAAGGAGTACAACAAGCTGGAAAATCCTGTGTCTGTTCTCTTGGGAGATTCAACCACAATAGATAGCGTTGCAGTCGGAACTGTAGAACTGGAAGCATTTGATGGAAAAGAATGGAATCCCATTGTACTGAAGGATGTCCTGCATGTACCTGAATTGAAGTTCAATTTATTTTCAGTGAGTCACATGCTTGATCGAGGATTTAAACTGAGATCCGACAAATAAAAGTCAGAATTTGTAACGGCTCATGATTGGTCTACTGTTGGACTGGCGAAGCGAGAAGGAAATTTGTACAGTGTCAATACGAACTTGACATGAAAGATTAGCACACCAGAACGTGAACTATGTACGAGAAGCATTGGACAAGAAGGGAATAAAGTACGTGGACGATTGGAACAACTACCTGTGTGAGAGCTGTATGAAAGGCAAACAGCACCGTGGCTCTCACCCCAACAACGGGAAAACAGCAAGTCAACCACTGGAGTTAGTTCACGTTGACATGGGTGAGATGGACGAACCTTGATGACCGAGGAATATTTCATACACACTCAAATGTGTACACACCACAACCAAATGGACGCATTGAACGAGAAATGAGGACCATCAAGGAAGCTGCAATATCAGCTCTACTGGCAACAAGCCTGGACTCAAAACTTTGGGCCGAGGCGATCTACTATGCAGTATTCACCATAAATCAAACCGGAACAAGCATAGTGAAAGGAAAAATGCCTGCAGAATTATGGTACGGAAGACAAATCGACTTGAACAAACTGAAGACCTTTGAATGTGAATGCTATGTATTAACTCAAGACCATAAGAGAGGTAAATTGGATCCGAAGTCAGAAAAGGGATACAGTAATACCCCGTGTTACGTGCACTCGTTTTACGTACGCACGCACTTACGTACATCTCATTTTTGTCCCCATTTGCCCATTATACGTACAATGATTCACACTTACGTACAAGTACATTTTTTTACTTATAAAAAAATTTTATTAGTTATCGATAATGCTCCCGGTTATCCGCAAAATTTAGGTTTCAATAATATTCAAGTTGAATTTTCACCTCCAAACACCACATCTATCCTTCAATCCATGGACCAGTGTGTTATCGCGTCATTTAAACTGAACTATTTAAAAAAAACATTCAGTAAATAATTGCTGCAATTGACAGAAAAGGTTCAGGTATGGAAGTTTTAAAAAAAGTTTGGGCGGAATACAATATTTTAGATTGCATAAAAACAATTCGAGACACCTGGAATGATATTTCAGTTTCTACAATGAAAGAGGCAATCTTCCCCATCTTTTGTCTCCTGCGGAAATTATTTATTCCTCGAATAAATAATTTCCGCAGGAGACAAAAGATGGGGAAGATTACGAATATAATAACGCTGAAATCATTTGCAATATTATAGATATGGCGCAACATCTAGAGTTAGAAGTAGATTCAAATGATGTAGTTGAACTTATAGCATCCTACGATGAACCTCTCAACAATAAAGATCTTTTAGAATTAAATGAACAGATACAACCTGAAAATTTAGCATGCAATGTCGCAGAAAAATCAACTCAATCTGAAGGACTAACATCCAAAATTTTATCAGATGCATTCCAATAGAATGGCTCTTTTTGAAAAATACGATCCAGATTTTGAGAGGAGTTTAAAGGTTAACAAAGACATTATGGACGCATATTACTGTTATTCAGAATTATATAGGGAAATGAAAAAACATAGTAAACAAAGCTCTTTAAAAGATTTTTTTGCTACAAAAACTATATCCCCTAGCTCAAAATCAAAAGAAAATCGTAATTTGGCATCCACTTCAGGAAGTCGCAAGACTTTTTCAATAAGTTCATCTACATCTCCTGACTCACCAGCAAAAAAGAGTTAAGCGGTTGATTACACCACTTATGAAGATGATACATCATTCTCTACGTCATCGAGCAATTAAATTTGAATTAGAACATTATACCAATTGAATTCTATATTTAAATATGTAGTACATATTGTTGAATTTTGAAGTTTATGTTTATTTTTTAAGTTTTGTTTAATATGAATTTTTTTTTTTAATACACGTTAAATATAGCATAAAAAATATAAACGTATGAAATCAAAGTGTAAAACTACGTGTACATACATTAGTGTATATCCCTCTTTTTATTTTTATTTATATACTTATTGTTTTAGTTTGTTTCAAACATATTATTCATCAATAAAATCAGTAGATTCGCTTTACGTACATTTTTGTTTTACGTACACGCTCCGGTCCCAAAGTGTACGTAAGTGCGGAGTATTACTGTACTTTGTAGGCTACGACGTGGAGTCCCCAAGTTACAGAGTGTATCTTCCACGCACCAGAGAAATTGAGAGCTCAGGAAATGCGAAGTTTGATGAAGAAAAGGAAGCAAATTTGACCGAAGTTGAGACTGTGACAACCGAGGAGCAAATTGAAGTGAAAAATGAAGAGTCAGAAGAATATGAAGATGCCGAAGAAGGACAATACACAGACGAAGAACGCAATGAAGAAGATGTAAGAAGAAAGGAAGAACGAGTCGAGACACCGAAGAGCTCACTGGAGAAAAGACAACTACGAGACCGGAGCAAGCTGAAAGCACCTCAGAGGTATGGCTATCATGTCGCTGGCTATGTGAGAGAAGGAAGTGATGAAGAGTTGGCTCTCATAGGTGACATCGAGGACATATCTGTTGAGATGGCACTGAAAGACGAAAATTGGAAACGAGCAATGCAAGATGAGTATAACTCACTGGTCGAGAGGCAAACGTGGAAGCTGGTGGAATATCCTGAAGGAGTCAAGCCTCTGACCTGCAGATGGGTTCTTCGCGAGAAGGTGGATGGAAAGATGAAGGCAAGGCTGGTAGCTCGAGGCTTTGAACAGAGAGAAGGCATCGACTACGAAGAGACGTTCAGTCCCGTTGCTCGCTATGCCTCCATCCGACTCATCCTGAGTCATGCAGCATCTGAGAAGTGGAAAGTGATATCATTCGACGTAAAGACCGCATTTTTGTATGGCAAACTGGAGAAAGCCCTCTACATGAATCAACCTCAAGGATTTGACGACGGGTCCGGACAAGTTTGTCAGCTAATCATGGCAATTTATGGGCTGAAACAAGCGCCCAAGCAGTAGAATCGTGAAATCACCGGATCATTTGAAGAAATTGGATTGTTTAGCACTGACGACGATCCAAGTGTCTCTTACAACAAAGACAGAACCATCATTGTTGCATTGTTTATCGACGACGGCCTGGTGGCAGGAAAAGAAGAGAAAGAGATATTCAAATTGTTAGAACAAATCAAGAAAAAGTTTGAAATCACCTACTGCAAGACCATCGCGAAGGAGTTCTGTTATCTTGGCATGCAGATAAAAATTGAATCGGACGGCATCTCTGTGAGTCAACCAAGATACGTGGAGAAAATCTTGCGTAGGATGAACCTTGAAAATTGCAATCCAGCCCCAACACCGATGGAACCAGGAATGGTAACAAAGAAGGAGGAACTTCTGAACGATGAGAAAGTGCCAATTGAAACGCCATATAGAGAAGCCATTGGCAGCCTACTTTATCTCGCAACTTTGTCAAGGCCTGACATTAGTTTCGCTGTGAACTATTTGAGTCGACAATGCTGCAACCCAATGAAAAGCCACAGGAAAATGACAAAACGAGTATTTCAATACTTGAAAGGAACTCCAAATGCAGGAATTCGATTTGGAGGAGACAAAAACTTCAAAGTGTTCACGGATGCAGACTTTGGAGGAGAAAAAGAAACGACGAAATCAACGAGTGGTGGACTCATCCTCAGGGAAGGCCCACTAGTTTGGTACACTCAACGTCAGAAACTTGTGGCAACTTCGACAGCAGAAGCAGAGTATCGAGCGGCGTGTGAAGTGATCGACGATGTATGCTGGATGAGAAGATTGGTGACTGAACTGAATATCCTGCAAGATGCTCAACCCTTTCCTATGTTAGTAGACAATAAGTCAGCTGTTCACATGTTGATGAACACCCACGAGGGTAAGGTAAACAAAGGAAAGAAACACATCGAGATCGCACGTAAGTTTATTCAACAACATGTTGACGTCACCGTGGCAGCTGAACATGTTGAAAGTGCAAAACAAATCGCCGACATTCTCACGAAACCTTTAAATAAAAATTTGTTTATGAAATTCTGTAATTATTTGATTGAGAAGGAGTGTTAAAATTAAATCAAATATTTGTCTATAATATTATGAAAGGACCTGTCAAAGAAAATAAAACTAAGTTGGTAAAAATATAAACACTATGATTAAAATCAAAACAGAGTTGGCGGTTTATTAGGAACTATTTTCTAGTTCTAATTAACCTCAAAAATATAATTTAGAAAGAAAAGTCGACGTGAGATGTGCTCCGAATTTGTATCGAATTAATATTGAAAGAAAATTGTCAATCCACGACAAAAGTTTGTTGAGTTTTGCTTGTCAAAACAAGCTGATCTGAAAGAGCAAAAATACTGATCTACAATTCATTGGAGATATCCCGGCAAATCCCGACAGGTATTTAACAACACCGGCGTTATTATTTTAACTATCAATAACTGGAGCAGTAAAAATGGGGCAATTAGTAAAACTTCGAATCCACCGTATTTCCAAGTTTATAGCAAATGGAAATGTAACCTAAATAGATTCACAATTGGATCCTATTCCTCGATCCGACAGATTTCATGACAATTCTGGGTAATACCATTACCCGTGGGGGGAAATGGAATCCGAATCAACTTCATTTTTAATATGGTGAAGATCCTGGTTGGTAGTAAATGTAAGATTAGACAAAGTGAAGCAATCAAAGTAGCTAACGCTCTACTAGATGGAACGTTTCTCTGCTCCCACACTTTGTGCATCATAATGCCTCTAATGGCGCAAAGACAAACGAGTGCTGCACACCGGACTTCCACGGTGGTCTCTATCCTTATTGAAACTGGCAAAAAACCATTTCACAATACCTTTATGTATCCCGCATTATCCTAATTTATAAAAACGTTTGCTCTCCCGAATATTCCCATCATAATCTTCTAAAACAAATCTCTTATACCGCATTTCATAAAAGAAATTTATGCCGCATTTCCCTATTAAGTTTTGAACTAGTAGAAGATCCACCCACCCTATCCTTCAAATTTCAAATTTCCTTCCCGCATCCGAAGTGGAAACCATTGTTGAGAGCAAAGTTGAGGATGTCTACTTCACTCAACAGGTGCAGTAAGACAAATACCGATCCATGCAGCTAAAAGAAATTGTTCCAAGGACTGCTAGGTGGTGTCGGTAAGTCAATTCTAAATTTCATAGATGCAGCTGTGGATGACCATGCAACATCTTTTGCTGTCATTCAGTACCGTGAACTAAGCAGTGTGATTCTTGCAGCTATAGGCATGTCATTCTATGGCGAGTTGTTTGCTATTAAAATGACTGTAGAGAATGTAAACTCCCAGTTAACAGCAAAATAGCTATTTTTACTGGTAACCTATCTGCCCTCGAAGTAATTCGTTGATCGTCAACTGATCTGGTGCTTAACATAATTCGCTGCAATTTGTTAAACAATAGAAATGTCGAGTTGCATTGGATTCCCGGTCATGCTGGCATATGGGCTAATTAATTGGCTAGCTTTTTGGTGGGAGAGGCTATGCTGGCATATGGGCTAATTAATTGGCTAACTGTACATCCAAACCGGCCTAAGTGTGTGGTTGTAAATTAGGAATTTATTCTGCGTTGAGAGCTCTCCAGCAGCCAATACAATTTTCAACTGCTTTTTTCGTTTTTACATGCACCTTCCACCTTGGTTTGATATCAAGGGTCTTATCTAAATACTTGGCTGTATTGGCATAAGGAGCAATTTGTCTATTAATGGTAAGGATAATATGCGCTGACTTTCCTTCATTTATTTCTCTTGTACATAATAAGTACTCCTGCTTTTATGGCTTCTACGTCAGAATATGCTTGATTATACCTGACACTAAACTGTCTCGCTGAAATATATGAAGAGAGAAATTCAAAGAATTGTTTTGGGAAATCTCTATGCAATTTGTTGATCAGCCCCTTATGCCATATTTTGTCAAATGCTTGCACCAAATCAAAAAAGAGTCTAGCTTTTTCGTTAATACAACTGACCAATTTACCATCTTTAGTTTTCAGAGGCAGATCTGGAATTATGAGGGTCTTATCTATTTTGGCAGCTTTCCATATGGAGTAATCAATATTTTTATTCGCTGTTAAATTGATTGAATCATTTTTGAATTCACTAATTTGTTTTTTAAGTAATTTATGTAGGCAATTGAGAACTACTTTATGTTTTAATATCTGGAGTGTTACCATTTTCTCCGACTTCTCCTTTTCCCTTTTGTTAGTTTATTTATTTCGGTGCAATAGCTTATTCTACAATTATGACTGATAACTTCGTTTTGTTACTGCGTGAGCGTGCTTCTAAATATGTGCCATTTCGTCTTTTTATCTTTGAAATCAAGCAGATCTATTTTTCTATTTATCAAGAATACTTGTAACTCTGTTATGTAATTTACCACCCCGTTGGCATTCCAGTTTATAATTCGTAGATTGTGGTTAATTTTTACTAAATGCTTTAGCCAAACGTGATTTCATTATATTACTTTTTTCTACACTCTAAAGAATAGGAAATATATTGTAGTATTCTTGACTGTATTTTCTTCTTATTGTTTGGCATTACCAACAATCTGTAAGTAGGTATTGATGGTTGAGCTAATTTTACAGCTTTTCTTTTTTTGTTTGTCTATTGCTAACATCACTTTATGGTTATTTTGTTTATCATTTTTGGGGACATATATCAATTTTCCTGACTTACGGTTTTAGATTAGTTTGTTACGTCTTATTTATTGTACTTTTACTATAGGGCAGCCTCCATAGCTTGCTCGATGATTAGCTCTGCAGTTGATATATTAAATATTATCCTCATGTTTTAGTGAATATTTTACACAGGCAAAGTCTCTAGTGTAGTAGCTTTTTATGTGCCCATAAGCCTGACTACATTTGACTGCTATTCCCATTAGTGATTTATTGGTGCATATTTTATCAACGTTTCTGTCATTGTGAAAGGACAGTACAAATAGCTAAAGTCATTTTTGGATTACTGTACTTTCTCCTTCTTCATTATTTACTATTTCTCTTTTAATTATATATTTCGCTTCTAGAATATGGACGGCTTTATTTGACCAGTTCTGCACAATATCATTTTCTTTACGAGATGGATGGGTACCTCTTGCCATGGCCTTCAAAGTCCTACTATTAGGAACATTGATTTTCCATACATTATTGTTGTGATTGGTATATGCCACTATTAGGGCATTGATTTTCCAGACATTATTGTTATAATACATATACTTGCATATGTTGTCTTTACATGTTACCTCGACAACCATATTTTTCAGTCTGTCAAAAGCTACAATACCTGAAGCTATTATGGGTGGTGGAGCATTATTGTTTAAGTACTTTTTTTTATTTTCGGTTGTTTTATTATATATTTTATCTGGCTCGTGTATGACTTCTACACCGTCCTGAATTTGCAAAGATATTTGAAGGCTACTGTGTCTCTTGTGACCTCCTCTTCATAGATGTGGTAACTAATGCCTATACTGACGTAAATTTTTGTTGAATACTTTATCTGTTTGTTGGTTGCTTATTGATTTCTGTAAATCTTCGGCTAGCAGTAGCAAGTTGCTGCCTTTCGTCCCCAGTTCTTTTCTTGTTTTTATTTCATTTTATCATTTTTTATTTAAAAAGATTGTAGAAGCTTCTTAAAAGATTGAATGATCATGACATGCGTGTTCTAAGAGATAGGTTAGATTTTTTTTCAAATACAATATATTGTACATAATTAATGCTATATGGGGGTAAATTTTCAGCGCGAAGAAAAAATAAATTGTTATGATAATATTGAAAGTTCTGTAACAGCAAATCCATTAGAAAATTTATTCAAAATCATCAAAGTGCCACAAAAATTAAATCTATGACTTAGACATTTTTTATATAACGGAGAAGTTTGCATATCTGGTATGAAATGTAAAAATTTATTGCAGCTATTCTGACAATATTTTTAAAATGTCAAAAAATTATATTATATATTCATTTATTATTTCAGTGTAATTTCATCATAGCGTGTTCTTCATTATATTTCAGTTTTAATTGAAAAACAACTATATTCATATCGTGTTTTTCATTAATTGTGATGGATTGTCTTTATTTATTGCGAATATTAATTGTAATGGTAATTGAATTTATTAATTGGAAAAGTAAAATTAATTGAAAATTTACTTTGAATGTGCTAATGGAATATTACCAAAAATTTTAACTAAAATTTAATTTAATTGAATATTTTACATACGCTATTTATTTAAGTTATTACTAAAGTGCTCTTTTAAAGAGTTTTATATTTTGATACAATGCCTTCTTTTTCTTATTTTAATATAAAACCAATCTTTTATTTTGATTATTAATAAGCTATTTTATTTTTTTAAAAATTATATTATATATGAGCACACGGATGGCAGTTAAACTAAACTGATGTTTCATAATAACGGGAACGTAGAAGTCATAAAAATAGTATGGTGACAAAATAAAACAAAAAATTACTTTTCTGAAAACAGTGAAAGTACAACCTAAAGTTATTCTGTATATTTAATTAACACTCAAAAAAAAATTTCAACACAAACTTACACTTTTAAAAAATGTATAAAAAATAATAAAAAATTATTAATTATTAAAATAAAATTTTAGGAAAATCAAGTATGCAGCATTTCAAATGCAAAAAGCAAAGTAAAAACCGTTTCTTTACATCTCTTCTTCAAATTCTTAAACTAGCAGGAAATAAAGAGCACAATTCAATAACTTAGTATACATCAAAATTATAGTTAAGGAACCCTACCTAACCGTAGAAATTCTACAATGCCTTAGGTGTTAAGATTTGTATTGTGAGGGAATTATAGAATTTATGCCTGGGTGTTAGATTAGGTATCAGGAAGGCATAAAATATGGATATTAAGGAACGTGAAGTTCATCCTGAGTATGGTCAGTTACGACTATACTCAAAGTTCAACTTACTTTACTAGGCATGCCTAGTGCGAGGCTTTATGCGGTGATCGTGGGGGAGTTTGAAGTTTTTCGTAAAGTTATGCTCTCAACCCACCATAACAATTAAAAATTATGCCTCGATATATAGTAGAATATGGAGACAACCAAAGAAGGTAATTTTCCATTGAAGGGGAAGAAATTGAAGCTGGGAGAAAAGGAACAGGAAATGTATGGAAGTGTATTAAAATTAAAAAGGTAAAAAATGTTGGAACCTTAAAGAGGGGTAAAATTGCAGTCGATCGTCAATGGTATTAGCTGGTACATCTTTCCCTGGCAATTGCAGAAATCCTTCCGTCGGCACTTCTCGGCCAACTGATTTTGGACAACCCCTATTACTGCGACGATGATCCCTCTTATCACATCTCAAATGGAAGCGCTCCTTTAGGTCAAGGTACCTGTGGAGAAGAAAAGTTAGGTGCAATACATTATGAACAATTTTTATATAAATATATTAATGCGCAGAAAAAACTGAAATAATAGAAATAAACTAAAAATAAATTTTTAAAATTCAAAATATCATTACATTATTATATGTGTAAGTATATAAATATCTATTATTTCACTTAATAGCAAAGATATTTTTTTCATACCATTTATTTATAACGAACTTAAGAACAGGAAATGTATGGAAGTGTATTAAAATTGAAAAGGTAAATAGCTATGCTCATTAAAAAAATGTATATATATTATTTCGATAGTTCCTTGATCTCTTCAATTTCCCCGAGCTGTGCTCGCGACAAGCAGTCAGCTATAAGCATGTCTTTGCCCGGTTTGTATACCACCCTAGCATTGGGATATTTTAACAACAGCATGAACATTCGCTGTAGACGTACCGTAATGTCATCAATGTCACGTTTTACTAACGTTTCAAGTGGTTTGTGGTCACTTTCAACCGTGAATTCACGAGCGTACAATTGCAAGCAATTTCGTTCCAATTTGAGCCCATTTTTGTTCACTCTTGCTCAGTGTTCGTGATGCAAATGCTACCGGGTATCCGCCTTGCACCAGCACACAACCCAATCCGTCCTTTGTCATCCATTTGCACAGTGACTTGCTTTTGCGGATCATAAATTGCCAAAATCGGATCAGTTGATATAATATTGGGCAAATTTGTAAACTCCCTGTCATGTTCATTTGTCCACTCAAATTCCACATGGTTACGTGTTAAGTTTCGAAGGTTTGCAGTGGATTTTGAAAGGTTTAGCAAAAACCGAGCAATGTATTTTAAAAGACCCAGGAATCTAGCGACTGCCCCCTTGTCCTTTGGTTTTTTTATTTCAAGGATAGCATCACTGTATTTTTGTAACGGTTTTATTTTTCCAAATGAAATAATATTTACCATAAATTTAATTTCTCCCTATTTGTACTGAGTTTTTTTCGGATTAAACTTGACATTGTTTTTCTGTGAACTTTCAAGAATCATTTACATTATTTTATCATGCTCCTGTTCATTTTCCGCCCCTATTGCCATGTCATCAAAGTAAATCAATACCCCCTGTATGTCCCCAAAAATTTAATCATTTTTCGTTGCAATGCCTCGGGCGCGAAATTTAGACCATATGCCATTCGATTGAATTTATATCGTCCAAACGGAGTCATAAATGTCATCAGGTCCGAACTTTTTTTCTCCATTTCCATATGCCAAAATGCGCTATTGAGATCAAGTACAGTAAAAACCCGTTTGTTTGCCATTTTTGACGTAAAATCATTAATTGTTGGAATTAGAAAATGTTCACGTTTAATACATGCGTCCAGTGGTTTGGTCGTTCGACAATTTGCAAATTGTTCACCCAGTCAGTTGGATAATCTACCGGTAAAATGATTCCATCGGCCACTATTTGATCCCATTCCAACTTTAATTTATCAACTAGTGCCACCGGTACTCGCTTTCGGTAATGCAATACCAGTTTTGAATTTTTCTGCAAATAAATCGAGACCGTTCCAGGAAATTTCCCTATGCCATGAAATAAATCCCAATTATTCCCCACAAATTGTTCTTTTTTTTCGGTAAGCAAGCAATAGCATTGATATCCACCAGTTTAATTAATCCAAATTCAATTGAAGTTTCAAGCCCAAGTATTGGTTCTGATTTATTATTAACAATGAGAAATTTTGCTTTATTTGATTCTTTTGTTCTTGACTCAAAACATGTCAATTCGACCAAACTATGATGTATACATCAACTTTATTGTAACCGTAATCGAATGCATTGAATTTAATTGGTTCTTTTTGAAAATTAATGTTTAATTTCTGTATCACATTCAATGGTATGCAGTTCACATTTGACCCCGTATCGATCATGAATGTAATGGTCTCGTGTCCAATCTGATATGTTTTGGTCCATTTTCCCTTTTCAACTGAATTAATTCTACAATAAAGATTATTCGATATAAGAGTGCGTTTTGATTCACATTTGGATACACAATCATTAAATGACTTACATTTCATGTCGGCCCAGCTCAAGACAGCAACGCCGCTCTTATTCACCATACAACCGCTGTTGTTGTTGCTGTTGTTGCCATTACCGTTATCGCTGTTATTGTTGTTGCGCTTCGGCTTTGAACGGCACATTCGTTGAAAATGACCTACTTTCGAGCAGATCCTGCACGTTTGTCCCTTTGGACGGCATTCATTTTTGTGTTACAGGTCCCAACGTTCACCACAATTGAAGCAATTGCCGTTGATTGACGGCGTTGACAGTTGGTTTCACGATACTTGCAATTGTTTTCGATTCCAACATGCTCTTGTGTGTTGACGTCGCTTCAAATGACCCGCACACTTAAGTTACTTTTTGCAATGTAATGTCACGGTCATCCAGTAATTTCAATTGCAGTTTCTTGTCATTAATGACAACGATGATTCGATCACGAAGCATACGATTTTCGTATGATTGGCCACATGCACACGCAAATTCGCAACGATATAGTTGTGTGCGAAGCTCCATTTCAAATTCGTAAAACATTTGCTTCTCCTTTTGAACGATCGAATTAAATTTGAACGTTTCCATCGCCGTGTTCTTTTGCGATAAACAAAATCCATCAAACTTTTTTATGACCTCATCCAATGTGCATTGTTTTGTTACATCACCAATAGCAACAGCCCAGCAATGAATCATTTCTGCCGTCATTTGGGAATAGCGTGTTATAAATATTGGCACCTTATGTACCAATTAACCAAACGAATTGTGCGATTTTCATTGACTCAGTAACGTTAGATCCCATTTCGTCATTTGCAATCATGTAAACCATGAAATTTCGTTCCCATATGGGCCATTCGGTTAATATGTTTCTACAGTCCAACGCTTCTGGTATACTATGAATCATTAGAAATAAAGTCCATGTATTCGAAAGGTCAATCATTAGGAAATGCCTTTCAAAATATCGTAAAATAGACGACAAGCACTATTCTAACTCCTATATATATCAGAAAAGTAATCTTACTCCTTTTATTTCATACATGGTTTGTCTAACAAAAAACTTTCTCCAGCATTTAATAGACCATACCAATCCACTCATTCAAGAGTCAATAGAAAGGATTAAATCCCAAGCCACCCAACACAGATACTCACACAATAATTACCTCTATGCCTCACCAGTCATTATATCTGATTTTGCTAAAGATAGTGATATTATGAACGTTCAGTTTTATAATTCCTTAACTCCCCATTTCCATCGTGGTTAGCGGAAGCAACACAAAATCCCAAACTCCTAAGCCACTCTCCCTGAATATTCCTTTCTCTAATTTTTTTAAAGTCTAGAATTAAGGTTAGTCTGTAAGCAATTAAATATATAGAATATAGTGTTTGAGTAAGCAAACACTATATTCTATATATTAAAAACTAATTTACTATAACAGCAAAGGATGTACAGAGCATGTGTCAGCTCTACGTTTTAAATACCATGTAAATATGTACAAGTAATATGGAAATAATAAATGCTCTAGTTAAATGAAAAAAAAATGGTATACTCTGACTGTTTGCCATTGCACTTTCAATCCGATGTAAAATTGAGAAAATTAATGAAAATCCCGATGAAATATATCGATGAAAATTCGTTCCAAGCAATGTTTCGACCCGATGAATTGTTTTTTCAGCCCGGTGATTCGTAGATTTGTGTATTTTTCCCGATGAATTTGAAAAATTATTTCCATACAACAAACAATGTGACTGCCACGTTGCTTTGTATTGTTGTTGTTCAAACACACAATCTTGTTGTCCGATTAGTCTGATAACATGTTATAATTAGGAATATTTATAATAAATGAAACACATGAATTTACGTATTTATTTTATTATGTGTATTTGATGTGTGCAATTCGGTGGTCAAAGCTTAACTAACTTATATCTGCTCATACACAACATTGGTTATGTTGGTGTGACAATTAGTTATCATTCAATGATCTGATGTGAACCCATAAACCGATGAACCGATGAACGCACTCATTACAATTATATATATATTTTCTTTTCTTATTCTTTTTTATCTTTCCTTTATATCTAAGTTCTATTTCTATTTCATTTAATTATGATTATTTTTCCCCATTAATAAGTTTTATCAGACAGCTACTTTTTCTTACAATATGAACAAGAAAAATGAAAACGAGAATTTAATTAATTATAAATTTGAAGTTATATCCATAGATTTTTTTTCAGGGTACCGGTATCGTATTTCCTTTTTACTATTTTTATTCTTATTATTTTCAGTATAATACACGAACATAATTAATTTGAGACTGATTTATTTTTATATATTCTCTTTTGGTTTAAAAGTATTACTAAAAACATAAGAATGCGCTTAAAAAAATAAACTCACACGACCTTTAACAAATAATTATTTGTTATTTTAATTTTTCTATTTTATTATTATTATAATTTTTTAGATTCCCATATGTTTGCTTATAATTATAAAAATATTAGTTCTAATTATAATTTTTCTTCATTTCCGTTATTAGTAGAATACATTTTATTAGTCAATTTAATATATTCACTTTTATTTATAAAAGGTATTAATGTTTAGCGAGAAAAAAATCCTTTTATAATTGATAAAGAAAGAAACAATTAATTAAGCCTATTATTTAGATTTGCATAAACAATTTTATTATAACCGAATAAGAGTTCGCTACTTAGAACTCTTTCGCGTTTTAAACAACCCGTCATATAACTCGGTGGCTAAGCAACAAGTGCCTTGGGTAAATTTAATATAACCCCACAAATTACTCAAATGCCTGGTTATACCGGATCATACACACGATCGTACTATCAAGAACTTTCTTTCCCACAAAACGCACCGATTCTGCTTGCACACGACACTCGTACGATCGGATTAATAATTTGATTCGCTCGATGCTTGGGGAAGAGCTGTCGAGCCATACAATTTTCTGATGGTAAAGTTGCCGAAAGTACCAAAACCGTCCGAAAACTTCACAATATTCCACGAATTCGTTCGGTACCAAATAAAAATTTCGCATTAACCACTATCTGGGAAATTATCGTTGAGGCTACCATAATCTAGGTGCCAAGAATGTGGGTACAGAAAAAAATACTATCGGCACACTCCTAAGTATGTTAAATGTGCTGGTGAATATCTACAAAAGAGTGTACCAAGTTAAAGGAAACACCGGCGAAATGCACGCTTCGTGGAAGACATCATTCGCTTATTCCAAAATATGGTTTATATATAAAATACTTCAACAAAAGAAGAGAACAAAATCCACAGCTATAACTAAAACACTATCTTTTAGTCACAACCTGCCATTTGCTGAAGTAGTTTTGGGATCATACAGCGAATAGCAGATACGATGACAGTAACAATAACAAAAAGCCACAGCACACATGACAATAGCTGCCACAATAACCTTAACAGTAACAACCATAGCTGCAACAACAAAAATATCCGATGGAGTCTCACCTTACGTCCAAATTTTACTTTACTATTCGTGACTAATTAACATAAATAATTGATTATCCCAACGACAACACAGAGTATTGTGGAACTGCTATCCTAATTATAAAATCCCTTAATCATTGCTTGCACTCACATACGCCACGGGATCCCCATAACCAGTAGCTATAATCCTCTTATATACATCTTTTACCTTTAACGTCACATTAAATAGTTGAAATAAAATGTTAGCCACAACATAATTTGAGTTATTATTTTATTTACTTGTAAAGGTCGCTTATTGCGAAAGGACATTATAGCACCAAGCACCATAAATCGGGTTGCCGTATTTCGAATCCCCAAGTAACGATCCTCTACGAAATGCTTTTCTATACAACATTTGAAATACTAGCTTCTTCCTCATCCACCTATTGGCCTAGCAGTACTAGAAAACTTCCTTATATCCTAGGATATTTTATTACCACATCTCCTACCTCCATTAATATTACAGTAAATACACTCCTTGATCTGAATTCCGATCGGTTTCCAGTTCTCTTTACATTAGATATCTACCCGATTACGAAAACCTTTCCTTCTAAACTTATAAATAGAAACGTTGATTGGGATATTTCTAATGAGAACTTAGATCAACATATTTATTTACAACGCAACTTTAAGAACGAATAAGCAATAGATGATGCCGTAAATAACCAAACTGCGATTGAGTTTATGCACAAAACTCAATCACTACTGCTCACATAACTCACAGCAAATAATCATACGAGTACACGACAATAATATATCACAAAAAAATCATAGTTTGATAAGTGACAAACATCGCGCCAGGGCCTAGTAAAAATGTTCAAGAATACAAAGTGACAAGTATTTGTTAGCTATTTAAATGCAGAAAGCTACATATCCGTTACGTAATACCTTAGATTAAAGAATACCTGGATAGGCCCTTACCGTATATGTATACGCAATTTTGTGTACAAATATTTACTAGGGGGATACGAGTGTCAAAATTTTTTTATGTAGACATGACACCCACTGCCATCTATGTGTCGTAATGGAAATTTATTTAATTGCAAAATCATAATTTATATTTATTTTAATTCACTTACTGGAAACAAAGATACAATTTAAATACAACGATAGGTCATTTTTATTTTTTGTACAATCTTTTGATACGAAATGGAATTCTATTTTAGGTTTATTAAACATTTCGTTAATAAGCCTGGTATGCAGCTCGAGCTAAGATAAATTTTCATACGATTTTTAGCTAGCTAAATCGAAAACGAAAAATTTAGCTCACGATTTCGCCGGGCAGTACGCAGCTCGAGAGTGAAAACAAAGTCTCCATTGACAAGTCTCCACGCGATTTCACTTTGGTTTTCGCTACAATTAAATGCACGGAACAATAATCAAAGATAAATGCTAGCTAAATTTTGACGTTTGTGTTTCACTCTCGTTTAGCTGCGCTAAATGAGAGAGTAGTGGAGATCGCGTTAAAATTTATCTTCGCTCGAGCTGCATACCAGGCAATATCAATCAAATATAAACCGCCTCAATTTTGTAGACTTTCGGAGAGTTTGAAACTTTAATTCACCATGAAAGTGGAGACTGGGGGGTTAGCTTTATCATTTGTGAATCCGATGTTGACAGTTCAATGTTTACCATAAAATGGTACAGTGCCGGTGTATATAAAGTGTGTGTAAGAAAATTTAAGGGACCGAATTTTTCTGTCTATTTTCCATTGCTGTTTTCATTGTGTTATAATAAATAAAGCTTATTCTTCGGTAAGCTTATTATTTAAATAAATTTGTTTTGATTGCTCTATTAGACCATATTATAATGCATTTACTAAATAATATTGTTTTCATTTTTTTTTAAGAATATAAGTTATTAATTATTTAAGTATATTAAATTTTTCATTTTCTATTTTTGTTTTAATGCATTTCTTTTAATGTTGTATACGATTAACTTATATATTATCAAGGACTTCATGTATTGTAATGTTCTATGTAATTAATGCTTTCCTTTTTAATTTAATTTAAATGCACAAACCTATCTAAAAACAATTTCACTCACAAGCACACATTTATATTATAATTAAGGTTTTTGTATGTACTTATGCTTGTTTTAGATTACAATTTATATTTACTAAGTTTCGGTGTGGTTTGATTTCAACATAAACATAATATCACATTTTCTCATTTAATTCATTTTGCATTTTCGAAATTAATTAAAATTTGTGCACATAATTGTTTCGATATAATCAAATAATTTGCAATTTTCATTTTTATATACTCCTCCACACTTTATAATTATGTTTTAATAAATAATATATACCGAAATAAAAAAATAAATAATATTTTAAAATAGAATACTGTGTTTTATTGCATATTTACAAAACTACTTCCATCAAAAAACAAGATCCGCAATATTAAAAAATCGGCTTCTTTACACGTAAATGATATCACATATGAAAAATAGTTTTAAACGAACCGCTTCAATCGTATACTGAACTTTTAAATTGGCCCCCAATGATTTACGCCGTTTCTGTTGTATTGCATGTGTGTGCGTTCTATGAATGTATTGCCAACAAAAGTTGGACAGAATTTTTGTGTAGAGGCCTATCCAGTACTTCTTTAATCTAAGCGTAATACAAACGAAATCTGGCCAAAAACAGACAAACAGAAAGGCGACTTTTTGGAAAGTATTTCCCAAATACTCTTGAACGACAACATCTAAGATATGGAAAATGACGGAAAAGTATATCGATAAATACCGACACAGTTGCCCATAAGTTCACCTCCTAAGTTATTTACTGCTTCCGTAATTAGGTCCGAAAAAAGCTCAAGATATGATCTTATAACTTCAAAAACACTGAAACAAAACTTATGAAAAGTGGAGATTACATAAGCTGTATTCGATTGGACCAATTTTGCTACTGACCAGTACTACGGAGTAGATTCCCAACGGAAAGCAAAATTTCTGACAGCAGTAAAATATAACCTCAAAATAGTCAACAACAATAGGGAGTTTATTGAAGTGAATGTGTTTCGTCCAGCTTTTGAATTAGATACATAAGGAAGGGAGAAGTCAAGAGCAAACGTAACAAGGGATATAACACGAATCAATTAGAGTTAAAAAAACAAATATTGTATTATATGGATAGATTAGAATCAAAAAATTATTAGAAAAATATATAAGCAAAAAAGAAAATGATCGGGGTGAAACTCGTTCTACTCTTTTGAATATATTATATAAGTTAAAGATATTTGATATATGTAATAAATAGATTATTTATTTTTGTTAGCCAGGAAGGCATTTATTTTCAATTGAAAATGTTACAATAAATGTGAAGTTACACAAATACATCATTGAAGTTTCAATTTACTTAACAATCCATTATTATCCATACTTTCAAACATTTGCTGCCTCCCATGTGCACCATTGTTGCTGTCAATCCCTTCACATTCTGCGTAATTGTGTGTGTTGTTGACTTCATTATCTAAAAAAAATCTATGTCACTGAAATCATAGTTGAATTTTAGTTGTTTTGCAATTAAGTTTCCGAAATCGTTAAACGAGGGAACTAAATATCTGCTTGCACCGTACGCAGAATCTCCAAGTAGCACACCTCCTGGTATAATTATGGACTTATCCCCAGTAATGCACCTGTAAAACACCGATTTACGTAGAAGCCGTGCATCGTGCATTGCACCAGGTTCACCACAGTGCACATCTATAAACTTTTTCTCGGCGTTTACAATTCCCTGCAAAAGCAGATTATAATATTTTTTCCTATTGCAGTGTGCTTGTTTGTCACGTTTAGGAGGATTGATTTTAATATGAGAACCATTAATAGCCGCAACAACACCGGGTATACCGTCCATAGCTGCAAATTGCACCTGGTTATTTTGCAATCCGGATGCTGTTGGCCATTTTATGTATTTGGCACTCACTTCGACAAGCCATTTTACGACGCGGTATAAAATTCGATGAGCAGAGCTTTCTGCAACATCAAATTTTACGGTACGTTTCAATATTTGCTAGAAACCACAACGTTAGCTGTATTCCATTGGACCAATTTTGCTACAGCGCTGTAGACTCTCAATAAAATGAACATATCACTACAGCAGTAAAATACAATCACACAATAGTCACCAACAATACTGAGTTTATTCACACATAAACAATAAAAACAAAAATATGACATTTCAACATAACCCAAGTAACACCAGTTACGAAAATAAAGCTATTTGACGGCACTGTGTTCCGTCATCTAATTACGAATTTGTTCAGAAACGGTTAAGAAACTGTTCGTTCTTTGTCGTTAAAAGCCGAACTCAAAAAAATTCGACATAATACGGAACTAAGAGGCGTCAGAAGTAACAAAAACGAATTAACACAATTCCTCTGTAATGCCTGGTATGCAGCTCGAGCGAAGATATATTTTAACGCGATCTCCACTACTCTCTCATTTAGCGCAGCTAAACGAGAGTGAAACACAAACGTCAAAATTTAGCTAGCATTTATCTTTGATTATTGTTCCGTGCATTTAATTGTAGCGAAAACCAAAGTGAAATCGCGTGGAGACTTGTCAATGGAGACTTTGTTTTCACTCTCGAGCTGCTACTGCCCGGCGAAATCGTGAGCTAAATTTTTCGTTTTCGATTTAGCTAGCTAAAAATCGTATGAAAATTTATCTTAGCTCGAGCTGCATACCAGGCTTAACTGCAAAATTTACTGCAAAGCTATCATTTACAAATTTTGCCCGAATTGACCAATTAAATACAATTGCAATCAAATTTAAATTTTTATAAATGGATATCAAATTTAATTTTTTACCATACCAACAAATAATGTATTCACTAGCGATATTTCTATTTCAATTTCAACTGTCGAACAATTCTGCCACATAACAAAACACTGAAATATATTGAAATTTTTGAATACAAAATTAAATTAAGATCTAATTCGGCGGTAAACTATTTATATTTTGCATTGTGTTTTTACTTGTCGGATTTGTGTTCCTATTATACGGTGCGGGCTAGATAAAAACTTTTATTTTGAAGTTTTATTATATATAAAACATGTATATAAGACTATCTTGTCAAATTTAAATTATTAAATTAGTGACGCAATGTATTTGTACGATATTCCTTTATTTTATAGACGAGATTTGTGTTTGATTCTCGATAACCGCAACATTTGGTGTGATTTGGCAACAAAGGAAATGGGGTATAATTTACGCGAGATAGAAGTAATAAATTTTTTTGATTAAATAAAATATACTTTTAAAATAAATAAAAATTGAATATTTTCAAATAATTTTTTGTACAAGCTTGTTTTCCAGTTTATAGTATCTGATTATACAATTCTGCCCTTGCATTAGTTGTTAAGTTTGTAGTAAGAATACTAAACTTAAAAACATTTACAAAAATAATTTTTTGTATATCAGCCGGCTGTAATATTCCGGAAGCAGTGGAAAATTTTGTAGAAATTAATTAAAATATTCACTATAAATTATTATGATTTAAAAAGCAGTAATACCTAACTTTGTGCAGACAAAAAATATCAGTGAGCGGTAATGCTCTGGAAAAACGTGAGAAATTCAATAGAACAGCTATATTCCATGGGACCAATTTTGCTACTCACAAGTACTTGCGTCCAGATGCCCATAGGAATGAAAAATTTACTGACAGTAGTAAAATATAACCTCAAAATAGTCAACAATAATACTGAGTTTACTCACACATAAACAATAAAAACAGTTTATTCACCCATAAACAATACTGACAAAAATATGACTCTTCAACATAAACCTAATTGTATGCGCAACTCCTACGACAATCTACTGCTCTGTACCCAATTTGCTACTGCAGTAGTTGTGTAGCTGTCATCTACAGTACCACTAACAAAACAGTAGGATTGTAGCAGCAGTTGCACTTTTCCCTTAGGGTAAGGGATTGTAGTTTCTGAACCAACTATAGATGGCTTAGCGGGTTCGTCGGTAAATTGTATGCGCAACTCCTACGACAATCTACTGCTCTGTACCCAATTTGCTACTGCAGTAGTTGTGTAGCTGTCATCTACAGTACCTCTAACAAAACAGTAGGATTGTAGCAGTAGTTGCACTTTTCCCCTTAGGGTAAGGGATTGGAGTTTCCGAACCAACTATAGATGGCTTAGCGGGTTAGTCGGTTATGTCGAAGCGTCATATTTTTGTTTTTATTGTTTATTGCGTAAACTCAGTTTTTATTGTTTATGTGTGAATAAACTTAGTATTGTTGGTGACTAGTGTGAGTTTGTATTTTACTGCGGTCAGTGATATTTTCATTTTATTGAGAGTCTACTGCTAAGTACTGCACTGTAGCAAAATTAGTCCAATCGAATTCGCCTAATTTCTTAAACTTAGTTAGTCAAATAAATAACTTACCTTATCTACAATACAGTGGTATATAATAAATTGCCATCTGAACCAAAGAATATGCCTTGAAAAGAAATTTGATGCACATTCCCATAATTAACACAACGAATCAAAGTTTCATATGAAGATTTGTCAAGTGCTTGTAATATGAATAATTTTTAAAGTTTCTAATATGAAAACAAAGTACTTGATATTATAGCAATTCTCACTTATCATCTATGACATTATAGCATCATGTTGAAATATTTAGTGAGATAACTATTAAGAGAATTGGAAAATGTATGAAATCAGCCTCCCTAGTTTAATCTGTAAATTGTAACCAGAGTAATCCATACACTTGTCTTATGTAAGGCATTCGTGCACTCGCACCATGCGAGAATAGATAACGGATGCCGTCTTAAGAGTATTCAGATTCCATCTTTGGATGCAATAATAGCCGTATTCGGTTGCACTAATTTTGCTACCGTGCAGTACTTAGCAGTAAACTCTCAATAAAATAAACATATCACTGACAGCAGTAAAATACAACCTCACAATAGTCACCAACAATACTGAGTTTATTCACACATAAACAATAAAACCTGAGTTTACGCACACATAAACAATAAAAACAAAAATATGACATTTCAACATAACCAATGAACCCAGTAAGCCATCTATTGCCAGTTCGGAAACTACAATCCCCTTACCCTAAGGGGAGATGTGCAACTACTGCTACAATCCTACTGTTTTGCTCGAGGTACAGTAGATAATGACAGCTACACAACAGTAGCAGTAGCAAAATTAGTCCAATCGAATACAGCTACCAGCTCATTCATTGATTAGTTATTACTCCTCCCATCCCATATGCATATATAGTTTGTGACTATTACATCCCACTGGTAAAAAAAAAAAGAAAATATTTTTTTCTGTATTAAAACAATTATTTTCAGCATTATATAAGTGTGGTAGGTTCATTAGTCGTGGTTTACATTCTCTTTTACAATAATATTCTTAATGGTTTTAATTGCATTTATTCTTTTTCTTATTGGCTTTTACAATAATATTCTTAATGGTTTTAATTGCATTTATTATTTTTCTTCAATAAATAACAACATAAATAATATTGTTATTTATTGTTTACATTGTTTTCTTGTTTATTTCCATAACATACGGTTAAACTTATACTAACATACATTATAATTATCATTTATTTATAATTTGATTATGAGTTTACACTATTTCTATCTTATTTCACTAAGAATTAGTTGCTTAGGTCTTATATTATTGTGTACAGCTCATAATTTTGATTACTGAGGGTCCTCTCTCGTTCTTTTTTCGATTGCCGCGTTTGAGGTAACTATATCATTAATCTTTAGCATTGCTGGATTCATTGTTTTATCCTTTTTGATTCAATTTTTGTTTAATCAATCTTTTGCTAACCCTAATACGAGTTTGAGTTTCAGTTGCAGTTGTTTTACATAGGACAGAGGGTTGAAATTTGGATATTATTTGAGAATAGGTACTCGTTTAAAGTTCTGTGATATCGTTTCATAGAACCCAACGTTTCAGGGTAAAACGGTGAAGATGTGTGTTCAATCTTTAGGAGTTTGCACAGATTATTAAGTAGGGAATTATTGTATTCTGTTCGCATATATGTTTTTAAAGTCCTAAAACATCCATACCTAAATATATACACATATTAGCTGTATTCGTTTGGACCAATTTTGTTACAGTCCAAAATTGGTCCAAACGAATACAGCTAATATGTGTATATGTAAGTGATATGTTCAGTAAAATGAACATATCACTTACAGCAGTAAAATACAATCTCACAATAGTCACCAACAATACTGAGTTTATTCACACATAAACAATAAAAACTGAGTTTACGCACACATAAACAATAAAAACAAAAATATGACATTTCAACATAACCAACGAACCCGCAAATCTATCTATTTTCACTGTAGCAAATACAATCCACCTACCGTACATTGTATGCGTAACTCCAGCTGAAAATTACAGCTCTGTTCGAGGTAAACTAGATGATGACAGATACACAACTAGTGCAGTAGCAAAATTGGTCCAAACGAATACAGCTATTATTCGGCTATGGTCTTTGCGATTATGAAGGTGCCTATACACAGGCCGACTTGGTCCGCCGACCGATTGGCCGACCACGCCACACACGTTCCAACTTCTTATGAAACATTCAAGTATTTTTGACAACCGTATGTAAAAAAATCATTTGCTTTCGGTTTTTGTGTTGAACACATGTCGGCTGTTCTGGTCTAGTCGGAAGAAATCTCTTCATCGTATTGTTTGTAACTGCGATGTGTTCAACACAAAAACCCAAAAAAAACAAATGATTTTTTGACATACGGTTGTCAGAACTTGCCAACTTCAGCTATTAACCATTGGCTCCGCCCACAGAAATCAAAATATTTTGATTTTCTTACCAACCAACTCACCGACCATCAAAATAGTCCGCCGGCTGCCCCATACACGGTACAACTTGACTAGTCGGCGTACCAGTCGGCCGACTAAGTCCGCCTGTGTATGGGCACTTAATACACATTTTATGGTTAGGATGTATCTGAAGGCTCTTGAAATTCTTAGTGGTCCCACTGTTTCTACAGATACTATATCGAAGCTATTGTTTGGTGTGTTTGTTTTTACCAGATTAGCAACCGGTAATATATTGTTTTGCCATTTTATTCATGTTTTTTTCGCACGTAATTTTGCTTTAGCTTTGCAATGCACCTATTTGTGCCGATATGTCCTCCATATGCAGTGGAATGGTATGTTTCTATAATCTTTATCATTTCATTTATATCGGCGATTCGTACAATATAAGCCGTAACGGGGATATTTTAAAATTTGATAGAATTTTTTTGCGTACCATTGAATATTCTTTTAAATTTTGTCTCGTTCAACTATTTAATTATATCATCACTGTAGGTCAGACTTAATTCATTTATGTTCTGTCTTCTAGTGTGATCCATACGTTTTTGCAGAATTATCATTATGTGTTCAGACATATTCTCGCTAAATTTTATTATGATATCTTTCTCATCTTTAATTATTATTTTTGAAATGTCGTAGTTTTTTATTTATTCTTAGTTTGGTATCTTTTATTTTCTTAAACTGGTATCCAAAATAGTGGTGCATTCCCACATATAGGGTTGTCTTATTTTATCTTTAGTATTGTTGGGCGTTTCATCAATTTTACTTTGATTTGCTTTCAATTCTTTAGCCTTTATTTTGCGGGTAGTACATTAATATTTTTCGGAATGCGCTTTTGTAACTAGGCTTTGTCCATCTTTATCCGCGATAAAGTATATCCGTTGATATTTACCTTGCCCTTTTTGTAGATTATTTCGAAGTCGTAGTCCATCAGATCTAAGCGAGTTCGATTTGATTTATATGAGGAATTTTACTGGCTGAATAAGCTCACTAATGGATGGTCATTAGTTACTTTCTGGAACTGTGTGCCATATGTATGGCCTAAAGTGTTGTATACCTCAATGTATGCCTAGCAGCTCTTTCTCTATGATTTGTTTATTAAGTTTATATTTGTTTAGTCCTGCTAGAGTATGCTATTGGCTTATTATTGCCAATTTCATCATGTGACAGAACTGCAACGAGGGCATAATCTGAGGCATCAGTTGCTATAATGAATTGTTTGCCATCGTCGGGTTATTGGAGTAAAGGTGAGCCTATTAATAGTTGTCTTAATTTGGCGAAAGCATTCGCTTGTCCCCTCGAACAATATAGTTTTCTTCGTTACGTGGTTCAGTGATAAAACTTCTATAATAATTGCAGAAAGCTATAAATCTCTTCTTACTTGAATCAGTTTTTATTTCATGCGCTGTAATTAAGTGTCCTAGGTAAATGACTTCCGCTTCTAAAAAACTACATTTTGCGGGATTCAATTTGAGATTGTATTCGCTAGTCTTTTGAAGACTCTTCCTAGGTTTTCATTGTGGTCGCGCATGTCTGAACCGAAACCAATTATGTCATCGACATATATATTTTCAATTTGTTGAAAAGAACTTGTCATATCAAGAGTGGAGAAAAACTTGCCCCTCACTAGCTTATCTAAGACGTCATCCAGACTGTTCGAGGATAGTCGTCCGCCCTCTAGGTGGCATACATCTTGGTATTCTGTGCATAAATTTTTTATGCCTATGTGCCGTGTTAAGGCTTTTAGGTTTAGCTCATTTAGTAGTATACTCGATCTTTTTCAGTTTTTTGGAGATTTTATATATAAAATTCTCATCTCTCTTTTCTGGTGCATATTTTTTAATTTATACAATTTTTTAAACCTAGTTATGAAAGTAAATAACTTATTTAGTATATAATAACATGCCATAGATGCACTAGTGCATTAATGTACAAAATGCCCTACTAGTAATCTGAATTAAAGAATGTGCCCAGAAAATTTCTCACCAAGAAATTTGATGGTGAGAAATTTTCCCATAATTCACACAGAATGAATAATAGTTTCATATGAAGATTTGTCAAGTGCTTGTAATATGAATAATTTTTTGTTTCAAATAAGAAAACAAAGCACTTGACATTAGCGCAATTCTCACTAGTTATCTATCCCATAATAGCCTCATGTTGTAATATTTAGTGAGATAATCATTAAGAGAATTGAAGAATGTCTGAAATCGGACTCCCTTAGTTTAATCTGTAAATTCTAACCAGAATCATCACTACACTGGTCTAATCTAATGTAAGCAGTGAGTGCACTCACATTATGCGAGAAAAGATAATGAATGCCGTCTTAAGGGTAGTCGACGGCATTCATTATCTCATTCACTGACCATGTGCATACCCAGTTAGTTATAACAACATTAATTATTAAGTCATTGTTTCGTCATTCCAGTATTTTCCATAAGCGTGCACTTATTTTTTTATATAGGGTCTACCAATTATTTTTTTCAATAGGGTTGGAATTGACTATGCTGACAGTTCTGTCATTTATGGTAGTTTTATGACATGTGCATAGTAACATTATATTTATTATAATGTCTACAACTTCACTCGAAAACAGTGTTAAAAACTTTCGAATCCATTTCGAAAATGGTCGATCTGTGAAAGCTGATTTTTCAGAAAATCTGGTGTCGGACGAAGCTCATTTTCACTCATACGGTGTCAATGGACTTTACTGTTATCATAACAATTTTGGGGCTAAGACAACAAAATGTGTTGCACCATGCCCATTCCAAACTCCAGAACAAAATTTAAAATAGTACTTCCTAATGTAATAATGGCGAACATTAGGGCAATTACTAATTGACACTAGGGCAGATATTTCTATAATTTCGGAACGTCTTTGCCAGAAATCACCACGTGCACACGATTTCAACTTGTTAGTCGCGAATGGTATTATCATTCCAACCTTTGGAAACAAATTGTTCAAAGTGTCACTATCTCTCAACAATTGGTAGTTAAAAAACAATTGTAAAATTTTTGCCAAATTCGGAATTATTGTAGATCTCAAGAATAATAGATTAATTTATCCTTTTACCAATTGTCCAGTTTCGGGAAAGATGTACATAACGAAAAACCCCAGTATCAAAATAATTAGATCCACTAACAAATTTACCAATCTTTTGCCATATTATCCGGAAATTTCAGTTCCAATTTTATTTGCAGAAATCATACATTCTGTACATCATTATATATACAACGACGGTCCCCTAGCTGTCGATTCTGCACGAAGGTTAGGTATTAAAAAATACAAAATTGTCAAAGAAGAGCTTAAAATGTCTTAACAATGTAACCATAGCGGGTTGTTGTCCATTGGCACACATCTAAAACTTTAATTTACACTTAAATGGTTGTAAAGTTTTCTCCAAAATTGATTTGTGTAGAGAATATAATCAATTTCCAGTTGCACCTGAACATGTGCACAAAACGGCTATCACTAAACTTTTTGAAATGTTTCGGTTTTTTTGTATGCCTTTTGGCTTAAGAAATGCATCTCAAACATTCCAATGTTTTGTTAATGAAATATTTGGAGACATGCATTTAATTTTCACCTTTGTGAACGATATTTTAGTGGCAAGCAGTAGTGAAGAAAAACATCCTACATTTGAAAAAAGTGTTTGTAAGCTCAAGGAAAATGATCTCAGCATCAAGATCAACAAATTATATTCGGCAAAGCTGAAATTGATTTCCTTAGGCAAACGCAATTCTCCCTTCCGAGAGCAGAACTTCCGAAATTGTTGCGTACCCCAGTCCAACAGAAATTAAGTCTACAAATATTCATCGGAAAGGTGAATTACTACTATAGGTTTTTATCTAACTTGGCAACGCATTTAATACAACTTTATAAACTGACAGTATCTTTGCGAAAAAAACAAAATTAATTTCCTTTGGAACGATGACTGTTCAAAAGCCTTCGAAAAAATTAAACAACATTTAGTTAAAGTTGTACTTTCAGAACAACCTACTCATAATGCTAAATACACCATAACTACGAATGCGTCTAATGTATCTGTTAGCGCGGTATTAAATCAAAATAACGAGGATAACGTCCCAATTCATTAGCTTTGTATTCTCCTAAGCTAAACAAAGCAGAGGCTAATTATTCTACGTTTGATAAAGAACTTTTGGCAGTAAATTTTCGGCACTGGTTAGAAGGAAGATGTTTCGACATATTTACTGCTCATAAACCTTTGATAACTTCTATTAACTCAAAATCAGAGAAAAGTTCACGACAGATCAGCCATCATAATTATATTTCGCAGTTTAATGCGAATATTCAATAAATGAAAGGCAGTACTGACTAGATTGTAGGTGCATGGTCACACATGTTCACTGAAAAGATATATGATAAAAATAATCTTCATTTATATCCACAACAATTCTCTGTCCTATAGCATGAACACAGAAAGACACAAAATTTGGTCGAAAATGATTGTACCAATATTTTCAAATTGTGTAATTTCCCGAATTATGATTTCAACATTTGGTGATATTCGGCCGCGAATGTTATACGTCGTTGTTCATTCATCTCTTAGAAAATTGATTTTCAAGAAATTACACAATTTTTCGCATCCGGGTATAAGAGCAACACGAAAGCTTATGTCGCAAAGATATGATAAGGCTCCCATGAACACTGAAATAAATGCGTGAACTAAATAGTGCATGATTTGCCAAAGGAATAAAGTTACTCGGCACACCAAATCTAAATTAGGTAATATCCTTTTACTCAAAACACGTTTCGAACATGTACAAATGGATATTGTTGGCCCATTACCTATTTCAAACGGTAAGTACTATATAGTGACAATAGTGCATTCATATATTAGATGGGCCGAAGTAATACCAATGAAGGACTGTACGGCTCACATTATTGCTAATATTTTTATTTAAATTTTAGTTGCTCGCTTTGAAATTCCTCTCACGATAACAACAGACTAAGGCAAACTCTTTGCGTCACCATTTTTTAACTATCTTACTAATGCAATCTGGACCTACAGGCTACGAACTAGCACATATCCCCAGAGCAATAGCTTAGTTGAAAATTTTCAGAGACAGCTTAAAGTTGCACTCAGAACCAACAGTTACAATAACAACTGGATAAATAAATTGCCATTGTTATTGTTGGGTTTTCGTACCTCAGTTAAAAAGGACTCGAAATATTCTGCAGCCGAAGTAGTTTACGGCCAAACTCTAAGAATTCCAGGAGAATATGCTATTCCTCCAGCAACAATAGTTCCTGCAGCTACTACGCTTCAACAGCTTAAGAACACATTACCGGGGATTTTTTTATTCCAACTGAGTTCAACAACGGCTCTCATGCTTTTATTAGGATAGATAGGAAAACACCTTTCTTAACACCACCTTATCAAGTGCTCTATAGAATAATTACTATAAAGCTGGTGTCAAGCATGAAAATGGTGACATCACCTCTGAGTATGGTCGTAACTTTACGTTCTTAAATTTCCAATTTTTATACATTCGTTATCTCTAATCCAACACCCAGTAAATATTTCACTCATATACCATAATATATCCCAAGCCATACCATAAGAAGTTCATTAGATTCAAAATAAGAAATTTCCGTATGCTCGTTACTAACGCCGTAATTTGTTAATGTTTGAAGATCGTAGATCCCCTGCAACTTTCGGTTATTGCGAGGAATCATTAGAATTTACATGAAATGGTAACTTCCACGGTAATTATGTGATAAACATAAACTAGTAAAGTTATATTATTATCACTAAACAACGGCTGCCTCACCGATGTCTCGCCTCATGCGTTTAATTGTTACGCGATCAGCCTTTACCATATGCTTCGATCGAATTATGGACTATTCCTCTGATATTGCTGAAAAATGCAGTAAAATTTGAAGAAAATCTTCGTAAAGTTTAGTTGACTTCTGCCTTGCCAATTGTACTCGTATGTTTGCAAATATTAAATATGGTATCCTCTTGTTGTTTTGGGAACGACAGTAAACATTCATTTAGTATTCCATGATTTCTTTCTATAGAACCTAAAGTTTCGTGGTGGAACGGTGTTGACATTACGTGCTCGATTTTTTGTACCTTGTATAGGTTACTAAATAGTAAATCACTTAATTCTCTAACCTTGTATGTTCTGAAATTTTTAGGGCTATTTCAATATGTACTCTACTATGGTTTTTGCTATCATCTCAGCTTCTTTAGTTTCCATAGGGAATAATTGGAATGTATCCCTTCGAAAGTCTCAGTGATCGCACAGTATCTATCGACATAGTGTCAAGAATCTAATTTATAGAGCAGCTATCGCAATTGGCAATGTATTTCCTTACTATTTCGTTCATATCTTTCCATACGTAACTTTGCTTTAATTTGAGTATCCACCTATTTGTACCAGTATGCACTCCTTATCTGTGTTGGCTCTTTATATAATAATATCCGCAACGGAAATATTTTAGATTCTGATGGTAAACTTCTTTGCGTATCATTGAAGATCCTTTTGAATTTTGTGATACTCAAATATTTAATTAGTCTTAATATACAAGACTAAGTTCTTTAATTTTTTGTCTGTTAGTGTATTGCATTATTTTATGCAGGATTTTTTTGATATCATTTCTTCCTCTGACAAAGCCACTCCCGAGGCCTAATTTGAAGCATCGAACTCGGGATATTGGAGTAAAAACTTTCTCAATTGGCGATGACCCCTATTGGTCAAAAATACAGTTAGAGTTCTCCATATTTTATGTAGGTCCGATTTGGTGAAATTAACTTAAGATGTCGATAGTGGAGAATGTTGCCCTTCCTAGTTTGTCTAGGACGTCGTCTATGCACGAGTATAACGTTGTTTTCACATACAGATACATTTGCGCCTGTTTTTATAAAGAATGTTAAATTAATTTTATTATAGATATTTTTTAAGGTTATATGATTCTGGGCAATAAATTTTTTTATATATGATTCTGGGCAATAAATTTTTAGTTAAGTATATATTTTGATTTTCCCCGGAGCTCCGTTCTTAGTTTAAATGTTTATATCTACAATATATTAAGAATTATTATTATTACTCGTATTATTATGATTATTATTTTTATAATAATAATTTTTAGTAGACACTGTTTTATAATAATAATTTTTAGTTAATATTACTGTTTCCTGGAAGGTTATTTGTTGTTTTGTATTTGTAATTTATACCCTTTTTAGAGTGCTTCATGTTAAATCGTCATTTATTTTTTTAACGTATTCAGATGCGGCTTTTCCAGGTCTGTTATCTGCACTTTTGTCAATACAGAAATTATTATTAAGGAGCTACCTGGAATGTATAAGCCTGTGGATTTCCGCCAGCTTCTTTCGGAAGCGTACTGCTGCACAGGTCCTGCTTTTCTACTTTAAAGCTGGGGATTGTGGTTCTGGCTTCTTTCTGATAAATTTGTTCCTTGCTAGCGAATTAGGATTCTGGAAGTCTGTTTGGCGTTGCTCCTCTTCCAATTGCTTCCTTCTTTTTTTAAAGTGATTATTTTTAGACCCGGAGTCCCCAGGGTCGTATTCAATGTTTCAAATATTCTTATTTCAGATATATAATTAGTTAACTTCTATTGCGCATTTTTATTTTATAGAAACATTCTCTTTAATGCGAATAAGCGTTCAGATGAAGAAATAACTTTATAGAAACATTCTCTTTAATTTCATCAGATGGAGAAGTAACTTTCATGGATCCATTAGAAAAAGAAAACACCATAACAAAAGGAACAGAAACTCATCGTTTTCGAAAAAGAGGATGTAGAAACGAAAAAAAATTATACTCAAAACCTAACGAGGGTAAATAGGTACTGGTGGAAAATATGTTGTAATGGTAGACGTATTACATCTTTCAAAAACCGAAGACCCATTTGGCTTTAAAGTTGATTTTGAAGTACTTCGGTGAAATTGACCGCTCAAGCTTGACTCACGTTGCGCAACAAGTCAATTCTCTCTTGTACTAGTGAATGTGCCTTTATTGTCGCGGCTGCATTACTGGCCTCATAGAAAGTTATTTCGAATAAATTATGGCAAGTTATTCGTAATATGATAAAATGAAGCTTTGCGAAATGCAAATGGTGAGAAAATAAAAAAATTTCCATGGGCGAAAATCGCATGAAGAGCAAAAGGTCACACATTACATTCGTCATAACAAAATTCACCATTTTTTAGATTAAATGTGTAAAGAAATGTTTATCTCGTTGTACTTGAAATTAGAAACCCTTAAGCTTAGATTATACTGTGCATATCTATAGATTATCTAAACGACAAATTTTCCATTTTTTCGCGTCTGATAGTGTAATATATGCGCAAGCACTGACACACTTTGCGCGTGATTACGATTGTACAGGTTCGCCGCAAACAAAGTTTGTGTATTTGATGATCAGTCTAATCATAGTGTAATCGCTTGAATAATTAAGTGCGATACACGCTCATGTTCAAATTCCTTTTTTGATCGCGTGATGGTTTGTGCATTCTTTATTGGTGTATTCCTTTCAAAATGTTGAAATTCCTTTTTGATCGCGTGATGTTTTGTTCATTCTTTTTTAATGTATTCTCAAGTTGGTCGCTGCTGTTCTTATTTTATTTACTTTGTTTTCATAATTTATTTATTTTCATGTTTCAATTAGTTTATTTATTGGAGTAAACATTTTATATTTTATTTTAACATTTCAATATTAATTTCAACATTAATATTTCACGTTGCACTGGCATTGTCATTTTATTAAATGTATTTATAAATTTATACGCGAACAATTTTCACTATACACTTCACTAAACTAGATTTGTTACCTTTTTTTAAATTTTCATTAAGTAACCTTCATTTTGCATATGTTAAAATAACTTTATATTTTAAATAATTAATATTACAGTAATAAATTAAAAAAAAATTTATCACAAATAAACTAAATACGAATGAATGAACATGCAGCAGTACAGTAAATATGGGAACGGTCAAATGCCAAAATAAAAGACTTGCAAACGAGTTTGCAACGAGCAACGTGAAGGACGTCATATGTAATACATATACGAGCAAGCACAATGAAATCATGTATAAGTTATCCGAATTTTCCCTGCCATTAATAGCCATTACACAAGGTATTGAAATTCTTAAAGAATATATTTAAGTACAAATCCAATCAGAGAAATGTATAATCTCTATCTGGAAAAGTGCAAAAATAATCATAAACAACATGTTAACGAGTTGATATACAGGAAAATCTTCAAAAACATCTTAAATTTTCACTTTCGTCAACTGAGAACTGATGTACTTAACGACAATTAAATTGAACTAAAGTACTTTTATATGAATAACGTTATAATTATTAATTACTAATACTTACCATATGTTTAAAAATGTACAAATTAATTTGTTAATATTTTTGTATTTTATGAATATTAAATTTAAAAATTATTGAAGATAACTTTCTATGAAATACATGATAAAAATTATTATTTTCTTAATTACTTCATCCTCACTACAGCCAAATACATCGCATAACATTAGAATATTTTCATATATAAGATAAAACAATTGTTCTCACGTTTTCGTACTAATAGACCGCGTAAAAATAGGTCTTTGCCCACCATATGAAGGTCCTTATGAAGTTATACGTATATTCCGGAAATTTTTCATTTTAAATATAAAAAACAAAAATGGCAATATAGCTATAGATAGGAAAAACCTGTATTAGAACTTCATAGGACAGATACAAATAAAACAAACAAACAAAATGAAAACAATAAAGAAAGTAAATTTTAAAATTTCAAAAGAAATAATAAATTGTCTCACCGCTCAACCCAGACTCACGTTGAGCATTATGGCATTTGGTGTAAAATGCATGTTATAAATGGGGTTTTCAAAAAAAGCCAATGTCATAGCCCGTATTACTTCACCGATCTTCTAAAACATACCAGTAAAGTAGACTCAATATGGTTATAAATTTCTTTATTAATTATGTCCGACTCTTTGTAGCCGCATTGACTATCTGATCTTAATACTGCTAATCTCCAGAAATACTCGAGTATTTATACAAATTTCTTAGCTACAATATTCATTATACATAATTTGGGAATGTACATAAGCAGAAGTGTATAGATATACTATAGATATATGTAGAAGATAAACTATGACAAGTGTTGTCTTAGGAACTCACATTCCTTGAATTGTGGGAACGCAAATTGCCCCACGAATGGATTGCACTTATCCATATGCTGGGAACACAAATTGCACGGATTGCACTTATCCATATGCTAAACGGAAATTTATCATTTTGAAGCAATTATAATTCAGAACTCATTTACGTGATTATCATAAAGAGTTCAATCGTAATCACCTCATTTGGAACCAGAAACATTTAGTCTGAGTAAAATTACCCTGAATGAAATTCAATTGTTATCAATTTTCTCATAGCACGCATGCACTCGTAGCATGTGAGAACAGATTGAAGGGATATCTTTTTGAAGGTATAATTGTCAACATGTATGTTGACGGTCATGATCATAAATTGAATGGGCTGGCATCAACCAGTCATTATTAGTAAACATGTGTTTTTACTTTCGCTTAAGCAAACATACATTTGGAAACTATCCAGATATTACTACATTCCACCGGTACAAAAAGAGAAACTAATTTTGTTTGGATCTAGAAAGACAAAATTATTTTCGGCATTAAATTGAATTTATATTTGAAATCTTATACTATTTTATATTATTATTATTTTAATTATTATTTATAAAATTTTCCTTACATGTATCATATATTTTCATGCTAAACAATTTTTGTTTGTTTTATTTGTTATATTCTTTCACATTATGGTAAGTTATTTGTTCTTATAATTAACGAATTTACCATGTTATACAAAATTTTTGATAATGTATTAACATATTGTATTTTATCTTACAATTTAAAAAAAAATCGATATTATTTATATTGTATATTTTTAATATTCTTAATGAATTAATTGCTTATACAATTCATACATATTATTCATAAAGTTATTCTTTTTTTATATTGCATGCTTTTATTGTTATGATATACAATAGTTTTCATGTATTTACAATATTTCTTTATTTAACATATTCCGCTTATAAAATTTAAGTTCTTTATTTGTTTATAATATCATTTACATTTCATTGATTATGATATTATGATATTATTTCTTGATTGTAACAGGTTTATCTTACATTATATATTTTTAATGTTTTTAATAGATTCAATTATCTTTTACAGTATGTATATTTACGTTAATTGGCTCTATCTCTTTTATATTTTTATTGTGGATGGTTCTCAACTTATCTTTAATTTTAATTGTTGACTTTACGACATCCCTGTTTTACTATTTCATAGGGGTCTTCGTATGTACTCTCGTTTTTCTTACGATTGTCAGATTTAAGGTAGAAAAGATCTCCAACTTTTAGTTGTATTATATACAGGTATTGGTTTAGTTTTCTATGATTTCTTTCTATAGAACCTAAGGTTTCATGGTGAAATGGTGTTGACATCACGTGTTCTGGTTTGAGTATTTTGTATAGGTTACTGAATAAAGAATTGTTAAATTCTGTATTCTTGTCTATTTTTAATTATTTGAAGTATCTGTACTTCAATGTGTACTTCTCCACTAAAGTTTTCGCTATTGTATGAGCTTCTTTCGTCTCCATAGGGAATGCTTCAACATATTTTGTAAGTTCGCATTGAACAGTTAGAATATATATATATCCCTGCGAAAGTCCCAATGGTCCCACCGTATTTATTTACGCAGTTTCAAAGCTAGTTTGGGGTTCCAGTTATTACAAACTTAAAAACTTAGTTATGTCTAACTACCTTATGTTTTGAACATTTTTCGCAATTTGCTATATATCTTTTTACCATTCTGTTCATATTTTAATATACGTAGTTTTGTTTTAAGTTGGCAATGCATTTGTTTATGCCAATATAGTCTCCTTGTGCAGTAGAATGATGTAATTCATTTAACCTATTTGATTATCTGATAGCAAATTTCTTTGCGTATCATTAAACCTCTTTTTGAAGTTCGAGATACTTAAATTCTCGAATATTTTGTTATATTCCAGAGTTAATTTTTTTTTGTCTGCTTGTAAATCATTATATCTTTTGCAGTATAATTTCTATTTGATCTACTGGATCCTTATTAAGTTTTATATTAAGGTGCTTATTATTTTCGATTAAAATATTTGGTGCCCTTTTATTTATGTTTACCCTAGCGTTCTTTTTATTCAAATTATTTTTCTTAATAGTCGGTTCATCTATATATTCAATCAGATGTTGCCATTTCTATTTATCTTGTCTTGTTTATATATTATATTAGTACTCAAATGACAATATTAAATTGATTCTAATTTTATTTTTTAACCGCGTTAGCTGAAATTAAATATAATATACTATACCTGAAAAAATCTTTAACCTAAAAAATTTCACGAAACTCAACAACCATTACAGTATTCATATTCTATTTTGGTTTTATTTATTGTATTTTGATTTTGTTTTATTTATTGTACGTCTTATAATTCTTAATCTGTTATTTAATGTATTATAATACTTTATTCTAGGCAAAAATTCCTTACGTTGTATTTGTATAATATTTCGTCTCTCTTATAAATTCATATAGCTCTCGTCTCCCATATAAATTCATATATCGACTAATACCAGCTTTCACAGCGACAATGGAGGATTAAAAATCAACGACATGACAGCTGTTTTTGGAGCAACACATGTTGGCACACCAACAAACGTATCTTAGAAAACGACAAATACATCAGCAGTCTTCAATATCGACAAAAGTAACACACTCAGGAAGAAAAATGCTTTATCCAGCAAAGTACCTTTGGCACCTTACTTTTATCTAAGCCAGGGGTTCTGTAATCGTGTTCGTGATTGGAGTAGGAGGCTGTCGTCATGCATTTCGTATTTGTAGAAGACCGTCGTCATGCAATTTCTATTTGAAATGGAAAAGCAACCACGACAGTACTGTAAAGTGACGTTTTTAAATTCATTTTAAATATAGAGTGTATGATGACGAAAATAAAATGTTTTTGGTTATAAATAATATAAGTTTGTTTTTTTGTAAATAAAAAAATTGCAAAATACGCGCAACGAGTCTACAGATAAAATCGTCGAAGCGAACAAATGTTTAGTTTGGAAAATATTTTTCTATAACAATTTCAACCTTCGGGTAGAGCGTTTCGAACGGTAAAATTTTGGGCTTTTATGAACTTCAGTTATGTACCAGGCACGGGCGTTTTACCATCTCGGTTCCAATACAATCTTCCTAGGAGGATAATAGCGGTTGAATTTATTCCGGAAATTATCTATTTCAATCTACGAGACGTAGTAATGCACCTGGTCAATGTTCGTTGAATCTTATAGAAGGCGATAAACCGGCTCGCACAATTTTTACAAATTTCCACTTTGGAATTGTAAATCTTTGTATATCTATGTCCGCGTTCTGGTCACTCCATTCGGTCTACAACGCTGTTTTAATATTTTCCCAACTCGGATAAGGATTTGCCCGTAATGTCGTCCAATACCAGTTACTGACTGTTTCATGAAATAAAGTATATATGTTGGCACCTTACAATGCAAAATCTCTGCTCAATGAAACCCTGGTTAGGTTCTCGATCCGGAAAATAAATTCGTCCACATTTAGGCGTCTGTTGTTTTCATTGTGATGAATTCTCCAATTGGGCTGGCTGAGTATCAACATTGCGATTGTCATTCTTGGTAGTTGGGTATGTCGGGAAGGTTCGGTAGTCAATTCAGCCCACCGAAAATGGAAACGTAAGCCGTATGTGAAGAACTATCTGAAAGTCTCTCCCAGTGAAGGATAATAGATAATGAATTACTTAACCGATTTAAGAATACGGTAGAAAAAAATGGAGTGTAAGAATTCAGTCAAAATAAGCAAAGCAAGATATTATAATCAGAAAAATGCCAAAAATTACGACAGTTTATTTATTGGAGGGCATGAGACCAACTATTATGGTCCCGATACAATCCGAGCCAATTATGCGCAATTTTGGTTACGTCAATTCCGTTCTGGTAATTTCCATGTTAAAGATACCTTGCAAACGTAGGCCCGTCGTTGAAAATGTCGATGAAATCATACAAACAACCCGCATGAAATCATCGCACAGAAGCTGAAGATCGACCACAAAACAGGTTTAAACTATTTGCTTAAGACTGGATTCAAAAAGACGCTCGATGTATGGGTGTCACACGAATTGACGCAAAAAAATATAATGGATCGAATTTCCATCTGCGAAGCTTTGGCCAAACGGACCGAAATCGACTTATTTCTTAAATGGCTGGTGACTAGAGATGAGACATGGGTCGCATACGACAATATTGTGTGAAAATGATCGTGGTCAAAGGGAGGTGAAACGACTCAAATGGTGACCAAACCAGGAAGGTTTTGCTGTGCATTTGTTGGAACTGGAAAACAATCATCTACTATGAGCTGCTTCCATATTTCTATAAATTTTAAAATGTTATTTATTAAAAAAACTAAATGTATTGGGAACATCTGTATTAATGACCTCGACGTGAGGTCATCATCAGAGCTCCTGTCAAGTACGCACAGACGGCGAAAATGTCACTTTTAAATCAACCTTTGGTAACAACAAGCAGCACACAAGCCGCAAGAGGCAGCAATAAGCACAAGCAACAAGCAACAAGTTCAGTATTAAAATAAGCGAACATAAAATGTTAATCTATCTACATAATTCCGTGATTACGAAGGTGCAGTGATGTAGTGTGCTAGGTCCCACTGCAGTGAATTAGTAGATTACATTCAAATGTAATCTACTAATTCACACTGCAGTGAATTAGTAGACTACATTCAAATAGGCTTAGATTTAATTTGTTTTAGCTTTCTTGATAATAATCAATTTAAGATAGTTGCTTGAATAGTGGAGTTCAACTCGATAACATATAATTCTTGTAAGATGACTAATGTTATAGACATATCAGCTCGTTGTTAAAATAAAATATTAAAGAAAAAGTTCTATGCATTTCAAAATGTCATTAATTTAAAATTTAAAAATATTGGAACTTCTATATTGATATATTTGAGTATAGCAGCTCAAACATTCCAGTGTTCTTTTACATTTGAAAAAGGTTTTTTCTGAAGAAATATTGTCTTAACATGAAGATCAACAAATGTATATTTGGCATGGTTGAAATAGACTTCCTTGGGCACGACATCTCAGAAAAGGGAATTATCCCCTCCGAGAGTAGTGTTTCCTGTACTAGTGTTGAATCTTCTGAATTATTATTTTATTTCTTTCACCATCCAACCCAGACTTAGGTTGAGTTTTTGAATATTAAGTGAAGTGTTGCTAGAGCACCGTTAGGTTGCCCTTTTTGTAATTCATAGAGCACCTTTAAGTGCCCCTTTTAGGTTTGAGAATTAGTAGACTTAATTGCTTGAATTCATTTTAATTCTGAATTTTTATTCTAAAAATCTTCCTATAATACATAAATTTAAAGCAAAGTACCTTATGAATTATAAATAATAAAATTGCCATTGAGGCACTCATACATGTGCAAGGGAATCAATAAATTTCAAGAAGTAAATATGAAACGCGCTATGATTAAGCATTGTAATCATTAGTAGCAAAAAGATATTCTTGAAACCGGAATGCCTTGGCTTAAGTATATTTAGATCGGAGTCATCTATCAGTCATTTATATCACATAGCATGTGTGCACCGACACTATGCGACAATAAACCCTTTTAAGGTATTCAAATTTCTCGCATCTAATGTAACTATTGGTGCGGTATTGAATTAATATAACGAGGATAATATTGCCCATCCATAAGCTTTTTACTCTCGTAAGCTAAACGAAGCAGAGCTTAATTATGCTACATTTGATTGGAAACTTTTGGCAATACATGACACAGTTAAATATTTTCGACACTGGCTATAAAGAACAGCTTTCGAAATTTTCACTGATCATATACGTTTCATAACATTCATTAATTCTACAATAAGTCAGAGAAAAGTCTACGACAGATCAGACATCTTAATTATGTTTCGCAGTTCAATGCGTGTATTCAGTATATCAAATATAAAAGCTGTTCAACGCGAGTATTCAGTACATCAAACTCAAAAAAATTTGCATTACAGATCGGCAATAGTATTAAGAATATTTCGGTGGACTGATTGAAAACCGCCTATATAAGTAATTTAATAATCACTGAAAATTAGATACAATCTGTCTGGGTTAGTGATGTAGTGGGTCGATGCCTGTGTATGTTAGAGATAGTATACACTTTAGCGCATCGATAAACTGTACTCAAATGACAATATTAAATTGATTCTAATTTTATTTTTTAACCGAGTTAGCTGAAATGTGAAATTGGTAGTTTACTAATATAATATTAAATATAATATACTTATATTAAATATAATATACTATACCTGAAAAAATCTTTAACCTAAAAAATTCCACAAAACTCAACAACCATTACAGTATTCATATTCTATTTTGGTTTTATTTATTGTATTTTGATTTTGTTTTATTTATTGTACGTCTTATAATTCTTTATCTGTTATTTAATGTATTATAATACTTTATTCTAGGCAAAAATTCCTTACGTTGTATTTGTATAATATTTCGTCTCTCTTATAAATTCATATAGCTCTCGTCTCCCATATAAATTCATATATCGACTAATACCAGCTTTCACAGCGACAATGGAGGATTAAAAATCAACGACATGACAGCTGTTTTTGGAGCAACACATATTGGCACACCAACAAACGTATCTTAGAAAACGACAAATACATCAGCAGTCTTCAATATCGACAAAAGTAACACACTCAGGAAGAAATATGTTTTATCCAGCAAAGTACCTTTGGCACCTTACTTTTATCTAAGCCAGGGGTACTGTAATCGTGTTCGTGATTGGAGTAGGAGGCTGTCGTCATGCATTTCGTATTTGTAGAAGACCGTCGTCATGCAATTTCTATTTGAAATGGAAAAGTAACCACGACAGTACTGTAAAGTGACGTTCTTAAATTCATTTTAAATATAGAGTGTATGATGACCAAAATAAAATGTTTTTGGTTATAAATAATATAAGTGTGTTTTTTTGTAAATAAAAAAATTACAAAATACGCGCAACGAGTCTACAGATAAAATCGTCGAAGCGAACAAATGTTTAGTTTGGAAAATATTTTTCTATAACAATTTCAACCTTCGGGTAGAGCGTTTCGAACGGTAAAATTTTGGGCTTTCATGAACTTCAGTTATGTACCAGGCACGGGCGTTTTACCATCTCGGTTCCAATACAATCTACCTAGGAGGATAATAGCGGTTGAATTTATTCCGGAAATTATCTATTTCAATCTACGAGACGTAGTAATTCACCTGGTCAATGTTCGTTGAATCTTATAGAAGCCACATTTCTTTTTAGTTTTATTTGAAAAAAATGTATGTCGCTTATTTAAAAACCCTGTATGATGTTTTTTCCGAAATTTTAATATATCAAATTTTTTTTAATTACCATATATTTTATCTGATTATTTAGTAACACCGACAATATTTTATAATTTACGCATTTAAGTGTTTTATTTTCCTGGCTCTAATAAATTAAACTTTAAACAATTTTTGTTTTCAAGGATCCAGTGTGGTCTGGAGAATATCGTCTATAATCTGTCCTCTCTTGTTTTCGACCGTAACGTATTATTTCTGTAATATGAACTGTTGTTTGTTAAATTTTATTTGAAAAAAATCTGATAATTTTTATTTTCTTTTTTTTCATTTAGATTACTGTTTTCCTTGAAATTATTATACGTTTTTTTATTTTCATAAATGTAGACTCTATTTGTGTCTTTCAACACCTTCGTGATTTCTTTTTTGTTTAAATTAATTTCAGACATTTCTAAAATCAGTGTCCCCGTTATTAAATGTAGACGAATTCAATTTTTAGAATATTAATTCCCCCCCGCCCCTCTTTTTACACGATAAAAAATTTATAAGCGAAATTTGGTCAAATATAAATTTTCCGTTTGTTTTAGTATTAAAAATACAAAAAAAGACATTAAGATAACTCGAAGTAATAATGAAAAATTAAATATTTTTAAAACTTTGTTTTATTAATGAAGAGAAATAAATAAACACTAATAAAAATAAATAAATAAAGGCTTTTAAGTTTTATAAAATTTCTGACATATGTATTGTTAAAACAACTTAATTTCTATTTTGTTTAATTTTTATAATAATCAATGAGATGTTGAACAAGTGAGTTGTGTTTTGCTCTCTGATAGAAAGGGGTCTTTTTTAGTGCTTGAATATATAAAAGCTTAATTATTTTTAACTGGAATAATTTTTTTTAAAATGGACAATGTGGAAGTGATATAAATTTAAATAAATTACAAATCAACAAATTTATATATATTTTAAGTCTCTCACTACACTGTTTTAAGAAAATGTATTGGTTGAAAAATCGTTGGATAAGGGAAATGAAACGCATTTTCCGGAGAGAACTCAACACTACATCCTCAGATTATCGTCTCTTTGAGGCACAGGTTAACTGCATATCAACTATGATACGCAATAAAGTTAACAAACACTTTAATGAACAATTTTCTGAACGACTTTCAAAAGTACGTCCAGGTCCTGATGCTTTCAAGCAGCTTAACGCAATCACCGGTCGAAGGTCACTCAATAAAGTAACAGTTACCGATAATAACGACCGCGAAATAAAAGGGGGTCCAATTAATATTTCTAAAAACTTTGCCTCGTTTTATAAAGATCTTTACAACTTTAGTTCAAACTCACCTCTACGAACTCACGTAAATAATCAGGTCAATAGTTTTTTATCAAACGGCCCAACTCATGTTACTACATTCAGCACTGATAACAGTGCAAGTAATCCCAGCCTTCTAGATATGTTTATATCCGAAAACACACTCTACTCGGTAATAAAATCCTTAAATAATAAAAAGTCTGCCGGCATCGATAATATATCGAACTTTATGCTGAGAAAACTTCCGAAAAAGAGTCTGCGTCCCTTAGTTGCAATATTTAATCACTGTATTAACAATTGCTACTTCCCTAAAGCCTGGAAAATAGGTATTATCTTTAATATTCCAAAAACTCAAGGTAGAGCAGCCATCCAACAACATCGACCTATATCTCTTCTTCCCTGTTTGGGAAAAATATTAGAAAAAATCTTTTACGAAAATGTAAATGAATTTTGTAATGAAAATAATTTTATTCCCGACTTTCAATTCGGATTTCGGAAAGGTCACTCAACTTTGGATGCTCTTTTCCTACTGCATAGTGAGATAACAACTGGGTTAAACCGTAAAGAATCAACAGTTGCTTGCTCCCTAGATATAACCAAAGCCTTTGACTCAGTTTGGCGTAAGGGACTAGTGCACAAGCTATGCAAACTTGATTTCCCTCCACATATTACGCTGCTGCTGCACTCATTTCTTCAGGATAGATCATCCTGTGTTAGGTATTAGAACGCGACTTCCGAATTCCTCTTAATAGGTAAAGGAGTTCCACAAGGCTCGGTATTAGGTCCCCTGCTGTATTCAATATACACTGCAGATATACCAACAGCCGCAAAAGCACAAATGATACTATATGCAGACGACACTCTTGTTTATGCCAAAAGCAAATCACCAAAATTAGCTCTAAAGAGAACCCAAGAGCTACTTTTTAAAATTATAAATTATTATGATGACTGGAACTTATCAGTCAATCTTAATAAGTCCAATTTAATCTGTTTCCGTAATCCCAGCACTCGCGGACCGAGGAAAATTGCTACAAAGAGCAAAAAGCTGCGTATTCTGATTAAAAACACAGCTATCCCAGTCTCAAATGAACTAAAATATTTAGGCATCAACTTTAACTCAATGTTCAAATTTAACCCACATGTTGAGTTAACTTTGAAGAAAGCCAAAAGGGCTATTCATACCTTTTTATTCCTACTTAGACGTCGGAAGGGGCTTAGTATAAATACAAAGTTACTGTTTTATAAACAACTTATTCGGCCAATTATTGGATATGCATTTCCGATCTATTTTAGTTTCTCGAAAACGTATGCCAATAAAGTCCATGTATTCGAAAGGTCAATCATTAGGAAATGCCTTTTAAAATATCGTAAAATAGACGGTAAGCATTACTCCATATCAGAAAAGTAATCTTACTCCTTTTATTTCATACATGGTTGGTCTAACCAAAAACTTTCTTCAGCATTTAATAGACCATACCAATCCACTCATTCAAGAGTCACTAGAAAGGATTAATACCCAAGCCACCCAACACAGAAACTTATACAATGATTAAGTTTCATCATTGATGAAACTTAATCATTGTATAAGTTTCTGTGTTGGGTGGCTTGGGTATTAATCCTTTCTAGTGACTCTTGAATCACTAGAAAGGATTAATAGGCCTCTATGCCTCACCAGTTATCATATCTGATTTTGCGAAGGACAGTGATATTATGAACGTTCAGTTTTATAATTCCTTAACTCCCCATTTCCATCGTGGTTAGCGGAAGCAACACAATTCCCAAAAATTCCAAACTCCTAATCCGCTCTTCCTGAATATTCCTTTCCCTAATTTTTATTATTAAGTCTAGAATTAAGTTTAGTTTGTAAGCAATTAAAAATATAGATAATTGTGTTTGAGAAAGCACATATAATAATTAAGCCATAGTTGTAAGCAATTCATGTACTTAGTCATTAAAAACTGATTAAATATATAAGCAAAAGATGTACAGAGCATGTTTTAGCTCTACGTTTTAAATACTATGTAAATATGTACAAGTAATATGGTAATAATAAATGCTCTACTTTAAGTAAAAAAAAAAAAGTAAGTACACTGTTTCGTTGTTCTCATTGAAAAATTCTTTGTACTGCATTGAGCTATAAATTTGATTTTGAAATAGCATTAATTTTCTTAAAATAGGCAAACTGAAAATATAATATCAATTAAAATAAATTAAAAGTCAACAAAGTTATGTATCCGGCTTCTGGTTGATTGCTGCACTACTTCTTTGTTTTTTATTGCAACGGTCATAGAAAAACTTTATAGTGCTTTAAGACTTAAAATATACTTACAATTAACTATATCAGGGTCGACTTAGAGTGATAGTTATGTCAATTACAATACAATAAACATTATAGTAGTACTACACTTGACTTAGTATTTAGAGAACAATGAAATATTTCTTGCGTAAGGCCAAGCGTGTTGAAAATCTAGTGTCTGGGATTCCCAACACTGTTTCTGATGCACGCAACATTGTTTTAAAGGCATTTAAATTGCTAAATGCTGACATTAGTAACTCTGACATCTCTAAATGCAGCTGACTGAACAAAAATCGTACCTACATACTCGTTACCTTTTATTCCTAGAAATTCGGAACAAATTGATCGGAACAGGCGGAGAATTAGCTCTGGCAAGATCTGATAGAATTCTAAAAAAAGAGGGCAATCAAAGCATTTTTCGTTAGAGCGGTCAACATAAAAGTTAAAAAGAATGATGATAGTGTGGTAATGGTGAGTTCCACGGAAGAGCTCAGTGATCTTGACGTTTGATTACTACAATTACCTTATAGCAGGCTGATACCTCCCTGTTTTTATTTACGTATCATATTCTTTTTCTTCATTTCATTAATTCACATTTATAAAAATTTATTATTATTATTACTATTATTATAACTTTCTATTATATATATATGTTTTTAGTAAGATAGTGAAGTATGTTTAAAGTATGTTATAAAATCATTAGTTTTGGATTCATTTTGCTACTATCCGTCGTAGTGGTCTGTTGTAACGACTGTGGCTGGTCTCTGTGCCTGGTCTGCGACATGACACTGACCATGAACCCAGATAACTTGTCTGGTTTGGTGGCAAGCGACAACCGTGTAATCTCTCAAAAATTGGACCAGCTTCAAGATTTTCTTAACATTGGGCACAGTACTCAAATCTATCCTCCAAGGTAACCTTTTAGATGTGAGCATTACGAAGTCTTCAAATGTGTGTTATCAGTGCTGCTATTGAAATGAAGGGTTATAGCGTCTACAGGAATGATAGATTGGACTATAAAGGAGGAAGTTTAGCAATTTACATGGGGAAAAAATATCACTTCAAAACTGTGGTTTCTATAATGCAACTAGGAACCGAAGCATTGTTCGCTGCGGTTAAGACTGGGTCAGTTAGCTCTTTGGTGGGAGTGATATATTTGCCTGGATGTGACTTTACTGTGGTAGGAGATTTGATATCTGATCTATCTCCAATACTCTAATATGTTTATAATGAGAAATTTCAACACCAATATCTTAGAGCCTTCTAATCAATTGACCTACAACCGGATTTGTCATCGATTTGGATTGGAGGTGGTGCATAGTAATGTACTTACGCATTATGATCCTGGTTCTAACTCGGTTTCCCTCATTGATTTGTAAGTAATCCTACCCTGATTCATTTTAGAAGCCAGTTTTGCTCACCGGTCATTTCGCAACATGCCTTCATTTTACTTACTACAAAAGTTAGTGCTCCTCCTGAAAATCAGAACATTGAAATATGGGACTTTGACCTTTCGAAAATTTTCTTGACTTACCACGTTGATCATCAACTTGATATATTCACGACATGTTTCAATTAAAAGGTTAAGATGCAACCATAGTTGTGCTAACTGAGATTCACCTTCTGAAATCTTTAACATAAAATGTCTGCGTGATTTGGAATTCAAAGCATATTACTCTGAGAAGAGTGTGCCCAGGTAGAACACTTACTGTTCATATAGAAACAAATTTAGGAACATGGTTAGGAAGGACAAAATTGAAGTAGGTGCGAGAATGTTTTGGTCTTGGTCATATATCTAAATAAATGTAGATCGGGTTTGGTGCTGGCCACATATCTAAACATATGTAGACCGAATTAAACAAGATAGGAGCTTCAAACAGCATGAGATAGCTGTCAGATCTAGAAGTTGATGAGTTCAATTCTCTGAATGCATCTTTCACAGCGGCTAGTAGTCTTTCTTTACTTACGCGCTGCCTAAGCGTGTCGAAAGCTTATTTTTTCGCTCTGTTACTATATCTGAGATTGAACTTCTTGTTAAAGCTTTCTCATCTTATAAAATTTATTATTCCTGAAACCTTGCTATACATACAATAAATTTTCAATACAGCGCTCATGACCTTGACTTTCGTCTTAGCTTGAAAAAAGCTAAGGTTCTACCTATTCCCGAAACAACAATAACACTGAATTTCGACCTATCAGCATTCGACTGGTACTGTCGAAAATATTTGAAAAAGTTATTTAAAGCCAAATTATGCATCATCTTGATTCCAAGAACTTGCTATATGATTGGCTGTCTGATTTTCATAAAAATCATAGTACTATATCAGCTCGAATAGGCTGTCTGGTTTTTGTAAGAATAATAGTACATCAGCTCAATAGACATTACTGACATCATCAGACAGAACATCGATAAAAAATATATCTCCATTCTACTGCTCTTGGACTTCAGTAAGACCTTTGATTCAATTGATCACAGTCTGATGATCGGCAAACTTAAGAGCCAGTTCAACTTTTCCTCTAGCGCGCGTAATTTTATTTTTTCCTATCTAAAGTCTAGGTTCCAAATTGTTTACTGTGGAACGTCATGGTCGGGTTCCTGTTGTGTTTTAAAAGGTATTCCTGAAGGCTCCATACTTGTTCCACATCGCAAATTTGGCATACTCTCCGCAGGTAAACAGTATTGGTATGGTTCTTGACAACAAATTGTGTTGGGATCCGCCTATTAATCATGTAATCCGGAAGGTTACAATTACGATGCGTAAACCCCATAGCCTTAATGGCTATCTGCCTGTGAATGTCAATGTTCGCTTGGTTCATGCTCTCATCATGTCTATATTTAATTAATTACTTAAAAAAATTTCTGGGTGCCCTAATGCCTTAATTCTGAGATTACAAAATTGCGTAGTAGATATCATATATCTGAGTTTGTTGTTAGAATTATTGGTGTGCCTTCAAGATCGTATATTAAACTGTAGCTGCTGCTTTTTTTCTATAACATAATTAGGAACCAATGTCCCAGCTACTTACTAAGTTCATTCGTTTTCAAAGGAAATAGTCGAACGTGAAGACTGCCCTTGCCTAGGATATGATCATCTGCTTGGAGTAATTCGTTTATGGTTCGAGTTACCAGGTTATATAATGATCTTATTCCTCTAGACCTCAAAATATTTTATATTTCCCTCCTCTTTTACATTAGCAAAGTACTTTCACTGCTCAACGGATAGTTGAAAGATTTGGTTGTTTTTATTGCCACTTGTAACTAATTGGCTCGTTTGCTCATAAATAACTTATCTGTTGTTTATGTTTTTATTTGGGTCTGTCTGCGGGCAAGGGATTTTGAGTGTAGTCATGTCTGTTGGGACTGTCAGTGGGGTGGCGGTAGCTGGATAAATCTTAATGAATAAGTTTTTATTTGTTTTTTTTCCTTTTAAATGGTTTTAACTAGTTATAACTGTTATTAGAATCAATTTTTTTAAAAAAAATTTATTAGTTATGCATTTGGTTCTTTTTTTTGAAGTTGAATATGTATGTATACATTTTGAAACAATCTAATGGGCATATATCCTGATTGAATTATAAGATAATTATAAAAAAAAAATCTTTTAATAAGATCATTATGAAAAGAAAAATTATATTACGCAAAAAATGTTATTGGAAATATTACCTATTTTACGATAATAAATGTGCGCAGCCAACATTGCAGTGGAATCTTATAGATACAACAATACCCAAACTTTTAAACTCGGCTTTAGCCTCAACCATAATTTTATTTTTGGTGAGTTGTCGGTATATACTAATTATATATTCAAATAAAGTTCACAGTTGACTATCTCTTAGCTTATTTTTATTAGATTTCGAGTGCTATATATGCTTAAAACTATCAAATAAGACGAGTAAATCTAAAACAGACGATAAGTTGTGACAGACGATTAGTTGTGATCAAAATGACATTTTAATGATGGTCGTCTGATTATTCTCCGATGGGGATTTTATTGGTTTTATATTTTCACATGGTCCAGAATTGTACCTATTAAAATACAATTTTCATATTCGTGTATATAAAAATGTAAATCCATATATTGTACCTGGGCAAAATACATATATATGAATCATTATAAGAATATAATTTTGAATTTATGAATTTTTTATACTTATGTCAGTGAGTATTAATATATGATATTATAATTCAATGCTTACATAATATTTCAACGTAAATCTAAAGCTGATTCTATTGAATAACAATGTGGGGAAATTTCTGTTATAAAAATGATTTATTGGAAAAGTAAGTATTTTCCAAGTTTTGTTTTGTTTTTTGAAATGGTGACTGTTTCACAGCAAAAAAGTTATTTTATTTAGTTTCTAATTCATTATTTATTAAATTAAATAACCAGTGCAGTTATTTAATTAATTTAAAAAACGACGACTATTACTTTAAAAATGTTTCCCAAAGAAGTATGTAAAATTATAAAATTTCCGAAAGTGATGTGTTTGAGCAGTATGCAACCGTGAGTAGCTTTAATCTGAAAGTGATACCTTTGAGCAGTATGCAACTGTGAGTAGCTTTAAGGTTGTATTCCGTTTTTTTGGCTTTAACTTGACGCTTCAATTGTTCATGCTTACATTCCATAATCGAAAGTGTTACGATTCAGGAAAATTAACTTCGGTGTACTCGTAAATTCTACTGAATCACAATGTAAGGGCTTCTCAACAACTTGTTCGTCTCTTTTATTTTTAAATATACTTTTTATACTTAATTTAGATTTAAAATTACATCCATTATATTTTTTTCGAAACAAAACAATCAAATTGTAAACAAAATCATTCAATTTTTATAATTAGATAATAAAATTTAATTGGTTTCAATACTTTGTTTTAAGTGTGTCATTAAATATTTTGCCACCTGCTTAACTATTTAGTATGATTGTGCTAGGAGCCCTATTTTTTTAATTACTTTAAATTTTTTATAAAATTAAAAAAAATATAACTTATAACTTGCATTACTTAGTCAAAAAAAGTATATGCAAGTCGTATAACATTTTTTTTCTCATTGTAAAGTTGAAAACAATGTAGTTTCTTACTTTTGACATTGTTGTGAGGAATCTAACTTTAAAAATATTTTTTTTACAATTCTAATACGAATTACTCCTTTTTCTTTCTTTCTATTATTAATGATATAGTTTCTTTGTGTGGAAATTAAAGCAGATATAACTAAAGGGTTTTCGAATAAGAGTGATATTATTTCTTTTAAAAAAAATACACTAATTGTTAAGGAAATTCAAATGTTTTTTATTTAATGTGAAGCACAATCGATGCAATTAAGTTCTGAATAAAACGTCATTCAAATAGCCTCCACGACTTCTTTTGCAGGAACAAATTCGATGAACCCAATTTTCGAGCACTTTTTCCACTAAATCAAGGCGTATGTCATAAATAGCACGTTCAATTTTGACTTCTAAAGCTTGAAGAGCGTCTGCTTCATTGCTAAAGACCAATGACTTCAAATAACCCCACAAGAAATAGTCTAATGGTGTTAAATCACAACTTCTTGGAGGGCATTCAATGTCACAATTTCTTTAAATAATCGAACCTCTAAACTTTTTTCGCAATAATTCGTTTGTTGCACGTGCTGTATGGCACGTAGCCCCGTCTTGTTGGAACCAGATGTTGTCAAGATCAACTTCTTCCAATTTCGGCCATAAAAAGTTTGTTATCATCGATCTATACCGCTCTCCATTGACAGTAACGGTGTTACCAGCTTCATTTCGAAAGAAATACGGACCAATGATTCCACCAGACCAAAAACCACACAGAACCACACCAAACTGTCAAAATGAAGAAAAACACATTTATCATTTTGAGATAGTATTCTCTTAAGTTAAGGAATTGGGGCTCAATATTTATTTTTAGTGACAGAATATGATTTCGAAAAGAGTATCATACTTCCAACAGTGGGATTAGAGCTATTTACAATTACCCAACTCCAAGTAATGCTAAATCATTACAAAGATTTGTCAGTATGATGAATTGTTATCATAGGTTTATAAAGAAATTATTAGAGTAATTCATTCGGTGACATAAACTATTGGCAAAATCTCATAAAAATAAAAATATGGATACGTCTATAGGTGCAACATTAAACTAGCATTACCGTTATTCTAAAACCGATGGCCCTTTACTCTGGAAAATTCACTGAATCTGACTGAGATTAGGGATCTAATCGAAAATACCATCTAAAAAGGTGACATAATTGAAAAAATAAGTACTGCAAAAATTAGAAAATGGCCGCGATTCGTTGATATTGTGGACAAACTTGGACATATGGAAGTAAAAATAAAAGACTGTTGCAATACAGTCTTCCTTTGTCGTATGCTAATTTTGGCTATTGTATAGATTGCCGCGAATATCTTTCTAGTGCTAAAACGTTGAAAGTTAAGCTTCTAGAAAAATGCGAGGCTCGTAGGCAGGGATTTGGAAGAATTTATAGCAGTTGACAACAAGAAATCGGACCAAAAATTATTCCAGGAGCGGAAGGAGATATGGATCATACACACCAACAAAAAAATGTTTCGAGTGAGGTGTTATAAGTTATAAGGCGAATCCATGACCAGGAAATCCGAAGAGAATTGGAGAAAGTCGGGCCGAAGAGAATTGGAGAAACATCGTTGACGAGACTCATCTAGTGTGTAGCGTCAAAAATTTTTTCTTCACCGCAATTATTCCAAGTAGATGGCTTTGATACTGGATAGATCCATTTAAGTGATGATAAAAAGCAATTTTTATTGATAAGTGAATCTTCAAATCGAAAGTCAATCTAGCGTACAAATAATTAACTTTGGTGGTATGCGGCAAAGTCATCGGAATTTTAGTGGCAAGTGCCAGCAGTTCGACGGACAAAAAATAATATTCGCAATCGCAGATCGCAAGCCCACCAGCATTGTGCTCGACAGACAAAAAAGAATATTCGCAATCGCACATCGCAAGTGCGATCTTTATTATAGCGACCAAACAATGAAAGGTTGTGTCATTCAAGCTTATTGAAACTAATTTGAAGCGGTGTGCTGTCTCCTATTTATACTTCAGATCCAAAAATTTATCAAATTGCGGGATTTGTACATAGTGTAAAATGACTGCGGTATCTTTTGTAAAAGGTGGAGTACCGTGTATAGAGAATCGGAAGATTGTAAATTCTGACGTAGATGGACCATATAGAATATATATGGTCAAAGATAACTCGCGTAAAAAGCCCAAAAGGGCATGTTGGCTAAAGATCCACGAAAGAAGAAGTATTTTCGCGTGTAGATACAAAGTTTTAGGATTTCAAAAACTAAAAACCAATCCCTTACTGATGTTATTGATAAAGTACCCCAAATTAACCATGAAACTAAAGTTTTGTGTAAGTTGATTACCAATGTTCATTTATTATCAGGCTCCCATCTTTAAGTTCGTCATATAATTGGAATCCCATACGGTATATTTATCCAGGTGATATAAGGAATATTTTGTTTTGTTAATTTTAGTTAACATTTGTTTTGCTTTCTTAGGAATATATATACAGTTATCAAAAGGGATTAAAAATAAATTGGACTGTATAATATTACAGCCCTAGTTTGTAATAAATTGAAAGTTGTATTTCATATCTGAGAATTTAGAGTACCGCCTGATATTACTTTTAAAGCTGCGAAGATATGCATATGTCTTCGCAGCTATATATATAAAATTTATATTATTCGATTAGATTAAAAAAATAATTCAAATTAGATTCAAAATATGTGTATTACGATAGCGGAAACCGTGGTGTGTGTGTGCGTGTGTAAGAGTATGTTAAGGGTTGTATAATTATATCTAAAAGCTGCTAATTTTTTTTCTTTATTTCCTTATATTTGAAATTTACCAAATTTTTTTTTGTTTTAATTTGTTTTATTTAAATGAATAAACCTTTTTTAAATTGAAATATAATAATTTTACTTTACATACCACATTATATAAGAAAGGAATTTTTTTCCTTTTTTTAAATATTTGTTTGTGCTATAAGTGCTGCGAGTTAACAAAAAAAGAAAAATATATTTTTCCAATATTTTTTTGAAAATTTTAAAAATATTTATCGCATTTTTCTTCGTTAGCACACATTAAAATTGATTATTTAATAACACGAAAAACATTTTAAAATCTTGCTTTAAAAAAAAGTATATTTAAGCGTTCACTAATAAAAAAAAAGTGGCTTTTAAGAAAAGTAAAGGCAGTTGTATACAACAAAATCTTATTTTCTTTCTCTTACCCCTTTTATATTTTACTATTTTCTTACTCTGGGTCCAATAAATTAAACTCCAAACACTTTTTAAACAACTTGAAAATGATACTAATTTTGTAACTTTGGGTCCAATAAATTAAACTCCGAAAGATTTAGCTCTTAAACAATTTCAAAATGATGCTAATTTTTCCAGGAAAAATCATTTTTTTTAGATGAGGCGCATTTTTATCTCTCTGGGTCGGTGAATAAACAAAACTGTCATTACTGAGTTAAAGCCAATTCACAACTTATTAACGAGGAACCTTTACATTCCGAAAAAGTGACCATTTGGTGTAATTTATGGGACGATGGCATTATTGGTCCTTATTTTTTTCAAAATGAGGAAGGTGTTGCCTTTACTACCATATCAATGGCGACCGGTATAGATCGATGATAGCACACTGTTGAATTGGAAGAAATTGATTTAAAGAATATGCGGTTTCAACAAGACGGCACTACATGCCAAACAGCCCATGCCACAATACATTTATTGCGGGAAAAGTTTGGTGAGTCGATAATTTCAAAAAATGCAAATGTGCAATGGTTTCTAAGAAGTTGTGATTTAATTTCTTTGGATGTATTTTTGTAAGGTTATTTGAAATCATTGGTCTATGTCAATACATCAGATGCATTAAAATTGAATATTGAACGCCAAATACATGAATTGGGGACAGATTTATTGCATAAGGTGGTCGAAAATTTGAAACATCGTATTCGGTACTGTTAACGAAACAGAGGCGGCCATTTGAATGATGTTATTTTCAGGAACATAATTGCATCGATTATACTTCAAAATAAAATAATAAATTTTGCTCTGCCACATTTCTTTTTAGTTTTATTTGAAAAAAATGTATGTCGCTTATTTAAAAACCCTGTATGAGGTTTTTTCCGAAATTTTAATACGAGTATATCAAATTTTTTTTTAATTACCATATTTTTAATCTGATTATTCAGTAACACCGAAAATATTTTATAATTTACGCATTTAAGTGTTTTATTTTCCTGGCTCTAATAAATTAAACTTTAAACAATTTTTGTTTTCAAGGATCCAGTGTGGCCTGGAGAATATCGTCTATAATCTGTCCTCTCTTGTTTTCGACCGTAACGTATTATTTCTGTAATATGAACTGTTGTTTGTTAAATTTTATTTGAAAAAAATCTGATAATTTTTATTTTCTTTTTTTTCATTTAGATTACTGTTTTCCTTGAAATTATTATACGTTTTTTTATTTTCATAAATGTAGACTCTATTTGTGTCTTTCAACACCTTCGTGATTTCTTTTTTGTTTAAATTAATTTCAGACATTTCTAAAATCAGTGTCCCCGTTATTAAATGTAGACGAATTCAATTTTTAGAATATTAATTCCCCCCCGCCCCTCTTTTTACACGATAAAAAATTTATAAGCGAAATTTGGTCAAATATAAATTTTCCGTTTGTTTTAGTATTAAAAATACAAAAAAAGACATTAAGATAACTCGAAGTAATAATGAAAAATTAAATATTTTTAAAACTTTGTTTTATTAATGAAGAGAAATAAATAAACACTAATAAAAATAAATAAATAAAGGCTTTTAAGTTTTATAAAATTTCTGACATATGTATTGTTAAAACAACTTAATTTCTATTTTGTTTAATTTTTATAATAATCAATGAGATGTTGAACAAGTGAGTTGTGTTTTGCTCTCTGATAGAAAGGGGTCTTTTTTAGTGCTTGAATATATAAAAGCTTAATTATTTTTAACTGGAATAATTTTTTTTAAAATGGACAATGTGGAAGTGATATAAATTTAAATAAATTACAAATCAACAAATTTATATATATTTTAAGTCTCTCACTACACTGTTTTAAGAAAATGTATTGGTTGAAAAATCGTTGGATAAGGGAAATGAAACGCATTTTCCGGAGAGAACTCAACACTACATCCTCAGATTATCGTCTCTTTGAGGCACAGGTTAACTGCATATCAACTATGATACGCAATAAAGTTAACAAACACTTTAATGAACAATTTTCTGAACGACTTTCAAAAGTACGTCCAGGTCCTGATGCTTTCAAGCAGCTTAACGCAATCACCGGTCGAAGGTCACTCAATAAAGTAACAGTTACCGATAATAACGACCGCGAAATAAAAGGGGGTCCAATTAATATTTCTAAAAACTTTGCCTCGTTTTATAAAGATCTTTACAACTTTAGTTCAAACTCACCTCTACGAACTCACGTAAATAATCAGGTCAATAGTTTTTTATCAAACGGCCCAACTCATGTTACTACATTCAGCACTGATAACAGTGCAAGTAATCCCAGCCTTCTAGATATGTTTATATCCGAAAACACACTCTACTCGGTAATAAAATCCTTAAATAATAAAAAGTCTGCCGGCATCGATAATATATCGAACTTTATGCTGAGAAAACTTCCGAAAAAGAGTCTGCGTCCCTTAGTTGCAATATTTAATCACTGTATTAACAATTGCTACTTCCCTAAAGCCTGGAAAATAGGTATTATCTTTAATATTCCAAAAACTCAAGGTAGAGCAGCCATCCAACAACATCGACCTATATCTCTTCTTCCCTGTTTGGGAAAAATATTAGAAAAAATCTTTTACGAAAATGTAAATGAATTTTGTAATGAAAATAATTTTATTCCCGACTTTCAATTCGGATTTCGGAAAGGTCACTCAACTTTGGATGCTCTTTTCCTACTGCATAGTGAGATAACAACTGGGTTAAACCGTAAAGAATCAACAGTTGCTTGCTCCCTAGATATAACCAAAGCCTTTGACTCAGTTTGGCGTAAGGGACTAGTGCACAAGCTATGCAAACTTGATTTCCCTCCACATATTACGCTGCTGCTGCACTCATTTCTTCAGGATAGATCATCCTGTGTTAGGTATTAGAACGCGACTTCCGAATTCCTCTTAATAGGTAAAGGAGTTCCACAAGGCTCGGTATTAGGTCCCCTGCTGTATTCAATATACACTGCAGATATACCAACAGCCGCAAAAGCACAAATGATACTATATGCAGACGACACTCTTGTTTATGCCAAAAGCAAATCACCAAAATTAGCTCTAAAGAGAACCCAAGAGCTACTTTTTAAAATTATAAATTATTATGATGACTGGAACTTATCAGTCAATCTTAATAAGTCCAATTTAATCTGTTTCCGTAATCCCAGCACTCGCGGACCGAGGAAAATTGCTACAAAGAGCAAAAAGCTGCGTATTCTGATTAAAAACACAGCTATCCCAGTCTCAAATGAACTAAAATATTTAGGCATCAACTTTAACTCAATGTTCAAATTTAACCCACATGTTGAGTTAACTTTGAAGAAAGCCAAAAGGGCTATTCATACCTTTTTATTCCTACTTAGACGTCGGAAGGGGCTTAGTATAAATACAAAGTTACTGTTTTATAAACAACTTATTCGGCCAATTATTGGATATGCATTTCCGATCTATTTTAGTTTCTCGAAAACGTATGCCAATAAAGTCCATGTATTCGAAAGGTCAATCATTAGGAAATGCCTTTTAAAATATCGTAAAATAGACGGTAAGCATTACTCCATATCAGAAAAGTAATCTTACTCCTTTTATTTCATACATGGTTGGTCTAACCAAAAACTTTCTTCAGCATTTAATAGACCATACCAATCCACTCATTCAAGAGTCACTAGAAAGGATTAATACCCAAGCCACCCAACACAGAAACTTATACAATGATTAAGTTTCATCATTGATGAAACTTAATCATTGTATAAGTTTCTGTGTTGGGTGGCTTGGGTATTAATCCTTTCTAGTGACTCTTGAATCACTAGAAAGGATTAATAGGCCTCTATGCCTCACCAGTTATCATATCTGATTTTGCGAAGGACAGTGATATTATGAACGTTCAGTTTTATAATTCCTTAACTCCCCATTTCCATCGTGGTTAGCGGAAGCAACACAATTCCCAAAAATTCCAAACTCCTAATCCGCTCTTCCTGAATATTCCTTTCCCTAATTTTTATTATTAAGTCTAGAATTAAGTTTAGTTTGTAAGCAATTAAAAATATAGATAATTGTGTTTGAGAAAGCACATATAATAATTAAGCCATAGTTGTAAGCAATTCATGTACTTAGTCATTAAAAACTGATTAAATATATAAGCAAAAGATGTACAGAGCATGTTTTAGCTCTACGTTTTAAATACTATGTAAATATGTACAAGTAATATGGTAATAATAAATGCTCTACTTTAAGTAAAAAAAAAAAAGTAAGTACACTGTTTCGTTGTTCTCATTGAAAAATTCTTTGTACTGCATTGAGCTATAAATTTGATTTTGAAATAGCATTAATTTTCTTAAAATAGGCAAACTGAAAATATAATATCAATTAAAATAAATTAAAAGTCAACAAAGTTATGTATCCGGCTTCTGGTTGATTGCTGCACTACTTCTTTGTTTTTTATTGCAACGGTCATAGAAAAACTTTATAGTGCTTTAAGACTTAAAATATACTTACAATTAACTATATCAGGGTCGACTTAGAGTGATAGTTATGTCAATTACAATACAATAAACATTATAGTAGTACTACACTTGACTTAGTATTTAGAGAACAATGAAATATTTCTTGCGTAAGGCCAAGCGTGTTGAAAATCTAGTGTCTGGGATTCCCAACACTGTTTCTGATGCACGCAACATTGTTTTAAAGGCATTTAAATTGCTAAATGCTGACATTAGTAACTCTGACATCTCTAAATGCAGCTGACTGAACAAAAATCGTACCTACATACTCGTTACCTTTTATTCCTAGAAATTCGGAACAAATTGATCGGAACAGGCGGAGAATTAGCTCTGGCAAGATCTGATAGAATTCTAAAAAAAGAGGGCAATCAAAGCATTTTTCGTTAGAGCGGTCAACATAAAAGTTAAAAAGAATGATGATAGTGTGGTAATGGTGAGTTCCACGGAAGAGCTCAGTGATCTTGACGTTTGATTACTACAATTACCTTATAGCAGGCTGATACCTCCCTGTTTTTATTTACGTATCATATTCTTTTTCTTCATTTCATTAATTCACATTTATAAAAATTTATTATTATTATTACTATTATTATAACTTTCTATTATATATATATGTTTTTAGTAAGATAGTGAAGTATGTTTAAAGTATATTATAAAATCATTAGTTTTGGATTCATTTTGCTACTATCCGTCGTAGTGGTCTGTTGTAACGACATGGCTGGTCTCTGTGCCTGGTCTGAGACATGACACTGACCATGAGCCCAGATAACTTGTCTGGTTTGGTAGCAAGCGACAACCGTGTAATCTCTCAAAAATTGGGCCAGCTTCAGGATTTTCTTAACATTGGGCACAGTACTCAAATCTATCCTCCAAGGTAACCTTTTAGATGTGAGCATTACGAAGTCTTCAAATGTGTGTTAGCAGTGCTGCTATTGAAATGAAGGGTTATAGCGTCTACAGGAATGATAGATTGGACTATAAAGGAGGAAGTTTAGCAATTTACATGGGGAAAAAATATCACTTCAAAACTGTGGTTTCTATAATGCAACTAGGAACCGAAGCATTGTTCGCTGCGGTTAAGACTGGGTCAGTTAGCTCTTTGGTGGGAGTGATATATTTGCCTGGATGTGACTTTACTGTGGTAGGAGATTTGATATCTGATCTGTCTGTCAAATACTCTAATATGTTTATAATGAGGAATTTCAACACCAATATCTTAGAGCCTTCTAATCTATTGACCTACAACCGGATTTGTCATCGACTTGGATTGGAGGTCGTGCACAGTAATGTACTTACGCATTATGATCCTGGTTCTAACTCGAATTCCCTCATTGATTTGTAAGTAATCCTACCCTGATTCATTATAGAAGCCAGTTTTGCTCACTGGTCATTTCGCAACATGCCTTCATTTTTTGAAATGGTGACTGTTTCACAGCAAAAAAGTTATTTGATTTAGTTTCTAATTTATTATTTATTAAATTAAATAACCAGTGCAGTTATTTAATTAATTTCAAAAACGACGACTATTACTTTAAAAATGTTTCTCAAAGAAGTATGTAAAATTATAAAATTTCCGAAAGTGATGTCTTTGAGCAGTATGCAACCGTGAGTAGCTTTAATCTGAAAGTGATACCTTTGAGCAGTATGCAACTGTGAGTAGCTTTAAGGCTGTATTCCGTTTTTTTGGCTTTAACTTGACGCTTCAATTGTTCATGCTTACATTCCATAATCTAAAGTGTTACGATTCAGGAAAATTAACTTCGGTGTACTCGTAAATTCTACTGAATCACAATGTGAGGGCTTCTCAACAACTTGTTCGTCTCTTTTATTTTTAAATATACTTTTTATACTTAATTTAGATTTAAAATTACATCCATTATATTTTTTTCGAAACAAAACAATCAAATTGTAAACAAAATCATTCAATTTTTATAATTAGATAATAAAATTTAATTGGTTTCAATACTTTGTTTTAAGTGTGTCATTAAATATTTTGCCACCTGCTTAACTATTTAGTATGATTGTGCTAGGAGCCCTATTTTTTTAATTACTTTAAATTTTTTATAAAATTAAAAAAAATATAACTTATAACTTGCATTACTTAGTCAAAAAAAGTATATGCAAGTCGTATAACATTTTTTTTCTCATTGTAAAGTTGAAAACAATGTAGTTTCTTACTTTTGACATTGTTGTGAGGAATCTAACTTTAAAAATATTTTTTTTACAATTCTAATACGAATTACTCCTTTTTCTTTCTTTCTATTATTAATGATATAGTTTCTTTGTGTGGAAATTAAAGCAGATATAACTAAAGGGTTTTCGAATAAGAGTGATATTATTTCTTTTAAAAAAAATACACTAATTGTTAAGGAAATTCAAATGTTTTTTATTTAATGTGAAGCACAATCGATGCAATTAAGTTCTGAATAAAACGTCATTCAAATAGCCTCCACGACTTCTTTTGCAGGAACAAATTCGATGAACCCAATTTTCGAGCACTTTTTCCACTAAATCAAGGCGTATGTCATAAATAGCACGTTCAATTTTGACTTCTAAAGCTTGAAGAGCGTCTGCTTCATTGCTAAAGACCAATGACTTCAAATAACCCCACAAGAAATAGTCTAATGGTGTTAAATCACAACTTCTTGGAGGGCATTCAATGTCACAATTTCTTTAAATAATCGAACCTCTAAACTTTTTTCGCAATAATTCGTTTGTTGCACGTGCTGTATGGCACGTAGCCCCGTCTTGTTGGAACCAGATGTTGTCAAGATCAACTTCTTCCAATTTCGGCCATAAAAAGTTTGTTATCATCGATCTATACCGCTCTCCATTGACAGTAACGGTGTTACCAGCTTCATTTCGAAAGAAATACGGACTAATGATTCCACCAGACCAAAAACCACACAGAACCACACCAAACTGTCAAAATGAAGAAAAACACATTTATCATTTTGAGATAGTATTCTCTTCGAAATAATCGAATCTCTAAACTGTTCTCGCAAAAATTCGGTTGTGTGGCACGTAGCCCCGTCGTGTTGGAACCAGATGTTGTCAATATCAACTTCTTCTAATTTGGGCCATAAAAAGTTTGTTATCATCGATCTATACTGCTCTCCATTGACAGTAACGGTGTTACCAGCTTCATTTCGAAAGAAGTACGGATCAGTGATTCCACCAGACCAAAAACCACACCAAACCACACCAAACTGTCAAAATGAAGAAAAACGCATTTATCATTTTGAGATAGTATTCTTTTAAGTTAAGGAATAGGGGCTCAATATCTATTTTTAGTGACAGAATATGATTTCGAAAAGAGTATCATACTTCTAACAGTGGCATTAGAGCTATTTACAATTACCCAACTCCAAGTAATGCTAGATCATTACAAAGATTTGTCAGTATGATGAATTGTTGTCATAGGTTTATAAAGAAATTATTAGAGTAATTCATTCGGTGACATAAACTATTGGCAAAATATCATAAAAATAAAAATATGGATACGTCTATAGGTGCAATATTAAACCAGCATTACCGTAATTCTAAAACCGATGGCCCTTTACTCTGGAAAATTCACTGAACCTGACTGAGATTAGGGAGATTAGGGACTCTATCCATCCATGATACAACTAGTAATTAAGCATTTTTGTCACTGGCTCGAAGGTAGTTTATTACGATATTCGCAGATAATAAGCAATCGATAAATGCTCGCTTAGTTTATTTTCGATATTCGCAGATAATAAGCAATCGATAAATGCTCGCTACACAAAAACCAATATTTTAAAGTTTATTAAAAACATATTTTAAAGTTTACTGCATTACGTTTGTGTAGTCGATAAATATTAACCATTATAAGAAGAAAAAAATGGTGGAGTGAACCGGCGTATGATAACCCTATTTCAAAAATTAAATTATTATTTTCTTTACAATCTTTTTTAAGTTTTCATAAATTATATTATCTATTTTAAATTTCTGTTAAGTTTTTACTTACATTGGTTCTTGAGTATTGTCATTTTTTTCAATTTCCGTTAAATTCTAAAATATTTTGATGAATTTAATACTTTCCAATTATTTTAATAGTTTATAACGTAGATAAAAATCGGCAAAACAAAGCTATAATTACATTATTTCTGTTTACATTTTATTAATTGATGTTTTTCATCTTTTCAAGTTTGAGTGCAGGAACAGTAATTTTATATTTCTTTTTGTCCGTTATTTATTATTTCAGTTTATGATTATACAATTTTAGTAAAAAAATATGTTATTTATAATTTAACCAATTGTAAAATGATTTTTTCGCACTATTCTATTATTTTTTTCACCTATTTTTCTTCAATTAAGAAAGTAAAAATTAAATAATTATAGCTACTATAAAAAAACTGTTCAAATAATGAAAACCACCAAAATATAACATACTCTCATTTTTATTGCGTTTCCTTTGGTCATTTGGTTATGGGTGCAGTGTGTCTATTTTAAAAAATGGGTACACGGAGTAGTATTTCGATTTTGGGAAGTTCATTCGAAATGAGTGCAAGTACTCGTAGTTCACGCGTAGATTTGTTATCGTAACACAACTATGGTACGTGGTGTATGCAGGTGGAAGCCGTACTCATGTAGTATGACCGATGGTAGAATGTGGGCGGCACACAGGCAATTCGGGAAGACAAAGTTGCCAAGTGAGGCAGATTTGATTTTGTCGATTCAGTCCTCGGAACTCAAGCAAATCTATGGATATGACACTGCACGAGAGGATCAATATATTCATCGAAAATACCATCTAAAAAGGTGACATTATTGAAAAAATAAGTACTGCAAAAATTAGAAAATGGCCGCGATTCTTTGATATTGTGGACAAACTTGGAGATATGGAAGTAAAAATAAAAGACTGTTGCTATACAGTCTTCCTTTGTCGTATGCTAATTTTAGCTATTGTATAGATTGCCGCGAATATCTTTCTAGTGCTAAAACGTTGAAAGTTAAGCTCCTAGAAAAATGCGAGGCTCGTAGGCAGGGATTTGGAAGAATTTATAGCAGTTGACAACAAGAAATCGGACCAAAAATTATTCCAGGAGCGGGAGGAGATATGGATCATTCACACCAAAAAATGTTTCGAGTGAAGTGTTATAAGTTATAAGGCGAATCCATGGCCAGGAAATCCGAAGAGAATTGGAGAAAGTCGGGCGCAACGGCCAACATCGTTGATGAGACTCATCTAGTGTGTAGCGCCAAAAATTTTTGCTTCACCGCAATTATTCCAAGTAGATAGCTTTGATACTGGATAGATCCATTTAAGTGATGATAAAAAGCAATTTTTATTGATAAGTGAATCTTCAAATCGAAAGTCAATCTAGCGTACAAATTATTAACTTTGGTGGTAGGCGGCAAAGTCATCGGAATTTTAGTGGCAAGTGCCAGTAGTTCGACAGACAAAAAAGAATATTCGCAATCGCACATCGCAAGTGCGATCTTTATTATAGTGAGCAAATAATGAAAGGTTGTGTCATTCAAGCTTATTGAAACTAATTTGAAGCGGTGCGCTGTCTCCTATTAATACTTCAGATCTAAAAATTTATCAAATTGCGGGATTTGTACATAGTGTAAAATGACTGCGGTATCTTTTGTAAAAGGTGGAGTACCGTGTATAGAGAATCGGAAGATTGTAAATTCTGACGTAGATGGACCATTTAGAATAAATGGACGTTCTAAATACCTCGTTACTTTTATCGATGATATCATGCGATAGAGCGAAGCTTATTTCTTAAGACAAAAGAGTAAAAGAGTGGTGTGTTCGAAACTTTTAAACTCTACTAGAAAATAGTCGGGGGAAAACTAGAAAGCAAATCAAGTGCTTACAGTCCGACAATGCTCGTGAATACTGTAATTCCTTGCACTTCAGAGCAGAATGGAGATGCGGTGTGAGTGAATCACACGCTATTGGATATGGTAAGGTATTTTATATTGCAATCAGGGATAAGTGCATGCTTTTGGTCAAAGATAACTCGCGTAAAAAGCCCAAAAGGGCATGTTGGCTAAAGATCCACGAAAGAAGAAGTATTTTCGCGTGTAGATACAAAGTTTTAGGATTTCAAAAACTAAAAACCAATCACTTACTGATGTTATTGATAAAGTACCCCAAATTAACCATGAAACTAAAGTTTTGTGTAAATTGATTACCAATGTTCATTTATTATCAGGCTCCCATCTTTAAGTTCGTCATATAATTGGAATCCCATACGGTATATTTATCCAGGTGATATAAGGAATATTTTGCTTTGTTAATTTTAGTTAACATTTGTTTTGCTTTCTTAGGAATATATATACAGTTATCAAAAGGGATTAAATATAAATTCGACTGTATAATATTACAGAATTAATTAAGAGTACCGCCTGATATTGCTTTTAAAGCTGCGAAGATATGCATATGAGAATTAAGAGTACCGCCTGATATTACTTTTAAAGCTGCGAAGATATGTATATGTTTGAAAATATTATTATCATAGAAAAAATATTTTGAAATGTATTCTTCAAATTTTATTTTCAAAAAATGCTGTACCAAACATTAAAAACAACAGATCGATATTAAACTAACTATTGTATATCCAAAAATTTATAAAAATTCAATGCTAACATTTGCATAAAAAAACTTTAATTTTATTTTCATTTATTTGGGTGTGAAATAGGCCTATGTGTCTAATACTTAACCTCATAGATGATGCACAAAAAAGTACATTTAAAAATCCATAGTCAATAATCTAAAATTAAATATGAAAAACTTAAAAAAGAGAAGGTATGAGTAGGTATAATTAGTAACAATTATCTGCGGCATGTTGCTTAGACTTTATTAACAAATTTGTATGATCTCTCTCATCGAAATTTCTCTGGAACACTTGTTTTCAACTTGATTAACAAGCTTGTTCAATATTTTGCATAGTTTTTAAGAAATAGTGCCCTTAAAAATTTGGTGACTGGTACTGTTTATATATATGATGGAAGGTAGAAAAAAATGTAGCTGATATAGACGTAAAAATACGTGTATATCTCACGTAAAAATAATTTATTGAGAAAAATAACCTTGTTGAGAAAAACGCAGCGGTAGGCACCTGTGCAGATTTTGATGGTTGCGAAATGGATGTACACCGAGCGGAGAGACATCAGTAGTTATTAAGGACAGCGTAAGAGCAGTGCTGGACAATTGCTGTAATGAGTTATCGAAGGAAGAACTAAAAAAAACACTAATGCGTTACAATGCGTTACAATGAATCTGTAATGAACTATCGAAGAAAGAGCAAATATCACTGTAACGCGAACTTCTAATGCGTTACAGTGATATTCTCTGTATATGAAAGTGACATCGGACGGACTGTATTGGTCAATACAGAAAATCTAAAACCTATTCGCCAAGGGCTAACGCTAGTTCGAGAGAAAGAACTGGATAAAATGATCGGTGAAATGAATTGTTCGCTTTATCGAGTCCATGTTATTCATCGATAGTTTTTGTGAGGAATAAGGACAGAACAATACGATTGTCTGTAGACTACCGCCGTTTAAACAACGTCACCAGGAAAAGACAGCTATACACTGCCACGGATTGATTATACGCTAGACACGCTAAGTGGAATGAAGTGGATCTCTACTTTACATTTGAAAAGTGGCTACTAGCTGATAAAATTGACGAGATGGACAAGGAGAAAACGGCGGTCTCTATAGGAAAAAGATTCTGACAATTTAAAGTTATGGCGCAGTTTTTGTGAGTGGTCCTCAAAGTTAACCATTTGCTTAAATTGGTTGATCGGCATCAAAGAAACTGGGACCAACATATATGGTACCTCTGTTTCTTCTTCCGTATAGAACGGCGGTACTAGAGAGTACCTCAGTACCACCTTTAAGTGCAAACTTTGGAAGAGAACTATAGCTGCCAGAGGGTCTACTTACTGGGACTCTACCAGAAACCTCAAGCAATATGGCAGAGTACACACTGGATTCGAGAGAGATGATGAATACCATTCATTGTCTGCTACAACATGCTCGACTACGGGCTAGTGATGGGATGAAGAATCGTTACGATCGTATTTGCAAAACTGTGGAATTCGAGGAGTGCTGTTTGGTTAGGCTGGACAATCAAACGCGTCGTAAACGGAAGGCACCAAAATTACAAGGCAGTTGAAATGGTCCATTCCGAGTTGTAACAAAGTTAAACGGAATTATATACCGCATCCAAAAGAAAGCGAGGACCACCGAAGATTGTACACATCGACCGCATGGCTCGTTATTATGGATCAAATAATGCTAGAGAATACCATCTTATGGAAGAGGCCAGTGTTATAAAAAAAAACAGTTTGTTATCATCGATCTATACCGCTCTCCATTGACAGTAACGGTGTTACCAGCTTCATTTCGAAAGAAATACGGACCAATGATTCCACCAGACCAAAAACCACACAGAACCACACCAAACTGTCAAAATGAAGAAAAACACATTTATCATTTTGAGATAGTATTCTCTTCGAAATAATCGAATCTCTAAACTGTTCTCGCAAAAATTCGGTTGTGTGGCACGTAGCCCCGTCGTGTTGGAACCAGATGTTGTCAATATCAACTTCTTCTAATTTGGGCCATAAAAAGTTTGTTATCATCGATCTATACTGCTCTCCATTGACAGTAACGGTGTTACCAGCTTCATTTCGAAAGAAGTACGGATCAGTGATTCCACCAGACCAAAAACCACACCAAACCACACCAAACTGTCAAAATGAAGAAAAACACATTTATCATTTTGAGATAGTATTCTTTTAAGTTAAGGAATAGGGGCTCAATATCTATTTTTAGTGACAGAATATGATTTCGAAAAGAGTATCATACTTCTAACAGTGGCATTAGAGCTATTTACAATTACCCAACTCCAAGTAATGCTAAATCATTACAAAGATTTGTCAGTATGATGAATTGTTGTCATAGGTTTATAAAGAAATTATTAGAGTAATTCATTCGGTGACATAAACTATTGGCAAAATATCATAAAAATAAAAATATGGATACGTCTATAGGTGCAACATTAAACCAGCATTACCGTAATTCTAAAACCGATGGCCCTTTACTCTGGAAAATTCACTGAACCTGACTGAGATTAGGGAGATTAGGGACTCTATCCATCCATGATACAACTAGTAATTAAGCATTTTTGTCACTTGCTCGAAGGTAGTTTATTACGATATTCGCAGATAATAAGCAATCGATAAATGCTCGCTTAGTTTATTTTCGATATTCGCAGATAATAAGCAATCGATAAATGCTCGCTACACAAAAACCAATATTTTAAAGTTTATTAAAAACATATTTTAAAGTTTACTGCATTACGTTTGTGTAGTCGATAAATATTAACCATTATAAGAAGAAAAAAATGGTGGAGTGAACCGGCGTATGATAACCCTATTTCAAAAATTAAATTATTATTTTCTTTACAATCTTTTTTAAGTTTTCATAAATTATATTATCTATTTTAAATTTCTGTTAAGTTTTTACTTACATTGGTTCTTGAGTATTGTCATTTTTTTCAATTTCCGTTAAATTCTAAAATATTTTGATGAATTTAATACTTTCCAATTATTTTAATAGTTTATAACGTAGATAAAAATCGGCAAAACAAAGCTATAATTACATTATTTCTGTTTACATTTTATTAATTGATGTTTTTCATCTTTTCAAGTTTGAGTGCAGGAACAGTAATTTTATATTTCTTTTTGTCCGTTATTTATTATTTCAGTTTATGATTATACAATTTTAGTAAAAAAAATATGTTATTTATAATTTAACCAATTGTAAAATGATTTTTTCGCACTATTCTATTATTTTTTTCACCTATTTTTCTTCAATTAAGAAAGTAAAAATTAAATAATTATAGCTACTATAAAAAAAACTGTTCAAATAATGAAAACCACCAAAATATAACATACTCTCATTTTTATTGCGTTTCCTTTGGTCATTTGGTTATGGGTGCAGTGTGTCTATTTTAAAAAATGGGTACACGGAGTAGTATTTCGATTTTGGGAAGTTCATTCGAAATGAGTGCAAGTACTCGTAGTTCACGCGTAGATTTGTTATCGTAACACAACTATGGTACGTGGTGTATGTAGGTGGAAGCCGTACTCATGTAGTATGACCGATGGTAGAATGTGGGCGGCACACAGGCAATTCGGGAAGACAAAGTTGCCAAGTGAGGCAGATTTGATTTTGTCGATTCAGTCCTCGGAACTCAAGCAAATCTATGGATATGACACTGCACGAGAGGATCAATATATTCATCGAAAATACCATCTAAAAAGGTGACATTATTGAAAAAATAAGTACTGCAAAAATTAGAAAATGGCCGCGATTCTTTGATATTGTGGACAAACTTGGAGATATGGAAGTAAAAATAAAAGACTGTTGCTATACAGTCTTCCTTTGTCGTATGCTAATTTTGGCTATTGTATAGATTGCCGCGAATATCTTTCTAGTGCTAAAACGTTGAAAGTTAAGCTTCTAGAAAAATGCGAGGCTCGTGGGCAGGGATTTGGAAGAATTTATAGCAGTTGACAACAAGAAATCGGACCAAAAATTATTCCAGGAGCGGGAGGAGATATGGATCATTCACACCAAAAAATGTTTCGAGTGAAGTGTTATAAGTTATAAGGCGAATCCATGGCCAGGAAATTCGAAGAGAATTGGAGAAAGTCGGGCGCAACGGCCAACATCGTTGATGAGACTCATCTAGTGTGTAGCGCCAAAAATTTTTGCTTCACCGCAATTATTCCAAGTAGATGGCTTTGATATTGGATAGATCCATTTAAGTGATGATAAAAAGCAATTTTTATTGATAAGTGAATCTTCAAATCGAAAGTCAATCTAGCGTACAAATTATTAACTTTGGTGGTAGGCGGCAAAGTCATCGGAATTTTAGTGGCAAGTGCCAGTAGTTCGACAGACAAAAAAGAATATTCGCAATCGCACATCGCAAGTGCGATCTTTATTATAGTGAGCAAATAATGAAAGGTTGTGTCATTCAAGCTTATTGAAACTAATTTGAAGCGGTGCGCTGTCTCCTATTAATACTTCAGATCTAAAAATTTATCAAATTGCGGGATTTGTACATAGTGTAAAATGACTGCGGTATCTTTTGTAAAAGGTGGAGTACCGTGTATAGAGAATCGGAAGATTGTAAATTCTGACGTAGATGGACCATTTAGAATAAATGGACGTTCTAAATACCTCGTTACTTTTATCGATGATATCATGCGATAGAGCGAAGCTTATTTCTTAAGACAAAAGAGTAAAAGAGTGGTGTGTTCGAAACTTTTAAACTCTACTAGAAAATAGTCGGGGGAAAACTAGAAAGCAAATCAAGTGCTTACAGTCCGACAATGCTCGTGAATACTGTAATTCCTTGCACTTCAGAGCAGAATGGAGATGCGGTGTGAGTGAATCACACGCTATTGGATATGGTAAGGTATTTTATATTGCAATCAGGGATAAGTGCATGCTTTTGGTCAAAGATAACTCGCGTAAAAAGCCCAAAAGGGCATGTTGGCTAAAGATCCACGAAAGAAGAAGTATTTTCGCGTGTAGATACAAAGTTTTAGGATTTCAAAAACTAAAAACCAATCACTTACTGATGTTATTGATAAAGTACCCCAAATTAACCATGAAACTAAAGTTTTGTGTAAATTGATTACCAATGTTCATTTATTATCAGGCTCCCATCTTTAAGTTCGTCATATAATTGGAATCCCATACGGTATATTTATCCAGGTGATATAAGGAATATTTTGCTTTGTTAATTTTAGTTAACATTTGTTTTGCTTTCTTAGGAATATATATACAGTTATCAAAAGGGATTAAATATAAATTCGACTGTATAATATTACAGAATTAATTAAGAGTACCGCCTGATATTGCTTTTAAAGCTGCGAAGATATGCATATGAGAATTAAGAGTACCGCCTGATATTACTTTTAAAGCTGCGAAGATATGTATATGTTTGAAAATATTATTATCATAGAAAAAATATTTTGAAATGTATTCTTCAAATTTTATTTTCAAAAAATGCTGTACCAAACATTAAAAACAACAGATCGATATTAAACTAACTATTGTATATCCAAAAATTTATAAAAATTCAATGCTAACATTTGCATAAAAAAACTTTAATTTTATTTTCATTTATTTGGGTGTGAAATAGGCCTATGTGCCTAATACTTAACCTCATAGATGATGCACAAAACAGTACATTTAAAAATCCATAGTCAATAATCTAAAATTAAATATGAAAAACTTAAAAAAGAGAAGGTATGAGTAGGTATAATTAGTAACAATTATCTGCGGCATGTTGCTTAGACTTTATTAACAAATTTGTATGATCTCTCTCATCGAAATTTCTCTGGAACACTTGTTTTCAACTTGATTAACAAGCTTGTTCAATATTTTGCATAGTTTTTAAGAAATAGTGCCCTTAAAAATTTGGTGACTGGTACTGTTTATATATATGATGGAAGGTAGAAAAAAATGTAGCTGATATAGACGTAAAAATACGTGTATATCTCACGTAAAAATAATTTATTGAGAAAAATAACCTTGTTGAGAAAAACGCAGCGGTAGGCACCTGTGCAGATTTTGATGGTTGCGAAATGGATGTACACCGAGCGGAGAGACATCAGTAGTTATTAAGGACAGCGTAAGAGCAGTGCTGGACAATTTCTGTAATGAGTTATCGAAGGAAGAACTAAAAAAAACACTAATGCGTTACAATGCGTTACAATGAATCTGTAATGAACTATCGAAGAAAGAGCAAATATCACTGTAACGCGAACTTCTAATGCGTTACAGTGATATTCTCTGTACATGAAAGTGACATCGGACGGACTGTATTGGTCAATACAGAAAATCTAAAACCTATTCGCCAAGGGCTAACGCTAGTTCGAGAGAAAGAACTGGATAGAATGATCGGTGAAATGAATTGTTCGCTTTATCGAGTCCATGTTATTCATCGATAGTTTTTGTGAGGAATAAGGACAGAACAATACGATTGTCTGTAGACTACCGCCGTTTAAACAACGTCACCAAGAAAAGACAGCTATACACTGCCACGGATTGATTATACGCTAGACACGCTAAGTGGAATGAAGTGGATCTCTACTTTACATTTGAAAAGTGGCTACTAGCAGATAAAATTGACGAGATGGACAAGGAGAAAACGGCGGTCTCTATAGGAAAAAGATTCTGACAATTTAAAGTTATGGCGCAGTTTTTGTGAGTGGTCCTCAAAGTTAACCATTTGCTTAAATTGGTTGATCGGCATCAAAGAAACTGGGACCAACATATATGGTACCTCTGTTTCTTCTTCCGTATAGAACGGCGGTACTAGAGAGTACCTCAGTACCACCTTTAAGTGCAAACTTTGGAAGAGAACTATAGCTGCCAGAGGGTCTACTTACTGGGACTCTGCCAGAAACCTCAAGCAATATGGCAGAGTACACACTGGATTCGAGAGAGATGATGAATACCATTCATTGTCTGCTACAACATGCTCGACTACGGGCTAGTGATGGGATGAAGAATCGTTACGATCGTATTTGCAAAACTGTGGAATTCGAGGAGTGCTGTTTGGTTAGGCTGGACAATCAAACGCGTCGTAAACGGAAGGCACCAAAATTACAAGGCAGTTGAAATGGTCCATTCCGAGTTGTAACAAAGTTAAACGGAATTATATACCGCATCCAAAAGAAAGCGAGGACCACCGAAGATTGTACACATCGACCGCATGGCTCGTTATTATGGATCAAATAATGCTAGAGAATACCATCTTATGGAAGAGGCCAGTGTTATAACGTCACATGGGTCTGGTGTGTTCTAGAGGATTCTAGAAAAGCTATTCTAGAGAGTTCCAGAGTATTCAAGAATGTTCTCTAAGCAATACGAGCGCTCTTCACCAGTGAGTGAGTTTAGTCTGAACAGCGATTCGTGAACGACTGGCTGAAGTCACAAATAAAGTCGGAAAGTATAAACGAGAACCGTTATTTGAGTTATCGGTGGATTAATTTAGATCGAAGAAATACAGTGTGAAGAGCAAAAACAGCAAGAAGATTCAACTAGGATTCGAGCGTCCTAAACAAACAAATACTTATGAACTATTTATGAAATATAACTAAGTCAAATCTATCCATTGAATCTACATAAGTTCGTAACAGTATTTTAATATATTTAATATTGTTTATTTTTAAATGTTAAATTATGTATAACCACAATGTTTTTTTTGAAAAGAACTGGATAAGATAATAAAGGAGCTGGGAGTCAGCAAACGTATAGAACCATTAACATTTTTTTACAAAAAAAATCTTTGAGAAGAAAAGGATACGTTTAATTTATTGTTTATTGCCGAGAAAAATATGTTTAATTTATTGTCAGCGTTGAAAAAATCGACCCCCATTCACAGAGAATTTCATGTAAATCGAAGGACCATTTATAGCTATAAGAAGTAATATCAAACATATGCTTATTGTGATGAATTATTTGAGAAGGTGTCTGGAGGATTTTCCTATTATACGCCAATAAACAACAAGTTATGATAAAATTAGTTTCTCAAGTGTTGTGCAGATTTGGAATATTCTTCGAAATCTATAGAGATCAAGGGAGAAACATCAAATCATAAGAAATTTGTAATATTATTAGCAAAGACATAACTTAAATGATGTGAGCCTACAATCATAGGCTCTACAGAGGTAAATTTCAACTAGCTTTGAGAATTAATGGAGTAGTCTTTAAAATGCAAAAGGGCCGGTGGAGCCTAATAAAAACTCAATCGCACATAAAATGGTAATCAGGACGAATATCTCTTGGAAAAAATGGTAGGACTGAATAGGTGGATTTTACAGACTGAATACTGTATTTGAGTTGGCCTTTACTAGTGATGACAAAATAATTTTATTTAGATTTAATGATTTTAAAAGTTTTTGTATACACATATGTGTATTTGTTTTCTACAAAAAATTTAACAATAATATAAAAACAAATTATTATTTAACTAGGATTTAGAACGGCGAATAAGTATTGGCAAATCACCAGCCGATGAACTTCTTGATATGTGGGCACAGCAAAATCATACAGTTACTGAACTATTTATGTTACTCTACCGGTATTAAATATATTTAATTGCTTTTATTATTATTATTATTATATTATAAAAATGTGTTGATAGCATGCATCAGTATACAGCTATGGAGGTGATTCGGAATTTAGTCGACAATAAATACCATCGTCTTATTTTAAAACAAAATACGAATTTTAAAAAAAATAATTCAAAAGTGAAACATGACCAGTGTGAATTCATACAAATAAATAATATTTTGGATGCAGAAGTCGAAGCTAAAAGTCAAGAATTAAACCAAATAAAAGTAGAAAATGACTCACTCTTTAGTGTTAAAATAGTTAACGAGTATGCTTCAACAATACCTCATGTTGATTATACAGAGCTAAAGCAAGCGACTGACGATTGGAATAACAATAATTTACTTGGAAAAGGTGGTTTTGGAATAGTTTATAAAGGATCATGGAAGCATACCTTGGTTGCAATTAAAAAACTTGTATTTCAAGCTAATATTTCGCCAGAAGACAACAAAATTCAATTAAAGCAAAGTTTAAATGAACTAAAGTTTTTGAATTCTTGCCGACATGACAATATTTTGCCATTATATGGTTATAGTATTAATGGAATGGAACCTTGCTTGATTTATCAATTAATGTTGGGTGGTTCACTGGAACAAAAATTATCCTTAGACAAACAACAGTTGCCTATTTGGTTGGAGAGATTAAATATTGCAAGAGGAATCGCCAGGTAATATTTCTTTTCATATTTTTATTCATAATTATAATTGCATTATTATTCAGGTTTTTCTAATACTTTATTATTTAATACTTACTACTCTTAAATAAAATATACTAACCTTTGTTTTAAATTTTGCTAACAATTATAAAAAATATTCTGCGTGTACTATTTTTTTTATAAATTTCATTTAATAAAATTACAATTTGTAAGAGATAGGTATTTATTAAATTATTGCAATTTAATATATTAAAAATTATTATCAAAAAAAATATTTTTTTTGATAATAATTTTTAATATATTAAATTGCAATAATTTAATAAATACCTATCTCTTACAAATTGTAATTTGTAAGAGATAGGTATTTATTAAATTATTGCAATCTAATATAAAGCACCGTTTTTTTATAGTCATCTCTTCCATTTGTTATTACCTTTTTTCGCCCGCGTCGGATGCGATTGGTTTTTCAGAAAACGGCTGACATTACCGATCCCGAGATTGATATCGGGTCAAGTTACTACTGCCAAATGCATTAAACTGCCGATCACCTCAAGATAAGGAAAATTTGTATCTCCATTTGCCATAAAATCATCTAAATTATGTTTGCTATCACGTAGTGTTGATATCGCATTAGAATCTATTATGCGAAAACTGAATTCGAATATGGTCAGAATGACGAAAACTTTGTAGTTATTTCGGCTATTATTATTTTATAAATCTTACCATGATTTCTTTGTAAGTTATTAATTCACCTCCCAACCTAGACTCAGGTTGAGCATTAAGGTGAAGGACTATTTTCCAGTGAGTTTGAATTTTATTAGGATCTAAATAGGAACCCATATTTTAAGGCACCGTCAAGAGCCTATTGTAAATAAAATATAAAACTCGTTCTAGTGCAGTACATTACTGTACTGGTTTTATAAATCCAAAATTCCTACTATTTATACAATTTTTTAAACTTAGTGAGACAAGTAAAAAGATTATCAAAATACCTTACAGTAATATGAACCAGAAAATGTACTAAGAATATATCTCAATAAGAAATTCGAAGCACATTCTCATAATTTACAAGAAACGATTTCCAGTTTCATATGAAAATTTGTCAAGTGCTTTAAATATGAATAATTTTTAAATATTTCAAATACGAAAATAAATCACTTGGCGTCAGAGCAATTCTTATTAATAATCTATGGGAGAATATACATGTTTACTAATAATAACTGGCTGATGCCAACCTATTAAATTTGCAATCATAACCGTCAGCACGCAATATAAATTACCTTCAAAAAGACATTCCTTCTATCTGTTCTCACATTATGCGAGTGCAGGCGGGGTATAAGAAAACTCATAATGAGTGAACTTCTTCAGTTTAACTTTACTCAGACTAAGGGTTTCTGATTTCAAGTGAGATACGATTAACATTAAACTCTTTGTACTAATCTTATTAAAGAGTTCCGTAATATCATTTTTCTAAAAATGGTAAATCTCTGTACTATGCATGAATTTGTGCTCTTCAAGCACTTATTCGTTGGACAGTTTAGGATCCCACAAATTTAAGAAATGTGCATTCCTCAGAAACACTTGTCATAGTTTATCTTCTTCGAGAAGAGCATCGCTATGAATATCATCATGCAATAGGTAAGCACTCCAATTTTGGCATATTGTTGGGCAGTCCAATTCTAACTTTCAATAGATTATGTTAATTTAAAGAACTTAAATAATATATATATATATCATAATGTTTGTGACTGGTATGTATTATTAAACAACGGCCGTATAACGCTAAAGTTTTTAAAAGAGCCTAACTTTGAAATTGCACATAAAAATCACAGGCAAAGACTTAAATGCCTTAATGCTCAACCTGATTTTGGGTTGAGCGGCGAGACCATCTTCACCGAAACGAAGGAACTTTTCGAATAAAAAATGATTTTTATATACTAAATAAAACAGATTAAATACCTGAACATCAAGACTTATTACATGGCCACCCTGCAAAATACAAGCCTCAAGACTGAATACACAGACGCTGCAGACTGAGGGCCTGAAGGCAGCGAACTTTAGGATTATGATTAAAATCAATCCAGCAAAATACACGGGGCTTTAAGAAGCCAGGTACTTCATAGGAGGCAGAAAAACCCAGACGACATTAGGAATGCGATGGCCTACTTCACTGAGTCAGACTCGTCCACAGCTAACCAAATTTATAAATTTGATAAAAATATAATGGAAAGAAACTTTCTTTTATTGAAAGACCTCTATCTGAAAAATAATAATAAAATGCTATTAAAATAATAACTTTCATAAAATACTAAGACCAAATTCTGATTCTTATTATTATCACTACAATCGATGCAAATGGCAACCTTTGAAAAGTTAAGTTTGGTAACTTCCAAGTTTTCGGGGGGCAATAATGATGTCGGAAACTTTTTAGCACTCAGAAAAATGTATCATGATTCCGTAAAAACCTAAGACCGCCGAAATTAATCAAATTCATGTGGTGTGCTAGGCTGTCAAAAAGGGCCAGAAGCAAAACGGTCACAGAGAGCACACCAAATACCTTTAACACACTAAGGGACATATTTAAGAAAAATTTCCAAACCCGTTATATAACGCTTAACCTTCAACTCAAATTAGCAGCAGTAAAACATGGCAATTTCCTATAGTGTATTTTGCAAATAGAATTGGAACTATAGTTTCCGAATTAAATAATGTCCGCCTAATGGACATAGGAGAAGCTGCAACCGAATATATCATAAACATAAATGATAATTCGATATTAAATATCTTAAAGAAAGCCATAAATTATGAGTTCCAGGCAATCAACAATGCAGCAAGATGCTAAACATTTCAAGAGACCATAAGCCTAGGAATTGAAATCGAGGCTAGTAACACCCATGAGAACTTGCGAAAATTCATAAATCGGAATTAAAAGAAATAGAATGTATAGCTTCAATAATAATAATAATCAACGAAAAATTTACAATAATAGAATAGAAGTCCGCGGAAATTGAAAATATATTCTTAGAAATAACAATAATATAAATTTAACCAAATACAAATATGTTACTTTAAAATATAAGAATAAAAATGTAATCTCTCTAATAGACTCAGATGCATATTCGTCAATATGTAAAAATAATATAATACACAATGCAACCATGAAAATATGGGGGAACCATAAAGAATGATATAAAAACATTTTAAATTTCTAATTCGAAGCATTCTAACAATGAAAGAACTACTAACTGAGCTAAACTTGGGAGATTAAAATGCAAAATTGAGAATAAAGGAATTATGTATGAAATACCAAGATATGTTTTATTTGGAACACAAAGGACTGTCAACCAACACTTTTTCACCCAACACATAACGAGAACTCGGTATACATTAAGAACTATAGATTATCTTATTCTCAGATCCAGGAAATCAATAGTCACGTGGAAATGGTAATTAAAGATGATATAGTCGAGTCATCCGTGAGCCCATACAATTGTCCGCTCCTGGGCTCACGGATGCCTCGACTATATCATCTTTAATTACCTTTTCCACAGTAGTCATTCTCATCTTTCATGATTAATATTATTTAATTGTGTGTTACCAGTTTATTGGCTTCAATTTCCATTTGAAGGGCTATCGGTTCTTGGAACGTCTTGCATCTTGCTGCATTAGTCATTTATTAGTATTGTGCATTTATTCCTTTTTTAAATGTACTTAATGCCAAGTCGTCGTTATTCTTTTCAACGTATTGTGTGGCTGGTCCTTCGAAGTCATTTATTTGAATTCTGTTTCATTCTGATATTATTGCCGAATTTCTGTTTGCAAAATTCTCTACGCGGGAATTACCTTGCTTGGTAGTTGATAATTTAATTTGTAAGTTGAACGCTTTGTTTCTCATTTGAAAATTTCTATTTAGAAATTTTATTGCTACAATCGTATCTGGTTGGGTCTCTGTCACCGTTTTGGTTCTGGCTCTTTTCGATAGGCGAGCACAGCAGATTAATTTAATTAATTTTTCACGTTCATTTACATTGATGGTGTCGTGGAAACCCAAAGCAGTGTAAAACTGGCAAATGTAGCAATGACAGTAGAGGTTTAGATAGTCATCGTCATCAGCAGGTGGAGAGTCAGCTTGTAACTGATTCTATCTGTTAACTGCCAGTAATGGTGGTGTGTTGATTGAGCGTATCTCGATTCCTATAGTCGTAGGCGACTCGTGGTCTTATGCGCGAGCAACTAAACCACGTTAAATAATAAACTATAACTATCTATAGATATAGTGGGACCACTGAGACTTTTGCAAGGATATCTATACATCCTATCTATTCAATACGAACTCAGGAAATACGTTGAAGCTTTTCTAATAGAAACTAAAGCAGCTTACGCAAAGAAGAAAATATAGCAGAGATATTAAAATACTGATGCTTCAAAACATTCAAAACAGAATTCTTTTTTCAGTAATCTATACAAAAGAATGAAAAAGAACACATAATTTCAATACCATTCCACCATGAAACCTTAGGTTCTATAGAAAGAAATTATAGAATACTAAAAGAATATCTATTGTCGTTCACATTATATTACGTTTTTGCATACGACACTACTCCCCAAACTGAAACAAAATATACACCTTTTGAACTAGTATATTTGGTAAAACAACACTGGTATTATCAGTTTTATCAAAAACTAAACCAACATTGCTATATAATACTGATGACTTTGTCAAAGAATTTCAAATTAAGCTAAAGAGGAAATTAGCGATAGCAAAACAAGGAATTGTCCAGGGGAAATTAGTTTAAAAAGAACATAAATATAGAAATATGAATCCTGCTACGCTGAAAGTTGGAGAACTTATCTACTTTAAATGCGGCAGCCGTAAAAAAATGCGAGTCCATACTAAGGCTCCTATGAAATAATAAAACGGGACGGTTTGAGCTCAACAATTAAGATAAAAAAGAAGTTGAGAACTGTCCATAATAATAATCTAAAAAAAGGTTCATCCTATATAATAAAATTATATTATTATACATTATAAACTGTATAACTAGAATAAACACGTAAACAAAACTTAACGACAGAAGACAACTGTATTACAATATTGATATTTATTTTTAAAAAGTTAAGATACAATACAATATAAAAAAAATAAATTAAGTAAATAGAAATATCATAAATAAAAAATATAAATCAATTATAACGTAAAGAAAATGTAAATTAAATAGAATATTATAAATAAATAAAAAAATCTAAATAAATTATAATGTAAAGAAAATATAATAAATAAATGAAAACAGAATTTTAGACCAAAAAATGTACCATATGTTAAAAATAAGAAGATACGTAAGGTTAAAAATAAGAAGATAAATTTTATATAAATAAAAATTAAAATTTTATAAAATTCAGAAATAGATGAAAAATACTGTATAAAAAAATTATTGTTACCCAATTGTAAAAGTTATTGGCACGTAGAGAACCAAACGTGGTTTATCGTGGTTAAATAAATACAAACCACTCCTGACCGGGCTTTCGGTTTTTTAGGTCCTCTTCGAAGCGTTGATTATCGATGATGTTTGCTGACTTTCTTCTTTTTTATTCGTCTAGGGAGATTGCTGGAGTGAACATTTCTTGGCTGGCACATTTACCACCGCCTCAACGGATAATTTCAACAATTTGAAAAAGCATTTGGTGTAGAGCGTCTCTTCGAAACCCCGCTGTAACAGTTTCCATCCTTCAAATTTTTGCAGCCCATTGTCCGTGTGTAATAACACCTACGTTCCACGTGCGCTCTCAATATACGTTTTCGTATGCATAAAACGACCTCAATACGTTTTCGAACGCACCAAAAATTTGTTCACAAATGGCCAAAATTAATTTTCCCAAATTACAATAAAAAAGTATTTTAATTATTTACGGGAAAAAATTACGCATACCGGTGGCAAAACAAAAAAAAAAGGGTAACAGAAAAGATCCAGTTCGATGATATCTTCCGTTCCACCATAAGGGATCAACAGGTAATAAAATCGATTTGATTCATAGTCCAAGAGTGATGATAATGATCACTAAGAACAAAATCGATTTGACGCATTATCCGTGAGAGATAGTATTAAAAACGAAGAATCTGAATTTAAAAAAAAAAAACGAAGAACGATTCGTCACCTACATTACACCACTCCATCAACGGATATTGCAAACGAACTAGAGACAATAGGGTTTAAAATTCTTAATGTCTCTAATGTTATCCAAAGAGCTATGTCCAAACCACTCCCACTTTTTGTGTGGACCTGGAGCCGTCTGCCAAAAACTAACAAATCTTCGCGGTAGATACTTTGTATAAAATATGAAGAACTACATTCAACAAAGGACATAGTGCAATGGCATCTCTGCCAAGCATACGGTCACGTCAAGGAAATACCCCAAGGAAGCGAAGAGCAACTTACTGTACTGTAGATCAGTAAACCCAGTCAACTCCTATGCTGCGGTGGCTGCTGGCTCTACCGAATCAACAATCTAGTTATTACAGCTGATTGACATCAACATCTTTATCACCATCAACATCAAAATCAACACCATTACCATCATCAACATCAGCAAGACCATCATCATCATCACCACCATCAACATCAGCGAGACCATCAACATCAACCTCAAAATTTAGTATTAATAACCTGAATATATATATTCGTCATCCTCTATCCTCATCTGAAGACCTATCCGCCATATTTTCAACACTTACACGTTAATGGAAGAACTAAACAAATTACTAACAACTATACTATCAGCCCTTATGTCTATTGTCTCCAACTTAACATCTTTTATTTCATAAAATAAATATCTACCAGCACTGAAAAAAACCTATACATCCTTTTAGGGAGCGCTAATGGACTAAGCCCCCATCGACAGGAACTAGACATACTCCTTTACAATAAACGTATTGACATAGCACTCATAACATGACAACATATTTAGAACATACCATCCTGGCAATGTAACCATTCACAGCGGTGGTACTGCCATTCTCATTGCAGATAATTTTCTCCATTCCACTACTGTATTAATCGACTGTACACCTTTTCCTTTCACTATGCTTCCATATATTGCCCACTGAATAAATCCATAAGTTCCCATAAATTTATATCCTTTTTTCAATCTCTCGAAAATTCCTTCATTGCTGGCAGTGATTTTAACGCTAAACATCCAAAATGGGATTGTCCCGCAGAAAGATTCTTCACGAAGTGCTCTTATCTTCCAGACTCACATACTGGCCGACTTCACGATCAACGCTCCTTAATATACTAGATTATTTCATAACTAGTGAATTCCGATCATAATCCTATTCTTCTAGTCCTAGATTCCCAACCTATCAATGGAGCCAACTCTCCAAGACTTATAAATAGACCAATGGACTGGAATATATTCAGACAATATATTGATAAAAATATTGACTTACGACAAAGCTTTAAAGTAGAACAGGAACTAGATGTCGAGGTACATAATTTTACATGTCTATTACAAAACGCTACTCAAAATACAATACAGAACCATTTAGAAACTATACATCATCACTTACAAAAAACAAAAAGGCTATGGATAGCCACAAGGCAAATCTTATAAAAAAAAACAACGCATCCTTTACGAGAAAGTGACAAAAATAAAGCAGACGCATTTGCTGAATACCTTGCACAAATATTTATTTTAAATGACGATGTGGTTATAATAACTAGTTGAAATTATAACACATTATTTAAATTTTAAATCTTATTTATTCTGTTATATATCAATTATAAAATTCACTTCGTTTAAGTTTACGCGTGTTCTTGTTGAATGCTGGTTCACGCGTGTTCTCGTTGAATGCTGGTTCACGCGTATTCTCGTTGAATGTTATCGTACGACTGACTGCAACGCACATATGTTGCCATCGTGGTCAGCCATATACCACCCAATGCCAATGTGTGTATTTTGTAGTATGCATGTTGTGTGCATGTTTGTATGGCCGCATGTACGAATATTTTAGTTTTAAGTCCACTTTGCCACAACGATATACTAGACAGGACTCGTACTAAAATCGAGACAGAATCATTGCCTTACCTATGAGTCTTCTTATAAAGCCAATTACTCTTTCCGAAGGTGACAATTTAATGAAAATCCTTCCCATAAACAAAGCTCCTGACTATTATATGATCTCCTCTGAACGAATCTGTTCGATGAGTCCATTGGATTGTGGGTGATACGACTCAGTTTTTAACGACGAACTTGGATTTTTCAGATTTAGTTCAAGTTCGTTGTCGTTGATATGCTGGTTGCGATGCTGGTTGCAGTGCTGGTTGCAGTGCTAGTTGCGGTGTGGTTGCAGTGCTAGTTGCAGTGCTGGTTGCGGTGCTAGTTGCAGCGCTGGTTGCGGTGCTAGTTGCAGTGCTGGTTGCGGTGCTAGTTACAGTTCTGGTTGCGGTGCTGGTTAGTTGGCCCTCTTGAGCGTGCGTAAATATTGGGAATTTGAACATTAGTATCAGTAACTTCTGAATTTTCATCCCAAATATGATGACTTTTGCACGGTACAAAATCTGCCGAAGGAAGAAAATAGATTGGTTGGTAGGAAACGTGTATTCCTCATTTGTGACGAAGGCACATTAGCGACATGGACATGAGGTCTCGATGTCGACCGTGTCTGTGTCGCTGTTGTTGAATTGGCTGTACTTGTTGTGGAAGAGTTTGCGTCTGCTGCATGAGCGTAACATTTGACTTTGGTATTGCCATTGGCATTTGTTCATTAATTGTTGGGCCTGCTGACAATGGTAGGTTAACGGGCATCATCTGAACTGGAGTCTGTATCATTGCCGGTATTTGCATTGGCGTTTGAGCCTGCATTGACTGTTGCTGTACCTGCATCTGCTGTGGTATTTGCTGATACTGAGGCGGCAACTGTTGAATTTGGGGTTGTGGCTGCTGTTGGACCTGAGGATGTGGTTGAGACTGGACTTGTTGCTGCGATTGCATTGGTTGCATGAATTTGCACAGGAACAACTGTTGGCGTCTGATTTGCTGTCACATAGAACTGCCCTGGATGCGACTGACTCTGCTGTACATTTCCCGATCTTTTCTGCTGATATTGGAACGTCACAAACTGTGGTTGCTGCTGCATTACTGTTGGCGTCAGTTGAATTTGAGACGGCAAACTCTGAGCTAACATGATATTCTGTTGTTCTTGTTGTTGCTGCTGCTGCTGCTGCTGGTGCTGAAGATTCATTTGAGTTACATTTAAGATTTGAGGTATTGTCTAGGTATACATTCCAGGTGATGGCACTATAACTCCAACCGATCCTCCAATCGCCACACCACCACCAGAAACTGACTGCATCATGGCTGGCAAACTGGCGGGATGATGTTGTGATTGTTGTTGTTGCGTTAAGTTCACCTTTTTTGTTGTCTCTTCTCTATCTGTCAGTGCAATTTCACCATCTAACTAAATAACGTACATACACAAACGCACTGCCAGTCAATGTAACAATTTGATCTCTTCACCCGTTTCGCTCACAATTTGTGCCCATGTACATGTATATAGTCGGTTAATATGATTTTCTTCTTTTTTGCCTTAAGTGCGCTTCCAACAAATTGCGCACTTGAGAAATTACAGCTCTTATGACTATGTGCTGAATTTCACAATAACACGCACTAACATGAGTCGTACGATACACACACACTTTAGATCATGTCAGATACACTTTAGATCACGTCGGGGTCACCAATATGGTTATAATAACTAGTTGAAATTATAACACATTATTTAAATTTTAAATTTTATTTATTCTTTTATATATCAATTATAAAATTCACTTCGTTTAAGTTTACGCGTGTTCTTGTTGAATGCTGGTTTACGCGTGTTCTCGTTGAATTTTATCTTACGACTGACTGTGGAACGCACATATCGGCCGTATACTATCCAATACCAATGTGTGTATTTTGTCGTATGCATGTTGTGTGCATGTTTGTATGACCGCATATACGAATATTTTAGTTTTAAGTCCACTTTGCCACACACCTATTTCCGAATTCCAAAATCATTTCATGTAAACGAATCCAATGAACTGTTTAATATCTCTCCTATATTGGCGGATGTTTCACAGGGAAATATATTCGAACCAATCCCCTACAACACTTACACATCCGAAACCAATCCCCTACAACACTTACACATCCGAAACTCCCATAGTTTCGACGAAGATAGTCTCACTGCGCAACTCAGGCTCACGTTGAGAATTAAGGCATTTAACTCTTTGCCTGTGATGAAGTTAAATATTTAAAGATATATATATTAAAGCCAATAATAAAGGCCGCGTTATATAGTTGTGTTATAATGATACATATCAAAGTTACGTTATAAAAATTATACTTTACTAGGGTAGCCAGTGGTCGAAATTCGACCACACATTTCTTCAGCGATTGTTAATAATGAACTAACAATAATTTTTTATTTTTTTATTTTGCAATAATTTTATTTTGTAATAAATAATTTTTTGTTTTTTACAGTGGGTATGTATTGAGTTCACCATTGCCGAGCTTTTTCAAAAATTCAACAAAATCAATTTCTTCTGGGAGAGCTCTCATATTTTGTGTCAAAGTCACATGATGAAAAGAATTAAATTCTGTCCAACTTGTAGCACAATTTTCAATTAATATTGCACCTGATCCATGGGGTACCACGGGTAGGATTTGACGAAAATCACCACACATGAAAATACTTTTCCACGCAAAAACCTTTCCTTTATTTGCTTGATTGATGCATATATCTTTCAAAAAATTATCAATACATTTCAATACTTGAATTGGACACATAGATATTTCATCAATAATAATCAAGGACGCCGTGTTTATATAATTTGTGTAATTACTGTTAGCTTTGATATTTGGCACAGTTGTCTCTGTCATTTTTATTGGTAACTTAAAGGCGTTATGAAGTGTTCTTCCACCATTTAACAATGTTGCAGCAATTCCACTAAATGCAGTGGCAATGCATGTAAGACTTAATGAATGTATCTTATGAATGATAGATGTTTGGGTAAATGTTTTGCCGCACCCTGCATGGGCTGTCAAACAAAAAACATTTGAACCTGTATCGTGGTATTGTACTTCACGAATAACTCTACCAATAACATTGCGCTGTTCATCATTTACTCTTTCATATATTTCATTGAATAAAAACTATTCCTGCTGTACATCGAAATGATCATCAATGTCATCATGTTCTGTCATTGCTCTAGGTACTGGCAGCCCAATTGATGAACATGTTACATTATGAGTAATTAAAATTTTTTCAATTTCAAGGTGTGCTCGATTAAATGAATTGTCTTCATTAAGACCATCTCTAACAAAATCTTCACATAGACTTTCTTTAAATTCATTCCAAAACGCTAATGCATTTGCAGGAATATTCAAAGCACAAATGATCGCAAATAAAATTCGCATCTGTTTTGGCATATTAAATCCCTTTGCTTCGTTGAGACATAATCTCCATTCATTATCATTCGATGCTATGCCACGCGCATGACATGCTTCTATAAATGTGTTATATACAATGCCATTATATTTTCGAACATCTTCATATGATTTTGGTCCTTCAACATGCAACAAAAGCAATCTCAAATGAAATAGTTCTATTTCTTTCGGAGAAACCATATACATTCTGGTTATTATTTTATCTCCTCCTCGCACTCTTCTCACCCATTTCTTGGTGGAGTCTTTCCAAATATAATGCATTGGAATCTCCGCATACTTATATTGATTAGCTAATGAATCACTTTCATTTAATCTAAAAAATGCCAATAATTTCGTTATTTTTTCATTTTGAACTGCTTGTCGTTCTTGTCCCGCGCGAAATATAATATTTTGTCTTTTTGGTAAATGAATGTCAAGTCGAATTATTGTGTGTGATTGAAAATGCATTGGAAATTCATAAATGCGCCACATTGCTTCTGTGGATCCAACAAAACGACCATTCAAAAAATTACTCACTTCGTCTATGTCTAATTGTTTATTTCCAACAGTAACTGTATTCTCAGTGCGAATTCTAACAGTGGCCCTGTCGTACCCCTTATACACATACTTGTATATGTATTTAATACTTTTTACTGAAGTACAAACCTCAACATTTAAATGGCAATTAATTCTCGTTAATATGTTTTTTTTAATTTAATTTTTGGATTCTCGTTAATATGTGGAATTTCTGCACAAACTGCTTTGTCTATGTCCACTGTCCCCACAATTTTATCATTTTCGCACAAACTAACTAAAATATGCGCGTGAGGTTGTCCCCGCTTTTGAAACTCTATCGTATAAATTATAACCTGTACTCTACCAAAAATATGTTCATGTGTAATAGCAAAAATTAATTCTTTTAATTTTTACTTGAACACTCTAATAACTATTTCTGGTCTAAAATTTGATTTTTCTATTAAATCAATATTTTTTTCAATTTCTGGCCAATTGGGATTACAGGTCATTGTAATAAAAAGAGATCGCTTACCAATTTTCTGAATAATAGACATTGCATCCAGATAATTTTGGTACATATTTCTGGGTGATTTAGTAAAAGAAGATGGCAATATAATTTTGCGACCAATACTAACTCCACCAGCTATATGTGTTTGTAAATAATCCGTAATATTATGGTAAACATCATACCGCAAATTGTCTTGATTTTGTCTTATGTAATTTAATCGAGTACCCTCAATTCGAACATACATGTCAACGATCCATTGCAAAAATAATTTTTGTGATTTGTGTAATAAACTAAAAAATTCATTCCGTATTGCTAATTTATAACATGCATATTGTAACATGGTTACTCTAGTTCTTAGTTGTGCTGCATTATATATGCTTTCTCTATTATGAACAATATTTACATGCCACCCTGTGTCACCACATGGAAACAACAACGGATAAGCTAATGGGTCTAATGCCGAATCCAAAACAAATACATCTTGAATAATACCATTTGTTTTAGAAAAGGCTATCATGTTTCTTTCGCAAGGTGGCTCCCCATCAACAGTCGTAAATATAACAATTACATCAGTCTGTGTTGTATCGTTATACCTACGTAAATCTGTTTCTCGATTCACTGTAATGACCATACATATTTGTTTATCCGCATTATCTATACTTTCACAGTGATCTTTCATTGTGCGAAAAGAACGAATAAATTTATTAACTCGTTCTAATTCAAGAGAAAGTTCTCTCATTAAAATTATATCACATGAGTTATTTGATTTTTGTCGCATTCTAAAATTCACTGCAGTATCTACATCATAAAAGTATAATTATGCATATAAAGGCATGCGACCGTATGGATTTGTCAATGTTCCAGATCTATGATAAAATGTATCGTGAATTTTAAAGTGATATACACCACCTAAAATCGTCTCAGAAATATTCGCTGCAGAACTAACCATCGCAAATGTTGAATTATAGTTTCGAATATAATTAAAATAATTTTTTTTATTTTTTTTTTATTTGTGCATCATTCGATATGAGCCCATGATAAAGTGAATTAAATTTGTCATTTTGTGTGAATGCCGGCAAATTTACTTTTCCCTTATGACTGTTCAATCGCGCATCGTGATTTCTGATTTAAAATGCATTGCCTTACAGTATCTGCATTGTAAATTCAACAAACCAATATCAAAACTTTCAAAATTAATTGGAACCACTTGCAATGCACATTTAAACGAATTTTTCAATAAATCAATCGAATCAAAAACACTATGATCATCATTCTGAATTAAATTTCCCAACACTTGTATTTATTACCCTCCCTGTTTCTTTGCCTTTCTACCCGCCCCGAAAGCGTTCGACGCCGTGGCATGAAAATGGTTTGTATTTGTTTCTTCGAAACTACAATATATATATTTAAAAAATAAAAAAGCATTAACATTGATGGAATAAAAATATTGGAACGGCTTTTTACTTTTTTCGTTCAAAAAATGAAATCAAAAGAAACATAGTTTCAAAAAATGAAATAAATGTAGAAAACATCATAGTTTCGAACAACGGGTCGTTACGAATTTTAATACGTAACGAACCGTTTGTCGTCTGTACTCTCTCGATGTCAATCTGCGTTGTTCGAAACTATGATGTTTTCTACATTTAATAAAAAAAATAAAATGCATCAACATTGATTTACAACAACAAACAAAATCGTAGTTTTTTTGAAAAATAAAATAAAAAAACACTCACATTGAACACAAACGAATCCACTCAACGTAATTACTGTATTCTCAGCTATCCCAAAGAATGAAATCGAATAACGCTTTAAAAATGTGTCTTTGTTAAATCGATCGTATGTACTCTCTATGTCAATCTGCATTATTCAAAACTATGATGTTTTGCACATTTAATATAAAAAATAAAATTCATCAACATTGATTTGCAACAAACAAACTTGAATGCTGGTATGCTAATGAGGTTTGAAAAAATTACGCAGTGTCATTTGACACTCATACAAACAAACAAAAATGACGTACTTGATGTTGTATATTTTGTTCACTCTGTTAGCTTCCATTGTATTCGAAAAAATTCCACTCGCATACAATGCAAAAAAATTCACTCAATTCACCTACTAAGCTGTTTGCGCTGATCACTCTATGTATTTTGAATGATGCACGGTGCCGTGACATACACACATAGCCAAACACACCAATGACAAATTTCTCCAACCAATGAGATATCTCGTCTGTTCGCTTTCCCAAAAATATCCCAAGCGCAACGACGCACGGTCATTGGTTCATAGAATTAAAACCTTGTTGTATTATGAGTCGCTTACGTACACTCATAAACCAGTGTTTTTTTCACATCTATCGACACTCAGCCAAAGGCATGCTCATAATCAGCTGTTCTTTGAGAATAAGTTTGGATTGGGCCCGTGTATTAGTTGAATTAGAAATACATGTCATGAACATGAAGGAAGTATTTCAGGAAATCAAAAAGAGACAAACCGACAAATTCGCATACGAATATGGAAAGAAATCGAAACTATCATGAACGTGAGCGTTTGTTATTTTTTTGAGAATCTAATTCATACTTTCAATTAGATTTTCTTTAAAAAAGAGAAGAAAAAAATGTTTTCTATGCTGCGACAACAAATAAATAAATGTTGACTTCTCAGTGAAAATTACTTAAAAACTGTGTTTTTTCGTTTGTTGAATAAACAAAAATTATTTTGAAGCGATTCCATGGAATAGATTTGAAAAAAAATCGATGTGCATTCTCGTATTTCAATGGAGAACAGCTATTTATCCATAAGTATAAAATACATAGCAAGAAGAGACGCTCTCATTGAAAATACACAGTAAGCAGAGCCAAAGATAATGAGCAGAAACGTAGTGTATTTTGTTGTTGTAGCGTTTTGCACCTTTAAAAATCAAATTTACCTTCTTTATTGTTCACGTATAAAAAAACAATTATATTGTGCACTTCGTCAAACTGTTACCTATACAATGATTTTTTTTTCCAATACGTGAACAACAACACACTCAAAAAGGTACCACAAACTTTTGTGTTTGCGTATTAATATATAAGATTCTTCATATTCAATTGGACCCAACTTGGCTGAAACTAGACTGAGATCAGACTAAGACTAGTATTCCAAATCTAGTAATTTTTACAATAATTGTAATTCAATTTATTTCAGTTTAATATCGGCACAAAATTATTTACATTATTTATATTTAATTACTAACTGAAAGTATATTAGCACATTTTTTTTTAATGCACGTTATCTTTCGCACGTTATCTTTCGCGTTAATTATTATCTTTATTTTATTCCCTGATATTATGGTATATGTATGCAGCTATTCGTACCTTATAGCTGCATAAGACTTGGTATTGAATTAAAACTTAAACTTAAAGACTATATAACACTTATTACTACTTATACTAAACTTACACAATACACTTATGGCACATCTGTTCTAGCCTAGGTGTATGTGGGATTGGCTCGAGTAGAACAAAGTTCTTCCAGAATTGTGGACAAATTGCGATTTGTATCGTTCGTCAGTTATCATTAGAGGAGATGGGTACCAGTAAGGTAGGGTAACCTGAGAGGACTTGTTTTATTTACGGAATCCTTTATTAGTCGATTTGGGTGATTACCTATTTTGGATAGGTATTTTTCTGCCAGGTGTAACATATATTGTAGAAGTGGTTTTTCTCCACAAGTTTTATATAGAACGTTGTTGGAATAGTGCTTTTGGTTTTCCCTTCTGTACAGTCCCGTGCAGGTTCTGAGAATTCTCCTCTCCAAGGCTTCTAATTTATTAATGAGAGTTCTTGATATAGAGAACCAGATGGGAAAGGCGTAACTGAGGATAGGTCTTATTAACTGCTTATATAAAAGCAGCTTCGTTTGAGTGGATAAGCCGTGTCTCTTTTTAAATAGGAACGCTATTTTGTGATAGGCCCAGCACGCTTTATTCCAAATCTAGATCCTTATTCTTTTAATTTATATAGATTCTTAATTTTAAAATACATAATGATATCCATTCTACATAATGAATGACTGTACATAAGCAGAAGTGCATAACGGTGTATTTCTCTAAGAGAATAAACTATGGCAAATGTTTTTGATGAATTCACATTCCTTAAATTGCTGGAACCTAATTTGTCCCACGTGCTTGAAGTGCATAAATTCATACGTTGTACGAATATTTATCATTCTTAGAAAAATGATATTACGAAACTCTTTATTAAGATTAGTATGAAGACTTCTATGTTTTATCTATAATTTGTTAATTATCATTTGTGTGTGGGGGACGTGTGTGATATGACAAGCGAGTATGTTAACTTGCATATGACTCAAAATCTTTCTGTTCTGGATTGTTGTTATGTTATTACATTATTATATAAGGCTTTATTGATATTAAGTAATTGAAAATATTAATTATTAATAAACATTTATTTTTTTATAATTTTTCTTTATTTAGGGGGCTACAGTTCCTTCATACAGTTCGTACGGCACCTCTAATTCATGGAGACATCAAACCTGCTAATATTTTACTTGATCTTTGTAATCAACCTAAAATTGGTGATTTTGGTCTAGCAAGAGAAGGACCCAATAATTTGAATTCATCAATGGAAGTATCTAAAGTGTATGGGACGAAGCCGTATTTGCCTTTCGAATTTATTGGGCACCGCAGTTTAAGTACTAAAGTAGACACTTATAGTTTTGGTGTTGTAATATTAGAATTAGTTACAGGTTTAAAAGCTTATGATAAGTTTAGAAAACATAAATATTTAACAAAACATATAATGTTTATGTGTAGAGAAAATTTAAATTTAGAAGAATTTGTCGATCGAAGGACTTCATGTGATAACTTTGATTTAGAAATATGCACTAATTTAATTAGGATAGGGTGCGCATGTATTGCAGATAGTGCGGATAAAAGACCTGAAATGGTGAATGTTTTACGTCATTTAGAGAACAACTAATGAAAAAAAAATCAACTTTTGTTTCTGCATTTCATTTCATTTTGATTATATGTTTATTTAAAACAAAAAATAATTTTAATTTTAAATAAATATGCTTGATTTTGACATCAATTCTGAATAAGTTATATTTATCATATATTTTGTTTTTGATTTCAAATCTTGTTTATATATTTTAAATGAAATCAACGTTCTTAGTAAAATATAAATACAGGTAAAATAAAAAAAATTCGACTTTTTGAATACACGGCATCAATGTCTAGACAACGTTATTTTTGAATAAAATTAATTTTCGTACCTACTGTTTTTATTTGATTCAACAAAAAAGGCTCACATTTTGTATGAAATATTGATATTACAATGCAAGAAAGAATTTTTAATAAGAGAATAAAACTAACTGTGTATCAGTGCCCAAGTAACGCACTCGGAACCCACTCAATAAGTGCCGTCAATGAGTTCCGTTTTTGTTACGTCTGACGGCTCTTAGTTCATGAAAGCAAACAAATTTTCTCTCAGTCCGGCTTTTAGCGACAAAGGAAGAACAGTTTCTTAACCGTTTCTGAACCCATCTTGAACAAATTCGTAATTAGATGACGGAACATAGTGCCGTCAAATAGCTTAATTTTCGTAATTTGCGTTACTTGGGTGCAGATGCTCTCAATTTTCGAAGTGAATCAAAGTAGTATACTGTTGAGAAGCACTGATGTGTCAGCTGTGTTGAACCGCAACATTGTTGAGAAGCACTGATGTGTCAGCTGTGTTGAACTTTGATTGCTTCCAAGTTTTGCTAGCCGACTCGTTCGCCTAAAAATTAAGTAAAAATAAATTATAAATAATAACAAAATGTAAAAAAAAATTAAATTTTTTATCTTTGTATTGACATGGTGGTTTATTTATCGTTATTTTACGTACAATGTTGAATAGTGGAATAAAATAAAAACTTGATTTATAATTGTATGTACTTTGAATAACTATTTTATTATTAAAAATCAACGTGTCGACAAGTAGAATACAAATTAGCTACTGACCCAATCATTCTCGTGTTATTCTAATATATAATAACTGCAACCATAAAAAAACACTGAAGTGGGGGAAGGATAATCTCTTTTTTTGTCGCTACATCACTTCCTTTTCAGTGGAAACGTGATATATTAAAATATTTACAATACAATAATTTAATTCAATGTAGTAAAATCTGGATAATTTACACATGTATGTTTGCTTAAGCGAGAGTAAAAATACATGTTTACTAATAATGACTGGTTGATGCCAACCCATTCAATTTATGATCATGACCGTCAACATATATATCTTCAAGAAGATATCCCTTCTATCTGTTCTCACATGCTACGAGTGCATGCGTGCTATGAGAAAACTGATCACAAGTGAATTTCATTCAGGGTAATTTTACTTAGACTAAATGTTTCTGGTTCCAAATGAGATGATTACGATAGAACTCTTTATGATAATTGCTTCAAAATGGTAAATTTCCGTTTAGCATATGGATAAGTGCAATCCGTGCACTTATCATTCGTGAGGCAATTTGTGTTCCCACAATTCAAGGAACGTGAATTCCTAACGCAACCTTTGCCAAAGTTTATCTTCCTAGAGAAGTGCATCTATCTGCTTATGTACAATCCCAGATTATGTAAAATGAATATTGTAGATAAGAAATTTGTATAAATACTCCAGATTTTCTGGATATTAGCAGAATCAAGAGCGCAGAGTCCACAAAACGGTGGTAGTAATTAGCCATTCCCACAAATTGTTGCATTATTTTAATGGATTTTGGTGTTTGAAAATTATGAATTGATTCACATTTTATTGATGAAGGTTTTATGCTTTTGTCGTTGATTGTATGTTTAAGAAATTCCAATTCTGATACTCCGATAATACATTTTTTAGGTTTGACTGTAAATCCAAATTTTTTAAATATTTCGAAAATTTGTCGTAGGTGAGATAGGTGGTCTTTTTAATTTTTACTGGCTACAAGAACATCGTATATATACACAAACGCAAAATCGAAACCGAACAAAATCTGGCTCATAAATATTTGAAATAATTTAGCTGCATTTCTCAATCCAAAAAGTATGCGCGGGCACTCGAATAAGCCAAAAGGAGTGGTAATGGCAGTTTTGTATATATATATTCTGGTGCGACTGGAATTTGATGAAATCTTGTATATGGGCTATCGGGTACCTGTCCAGAATTGTAATCTCCGCACGGACGTCAATCAAAAGAATTTTTCTTGGGTACTATGTATAATATTGATGCTGCAGGTGACATGGATGGTCTACAGATACCTAATTTAATCATTTCTTCGAATTCTAATTTTGCTATTTTAAACTTGTCCGAGTTTTGCAAATGGTAGTGGGCCTTCTGTAATAATACTATGTACTACTGAATGTTGTGAATGATGTATATAATCGGGTAGGCCTATGATTTCTGTAAATTCTTTTAATAATTTACTATATTGGTTGGCTTAAGAAAATGTAAGTGGTGTTGATGTTTCAGATTCTATTGAAATTGGTTTAATTGAGAGTGTTGTGGTTTAATCTATTAAATTTTTTGCTATAGTATCAACACTTAAAAATACAGAGATGACTCCTCTTAATAGTGTAGAACTCGCACCCACTAAAAACATATCCCTGCAATGTGCTACGACTAATTTTAGATAAAATCGACTAATAACTTATCTTTCTTTAATTATTTAGTTGCTATAAAATCAGCACATAATATTGGACGATTAATTTTAACTATGACGAATCTATGTGTGAAATTATAGTGTAATGCCTGGTATGCAGCTCGAGCGAAGATAAATTTTAACGCGATCTCCACTACTCTCTCATTTAGCGCAGCTAAACGAGAGTGAAACACAAACGTCAAAATTTAGCTAGCATTTATCTTTGATTATTGTTCCGTGCATTTAATTGTAGCGAAAACCAAAGTGAAATCGCGTGGAGACTTGTCAATGGAGACTTTGTTTTCACTCTCGAGCTGCGTACTGCCCGGCGAAATCGTGAGCTAAATTTTTCGTTTTCGATTTAGCTAGCTAAAAATCGTATGAAAATTTATCTTAGCTCGAGCTGCATACCAGGCTTAAACCTAAACCTTCTTTAATAGCAGCTGAAAGGTATAAATCGTTTGTTTTGTGGATTCTGCTATTGGAATCGGTATCGACTAAAAAATTTAATTTCTTAGTTCTATCTTTTATAAATAGGCGACTATTTTTATTATAACACACAACGTTTGCCGCAACAACAATGGGTTGCTTTAGTTTGTTAAATTTTTAATTTTTTTTTAATTATTAGATTGATTAGTTTTAAAATTGCAGGGTTGTGTACATTTTTAGCTTTAATACCGAATTTAAAATGATAAAAAAAGGCACAATTTGGATTCAATTTGTTCTTATTTTTTTTATATATATCTGCTATTCAATCTTTGCCGACCTATTACAACCCTATTATCGAATCTTAAATTAGCGATAGTGCTTTTAACTTCGCTGATTACCTTATGTAAGGTTTTCAGGTTAGGATCAGAAATATTTTTATTGTTTGATGTTGAAGGTTTTGAAATTGTTGAAACAGAAGTACTTTGCATAGCATTTTAAATCCTAGAACTGCTTCCAACAATTAAATACTACTTTTATCGCTTTGTGGTATAAGAGCTATATTACTTAAAATTTGTAGTCTACAATTTGCTCATCGGGAATTAATTTTCGAATTTTACTTTCAGCACTAATTGAATTTCTATTTATTAGGTTTTTTTAAGCTTTTATATAAATCTTTCTTCTACGATTTCAATAGGTAATGACGACAAAATATGATTAAAATTACTATTGTCAAAAGTGATACAATTTGTAGCGGATTGAGTTTCGACTAAAACAAACTAAGTTGTAATGGACTTTGGCCAAAAAGTCGGTAAACCTACACTGATTGGTTAAACATTGTTATTTTCATGTTTATTGTCAACAGTATTAAAATTTGTAGTTTTATCAGTTGATTTATTATCAACGGTGCTAAAAATTGTTGTCGTTTCATTTTCAGTCATGTTTGAAAGTATAAAATATGTTATGTTTTTTTTTATACAATAGATATCCCAAAATGTGATTATGTAATTATAATTTCATTACAGTAATATTGTACTGTTTAATTATTTAAATAATATAATAATTTTTTTATTAGACGTTTTGCTGTTTAAATCAATTAATAATAAGTAATATAATGATAATATATAATAAATGAAATTTATATAAATATACTGATATGTCACAAAAATAATTTTTTATATTAATTTAAAAATTGAATAAATATATTTTTTTATATGAATATGTATTATTTGAAGTATATTCGGTAGTGAATCTGTGAAATGTTGATGAAACATTGTTTTTTTGGTGTATTTGGTGCGATGAAGGTGTATTTGGTGCGATCCACACAAATTGGAAGTTGAAGACACAATGAGGCAATTCATAGCATTATGCGAGATAAAATTTGAGCGAACACGAAAGATTATGCGGTCGGATCGTGGTGGTGAATAAACATCAAGGGAATACACGATTTTTGAAATAAAGGGATTCAGATCCAACTCACAGCAGCAGATTGCCCACAACAGAACGGAAGGGCTGAATGGAAAAATCGCACGTTAATTAAAATGGCGCATTGCATGCTCATCGATGCAGACTTAAGCTACAGTTTTTGGGGTGAGGCAGTTACAATAGCCAATTACATCCCGAATCGTGTTATTACAAGAACAACGAACATGACGTCATATGAGCGTTGGAATGGAATTAAACCAGGTATTGACAGTTTTCAGATGTTTGGTTCTAAATATTTTGTTCATGTATCATCAGCAAAAAGAGGAAAGTTGGACAATGTAGCGACCGAAACGATTTTTCTGGGATACGACGAAAATTCGAAAGCGTATCGGTGCTACAACGCTGTAACGAAGAAAGTGGTGATTAGTCGAGAGGTTCGATTCGGTACGAAACCGGTAAATGGCAGCGAATTCTCGATAGATCTGGATGAAACTCCAAAGAAAAGACATAATGAGAAAAATCAAGATTCATCGCTTCTTGAGGAGAATCAAGACGTCGATCATGAAAACAGTATCGTTGATTATGGTAGCGCTCAGGAGGAGATTGGGAGCGAAATACCAAATGAAGATGATCATCAAGTCGATCAGCTTCAACCAGTTTCACGTGCTTCGAAACGGAACAACAAAGGTATTCCTCCAAAGCGTTTAATTGCGGAGATAAACATGATCCGAGAATTAAATGAACCAAAGAACTACAGCGAAGCGATTGAAAGCAACGAAAAGGTACAATGGCTTACTTTTGAAGCACATGAACACAACGGTACATGGGAAGTTATAGGTTTGCCAATGGGTAAAACAGCAATCGGTGGAAAATGGGTGTTCTAGGTGAAGACAAGTGCGGATGGTGAATTGCAGCGATACAAGGCCAGAAACACGGCGAAGATTATGATGAGGCGTTATGCATACGACATTCAGTACATTATTGTCAATAGCAGCAAAAAGGAAAAGTTAGTACATTATTTTGACGCATAGACTGCATTTCTGAATGGAAAGCTTAATGAAACAATCTACATGAAGCAGCCAGCGGGTTTTGACGACGGAAGCTCGAAAGTTTGCTTACTCAAGAAAAGTATTTACGGTTTGAAACAGGCGGCAAGATCATGGAATACTGCACTCCATAAAGTACTCATCGAAGCGGGTTTTCGACAAAGTTACAATGATCCGTGCCTGTACACAAAAAGCATTGATGATGAATTTTGCTACGTGATCATTTACGCGATGATTTAATCGTGGCTTGCTCAACAAAGAAACAGATGGAGGAGATCTAAGAAATTTTTAAGCCACATTTTAAAGTTAAAGATTTGGGACCGATCAACTATTACTTGGGCATGGAAGTTACGAAAGACAATCAAGGTAATTTCGAATTAAATCAATCGGTTTACATAATGAAAATTGCATCAGATTTCGGAATGAAAGACGCAAAAACAGTAAAGATTCCAATGGAGGTAAGCTACGGAAAGTCAGATTCGGGACAACCATTGGATAACAACGGAAGTTACAGATCGCTAATTGGTCGATTGTTGTTTTTTTCGGTGAATTCAAGACCCGATATTTCGGCCAGCGTTAGCATTTTGGCACAAAAGGTGTCTAAACCAACAAACGAGATTTGGAATCAGCTCAAACGTGTTTTTAAGTATTTGAAGACAACACACAAGATGAAGTTAAAACTGAGCAACAAACAATCAAAAGATTTGCCATTGATTGGATATGCGGATGTGACTTGGGCAGACGATAGAATAGACAGGAAGTCAAATAGCGGTCGCATTATTTATTTCAACGGTGGCACAATAAGTTGGTCATGCGACATGGTTGCAGCATCATCGTGTGAAGCTGAATTCGTTTCAGTTGCGGAAGCAGCAAAGGAAGTGAAATGGCTACGGCAATTGTTGGAAGAAATGCACGAGCAAATTGACATTCCAACAACTATATTCGAGGACAACATGGGTTATAATAAATTTTTATACAAGACGATGCATATGGATATACGCTACAAAATGACACGTGACATGGTGAAGACAAAAACCATTAAGTGCGAATATTGCACGACCGAAGAAATGATTGCAGACATTTTGACGAAACCATTATCTACAATCAAACATGAATATTTGCGCAGCAAGTGCAATCTCGTGTGAACGAGGAGGAGTGTGGAATGTAGATGAAACATGGTTTTTTTTGCGGTCACACATAGAATTTAGTACTTCTTTAGACTTGACATTTTGAATAAGATTTTTACACCGACATACAGTAAACATTAAAGCTCAAACCAAAGTATTTCCCAACACTGTAAATTATTTCTTTTGTTTTATTTCGCCATAGCATTTTACATTTCAGATTGAATATAGAAACGTACTTCGGTAAATATACTCTTCTACAGAATCGACCTTTATTTGAAATATTACATGCATTTTAGTTTTTTGTAGTGTTGGATTATTGTTGCTGTTATATTGCTGTTGTGGATGTTTATTTACTGTTGTGCTGTTTAGTTATTTACCAACGTAATAAAAATTATGACGCAATTATGGATCAAAAAAGTGATGGAATTATGGATTGTTCCCAATAAAATCCAAAATTCGACTCAAACAAAATAGAGAATTGTTATTGACTTTATTAAACTTAACAAAGTCACTGTAGATAGTAAATTTCCCATTCCAAATATAGAAACTATAATAGATAAACTTGAAAAGCCATAATATTTTCCTACTCTAGATTTTGCTAAGGGTTTCAATAATATCGCAATGAAAGAACACTATGCAAAAAAATGCTATCTCAACCTCATTCGGATATTTCGAGTATTTAAGAATGCCATTCGGTTTAAAAAATGTCCTTTTGAAAATATATTAATAGGAAATGTGTAGTGTACTTGGACGACATACTTGTTTTTAGTACATCTTAAGTAAGCACATTATAAATTTAAGAAAAATATTTGTCAAACTGTGATCAGCTGACCTTAGAAAAATAGTTCTTGGATCACATATGGATATCAACGACAATAAAATATCATCCAAAAGTTAAAACTCCCGGCAACCCAAAAACAAATACAATTATTTTTAGAAACTAAAGGATTTTATCGGAATTTTCTTAAACATTATACCACAGTAACAAGTCGCATTGCTAGATACCTTAAAGAAAAGAAAATAAACTCATATAATCCCAATTATATTTCCACATTTAAAAAACTAAAGGAGATTATTACGAATCATCCAATTTTAAGATATCAAAATTTCAATAAAAAATTTAAACTTGTGACCGATGTAAGTAATTTTGATATTGGAACTATTCTTATGCAAGAAGGCCACAACATTTTCTACGCATTCCGAATCCTTAACGATCATGAAAAAAACAACTATTAATTAAAAATGAATGGTTGTTAATTGTGTGGGGAACAAAATATTACCGATAGGGAGTTTGATCTGCAAATAGATCACCAGCCAATCAAATGGTTACAATCAAAATATGGAGTAGTGAATACAATTTTTATATAGATAACATTAACTCGCCTATTTTTTTAACTCGTTTTAATTCCGAAATAAATGAAATTAATTAATTTCTCACAAATAACTAAAGTAAAAAATAATTCATTTGCAGGAGGAATATCTCAACGATCACATATCCGTACATAATACAGTTGTTAAAAAATTAAAATGTCAAATTATTCTTGTGGAATAAATATAAAAAGAATGTGAACAAATTTTCAATAACGAAATACTCTTTGTGAATAAACATGACCTAGAACGGGGGCACCGCTATTTTAAGAAGATTCGTACGAAAAGTAAGAAACGTATATAGTCTCATTTAAATAATTTGGAATGTAAGTTACTAAAAAAAATTAATAGAATTATATTCAAATAGAATTATGGCAAAATTCTTAAAATGAAACTACTTGACGAGAAATATAGAAGATGTATGTGTATTTACAATTCCTCGTAAGGTACAATCAGGTCATTGTGAAATAATAGCTACCTATGAATCTTTCTCCCCGGGTAGGTGAATATCTCAAAAGACAGAGATGACTCTTCTTAATAGTGTAGAACTCGAACCCGCTAAAAACATATCCCTGCAATGTGCTATGACCAATTTTAGATAAAATCGACTAATAACTTATATTTTTTTAATTATTTAGTCGCAAATTTTTGGGACATTAATTTGCTCTATTTTTTATTTCACCACAAACATAATTAATTAATGTGATTCATTCTCACTCTAACAGGAAGGCTTTATCAGTATGTGTTTTATTACATTAATTTCTATAGCTAGTGTTTAAGATTGCTATCCTGGTCTTCTACTCTTTTAAGAGTAGGTTGTGATGGTTGAGCTAGTTTTACTATTGGCATTTTGTTTATCATTTTTGAGAATTGTTTTATTGGCATTTTGTTTATCATTTTTGGGAATATTCATTAGTTTTTCACTCTAACGATTTTGGATTAGTTTATTTCGTCCTATTTGTTGTTCTTTTCTGACAGCGTTTGCATTGGGATACCCGGTTCGTATTTTCAAGGTCTTTAACTTAAATCTATAATCCTAAATTAAGAATTGAAATTCATAAAGTCCTTAATAATTGCAATATTTGTGCTGGTGCAAAAAATCTAAGGAAAACCCATAAATAAAAAATTGAAATAACTGAATATTAATGAAAAAGTTCATATAGATATTTACATTAATAATAAACACAGATTTATGTACGCAATTGATCTCTATGTTAAGGTAGCCTATACTACCCGAAAACTGAATACCGTATATCCAAATCGGCTTAATTATTTGGTTATAAATGAACATATTATTCTGCATTGAGAATTCAAGGGTTCTTACGGGCGGAAAATACAATTTTCATATTTACTATTGAGTTCATCTCTTTTCTTTATATATTTCTTCCACTTAAGTGTGGTATCAAGGGTCTATTATGGTTTGCAAATGAATACCTAAAGGTTTTTTTTTGGGTGTTAGGCAGGATGAGGCAGGTATTAAAATTTACGTGAAAATTTATATGAGCGTTAAGTTCCAAAGTAGTATGGTCAATGTCGATCATACTCAGATCACATGTTTCACCTAGACATTCTTGAAGCTAGCTTTCCGGGAAGATATGAGCACTCTTGAAGCTAGCATCTAATACTGAGATGGGCACTCACACCCACCATAAGCAGAAAAAACCCATGCTATAAAAATGTAAAGGGGATAATGGAGACACCCGAGGGTGTTAAGTTCTTCATGGGAGGTGATGGGATAAAAAAATAATAAGGGAATAAAAAAATAATTAAAAAAAGAAGTGAAAAATAAAAACAAATTAAAACAAAAACAGAAAAAAAAAACTCAAAGAAGGAGGGAAATAGCAGCGGGAGGGAAGGTAAAAATTCGGTAGATAAAAATGGATTAGCAAAAAAAATCGAAAGAAAAAACTTTTTTTAAGGAAAAAAGAAATAAACAACCTGGTCGACGGTAAAAGAAAGAGCCTCAAAGGAAACATAAGAAAAATAAAAGAAAGCAAAGAAAAAAAAAGATAAGGCCGACCGTCGAGCAGGTTGGGAGACTTTTACATGAAAATGCTCTGTCTTGCCGTCCAAAACCACCCTATGGTACTCCACAACCAAAATATATTTGGAGTACCCCTTTTGTTAAACGATGATGATTTCTTTCAGCCCATCTTTTGGCAGCGCTATTGGTGGACCGCGTACTTGTGGGCTAGAGGGACCTTGAATTAAATGTCAATTAATTACAATTCATTAAAATTCATATATTCTTATAGACAGCCTTTACAATATTTTACAAAAAATTTTAATAAATATACTTAGACATATAAGAAAGTTTCATAACAAAATATATGTATATAAAAATAAATTCATTAAAATTATTATTCTTTGTATTTAATTTTTTTATTTTATTATTGTTTCAAAAATATTTCTTCCTTAATTTAGATATTATTATTTCCGTTATTTTTCTTGGTGGCATTTACAATTGTCCCTAAAATTTAATTTATGGGATGGTGTCGTAAAAACATTTTTTAATTATTATTAAAATTTAATTTTTGAAATAAACGATTTTATTTGATGGGATAGTCCTATAAAACATTTTCTTATTATTATTAAAACTTAATTTCTGAAGTAAAATAATTTAAGAAAATTTTTGGTTTTTTTCTGAATTATTTTTTTTTAAATATTTAAAAGATTATAATAATTTATTTTGTGTATTTTCACTTTGGTAATAAAAAAAGTTATTAATTTAATTCACATTTTCTTTATATGTCGTTAATTTTTCTTTATTACTATAATTCTTTTTCATTTATTTAATAAACAATTTTTTCTTACTTTCTTCACTTTGCCTCCCCCCCCCCCATTTGTTCGATTTTTCCATTTTCGAATTTTAAGTGTTAAATTTTGTTCAAATTTTATTCTATTTTAAATTTGTTTCCTTTTTACAATTTTGCGTAGAGAATAAATTTTGTATGAGAATGACTTGTTTTCTTGCTCTATTTATTCTCTTAATTGTAACTATTTCTTTTCGTGATCGATTAATTTTTATAAACTTTTTAATTTTTAATAAATTTAGATTAAAAAAAATGACTTTAATTTGAATTTTTAATGTATTCCGGTTTTTATTTGCTTTTTTCACTTATTGTTTTTTCTCGATCGAATTGCAATAATTTTGTTTTACATTAAACAGAGAAACATTATAGTTAGGATTTGCACAAATTTATTATAAATTTAATTTAAGCCATGATCCCAAATGGCGGAAAACTAGAAAAAATCGACTCCCAACATGTCAATTGTCGCTGCTACCGTCTTTTTATTTTCTTGATATTATTATGTGAATTTATTCACATTTAACAAAACTATTAATTTATATTTTTACTTTTATTTTTACAGTTTTTCATTCAATACAATTTATTTGTAGGTTTTTTCTTTTAAATTTTAAAAAAATTTAATGAATGAATGTCAAGCGTATCGTCTTTCTGGTGTCATGATAACGGCTCATATGTGCTGTTATGCACTTACGCTCGTACGGCTGATTTCGCAATTCATACGATGAAAAGTCATCGACTCATAGAATCATCCTTAGATTAAAGAAGTACTGGATAGGCCTCTACACAAAAATTCTGTCCAAATTTTGTTGGCAATACATTCATAGAACGCACACACATGCAATACAACAGAAACAGCGTAAATCATTGGGGGCCACTTTAAAAGTTCAGTATGCGATTGAAGCGGTTCGTTTAAAACCATTTTTCATGTGTGATATCATTTACACATAAACGTATGCGTAAAGAAGCAGATTTTTTAATATTGCGGGTCTTGTTTGATTGAATTAGTTTTGTAAATATGCAATAAAACACAGTATTCTATTTTTAAATATTTATTTATTTATTATGTATTTTCATTTTATTTATTTCACTGTATATTATTTATTAAAACAGAATTTCTAAATTGGGGAATAGTATATAAAAATATGAATTGTAAGTTATTTGATTATATGAAAACAATTATGTGTACAAATTTAAATTAATTTCAAAAATGCAAAATGAATTGAATGAGAAAATGTGATATTTTGTTTATGTTGAAATCAAACCACACCGCAACTTATTAAATATAAATTTTAATCTTAAACAAGCATAAGTATCATATATGGAAAAACCTTAATTATAATATAAATGTGTGTTTATGAATGGAAATTGTAATTTAAATAGGCATTGTGCATTTAAATTAAATTAAAAAATAAAGCATTAATTACATAGAACATTACAATACATGAAGTTCTTGATAATATATAAGTTAATCGTATACAACATTAAAAGAAATGCTTTAAAACAAAAATAGAAAATGAAAAATTTAATGTTATTAAAATAATTAATAACTTATATTCTAAAAAAAATTAAAACAATATTATTCAGTAAATGCATTATAATATGGTCTAATAGAGCAATCAAAACAAATTTATTTAAATAATAAGCTTACCGAAGAATAAACTTTGTTTATTATTTCTTACACACATTTTATATACACCGGCACTGTACTTTTTTATAGTAAACATTGAACTGTCAACATCGGATTCACAAATGACAAAGCTAACTCCCCAAGTCTCCACTTTCATGGAGAATTAAAGTTTTCAAACTCTCCGAAAGTCTACAAAATTGAGCCGGTTTATATTTGATTGATATTTACGAAATGTATAATAAACCTAAAATAGAATTCCATTTCGTATCAAAAGATTGTACAAAAAATAAAAATGACCTATCGTTGTATTTAAATTGTATTTTTGTTTCCAGTACGACACATAGATGGGAGTGGGTGTAAATTAAAATAAATATAAATTATGCTTTTCCAATTAAATAAATTTTCATTACATATAGATGGCAGCGGGTGTCATGTCTACATAAAAAATTTTTGACAGTCATATCCCCCTAGTAAATATTTGTACACAAAATTGCGTATACATATACGGTAAGGGCCTATCCAGGTATTCTTTAATCTAAGGAATCATTAATCCGTGCTGATTTGTGCGCCACCTCTTTGGTGCTGGCCAAATCATCCATGCCATCGATAAGGTAACTATAACAGGTCATACCTAGATACTTATCTATATTGCAATATTTAATTGGTCCTTTAATGGTTATATATACAGAAACAACTTTTCAGTAGGTTGTTATGGAAAAAGATGAGAAACGTATTAAAATTTGGATTAAAAATAAAGATTTTCTTATATTTATATATACTCCGAGAGCACATGTTTCAGTTAGACATGCTTGAAGCTAACTTCCTGAGAAGATTGTGTAGAAGTTGTAAATTGATATTGAAATATGTTTTCACAGCTACCATAAGCAGAAAAATATCATACCAAAAAAACGTAAAGAGGTTAATGAAGACACCCAAAGGTTTTAGTTCTCTATGGGGGAGCAAGGGAGAAAAAAATAATAATAAACGAAAGAAGTAAGAGGAAAAAGAAATAATAAAAATATTAAAAAGAAAAACATAAAAAAAACTCGAAGAAGGAGGGGAATAGAAAATAGGCGGAAATGTAAGAAGTCGCGAAAATAAAAATGAATTGGCGAAAAAAATCGGAATAATAAAAAAAAATTATGTTTAAAGAAAATAAATAAAAGGGAAAAAAATAATTAAAAATAAGAACGAGTCCCAAAGAAAACCATAAAAAAATAAAAGAAAGAAGAGAAGAAAAAATAAATTTTGACTGAAACCAACCATCGACCGGGTTGGGAGAGACCTAGCTAGTCTGTCTCTACTTGGCCTGTACAGCAGGAATTTATTTCAATTAAAAAAATAATAAAAAAATTAAATTTTTACTCTATTATCTTAAAAAAATTGTTTGTTAAGCTATTTTAGATTACTGTTCTCCTTGTCTCTGATTCAATGTCGAAATTTCATGCATTTAATTGTATTGTTCAATACAATTTTTAATTTTATTATCATTCAATATAAATATTTAATACGGTTGAGTTATTTTTAAATTACTATTTGTCATTTTGGTATTATATTTAATTTCCAATTTTTAAGTTGTCTACTATCCAAAACAAAATTTTAATACTGTTAATTTCATTTTTACCCTGCAATTTTTCATTGTACTATCATTCAATATATTTATTTAATACGGTTAAATTTCATTTTCTTCTAAAATAAAATTTTGGATTGTTCTTGTATTACATATAAAAATAATCAAAATTAATTAAAAAAATTTCTGTTATTATATATTGTATTATATTGTTTGTTGCATATTATTCAATAAAATAAAGAAGAAACAAAAATTAATTGATTGAAGATCAATTTAGAAAATCAGAACCAAGATGCTAGGAAACAATAGAAAGAAGTAAGAGGAGAAAAAGAGAAAGAGAAATATGAAAAGAAGAAAAAAACAATAAGTGAGATATTTATGACTACTTGACGAGAGCCGTGCAAGCCTTCAAACCAGAAAAGGAAAGGAAAAGGAAAAAAATAAGCGACGAGAGGTATAGAAGACAATAATGAAGAAAACATGCGAAGGAGGAAGGGAAATCCAAGAAAGAAAAGCAAAAAAAGAGGAAGGAGTTTCTATATATAAAAAAATTAACATTCTTTGGTTTTTTCTTGCTTCCTCTACTTTCCCTTTTACTTTCCACAATTTCACCCTTTTCTCAACTTTTAAAATGGATAGTTATTACTAATTAACATTCTATAATAATTATAATAATTAAGCTGACTTTCTTGTGGTTCTTTCCATTTTTGTTTTCTACCTGTAGTTTTCTCTAATGGAAGATCTCAGGTCGCCACTTTTTTCTTTCTTTTTTCTCCCTCTTTTTATTTCAATTTCTGTAGGTTTAGTACTAATTTTTAACTGAATATTAAAAATTTATTTGCATCAATATTATAGCTTTTGATAAAGTGTGCTATTGACCACCAAATCTTTAGAACACAAACAATCAATATTCACTTCACATGAGTAGCACACTTTTTAATTTTTTGCATGTGGTCACATTATAATATTATTGGTCATTTCTTTAAGATTTTAAGATGATAAAATATTTTTAACGGCAATAACTTTTTTTTTTCTTTTTTTCTACAGAATAAATTTTTTAATGTTATATTTCCAAATATTTCTATTATTTATTATGCACTAAATATAAGCAACTATTATAGATTTAAATTCAACTTTTCTATTTAAAAATAGTACCTGTTATACAAAATTTTCTTGTATACATAGAAACTCATTTTTTTTCACTTTTAAAATTGCTATGAATTGTAATGTCTTTCCATTGACATATTAAATACTCATCTCATTACATATTTAGATACCGAATAACTTTATGTTTATTTCGAAATTTTATTTTAATTTTGACTAAGTTTATTCCGTCTCTCGCAGTCGCACTTTCATGGCCTAAAACAGGATCTCCAGCGTATTACCTTTTGGTCCACATAATACCGGTTCATACGTGGTGTTTTGTAAGCACGATCGTACCATGATGTCTATGACATCATAGTTATGCACACGGTACGATCTACCACTTCGGTAAAACCTAAATCATCAATGCCATATTGCAAGGCTACAATAAAAACGTAAAGATACTGTACGGTGATTTTGCTTTATTTAGCTTAAAGTGGTTGACCTTATTCAATGCGTTCTGCAAGTTTTTAGTGGGTCTTTCAATATTTAGATAAATCTACCACCATTATTGCTGTGTTATCTAGAAATGTAGCCATTAATATTCCATTATTTTATGGGGTATCTCTTGTATATAATAAATATAGGACAGAGTTCATTATGCCCCCTGAGGTACTCCTGCTTTTCTATATTTTAGATCATACGCTAATACTTAGCCATACGTTAATTTAAATTAGATCCCTGAATTATATGAAAAGAGCAAATCAAAAAATTGGTTTGGGAGATCTCTATGCAGTTTGTAGATAAGTGTGGTATAAAGCACCTTGTCAAATGCTTGAACAACATTCAGGAAGATTGCGGGCACACCTTTTTTTCTTCTAGAGCTTTTTCTGTTTTATATGTAATTCTATGCTCTTGATCAATGGTGGAGTATTTTACTCTGAAACCAAACTGATGAGTTGGGATGACATCTGTATTTTTTTCTGATAGGTATGATCCTTTCCAGAAGACAGAGTAAGACTTTATATCGGTGGGTGGCTTTCCTGGTTTTGGTTGTATATATTTTTACTTGAAGCAAGCATTAATAATGAACTGGAGCTTTAGGTAGCCCACTTCTGAGAGATCTTTCATGATCTGGCCAGTAATCAGATAAATTCCAGTAGCTTTTTTGGCACTTAAGTTATGGGTAATCATATTTTTAATTTTTTTAATTTGAGGCTTGTCGGAACACTTGCTATCTCCTTTGTTAGTCTTGTTAATTATGATGGTATTCCCATTTTTGGCATTTTTTGGTTATGGCTTTAGAACGCCTGCTAGATGTTCAGCAAAAGCTATGACAACATAGTCGTCTTTTTTTAATTATCTGTCCCGACGGACAGTATGTTACTGATATTTAAGCTCACTCGCTTTAGTTTTGATTGTTATTGTTGTGACTTGCATCATACACGTATCGGTTTGTATATTGAGTTTCAAGTAGTACAAAATATTATCTTTTACCAGCATCGCTTTACTATCTTTTGCTTTGTTGACTGGATGTTGGGTGTGATTGCTGCTAAAGTAAGGCATTTTAACGTATGATTGTTCTGTAATAACCTTCTCTGAAATCAACCGGATATCTATTTTTTCAGTTATCAGGAATACTTGTAACTCTAATATATGATTGAGTGGCCCGATGGTATTCCAGTTTGCAATTCGTCGATTGGTATGCATTTTTACTATAACGGGAATGCTTTACCAGGACATGTTTTTATTACATTGATTTCTTCAGCTGGTGCTTCAAACAGCTTATTTTCTTTAAAGAATAAGAAGTGGAGTATTCTTAACTGTATTTTGTCCTCCTTATCTGGTATTCCTAATTATCTGTGAGTAGATTTTGATCGTTTTAATTCTTTCGTATTCTGATTTGTGTGTTGCTTAAATCGCTTTAAGGGTATTTTGTTTATAATTTTTGGGGATATTTTTTTATATCTTTTGTTGTATTAGTTTATTTCATATTCTTTGTTATTCTTTTGCTACAAGGCAGTCTTTATAGCTTGCTCGATATTGTTTCTGCAGTTGATGCATTTGTCTTTATTCTCACGTTTAAGAAAACATTTTTCTGTTGGATCATTGTCTGTGCATTGTATACAGGTAAGGTTTCTATTGCAGTAGCCTTTTTTGTACTCAAAAGCCTGATAGGGGTTGAATTGTGATAACAGATTCGTATTTTGAAAGTTTTGCACATAAAATCTATAATCCTAAATTAAGAATTGAAACTTATAAAGTCCTTAACAATTGCAATATTTGCCTTCGTGCGTCAAAGATGAGCAAGGAGGGTTCCGAATCACCAACTGACATTAATTATGTTATTTTATATTTATTGTACTACATAATTCAATTATATTTGTCCAACAAAATACACTTTTATATTGTTACGATCTTACGTATTTAGATTCAATAGGATTTTCTTTATTTGACTTACTTTCGTTTCACAAATAGTTTACAAGTGTTTGTTTGTTTAGGGAGCTCAAATCCTAGTTGAATATTGTCACTGTTTTTCCTCTTCACACTGTATTTCTTCAATCTAACTTAATTCACCGATCATTCAAATAACGGTTCTCGTTTACACTTTCCAACTTTATTTGTTGTGCGCTCTATTACTTATTTCAACCAGTTATTTACGAATCAATGTTCAAACCAAACCCTCGACCTTAATCCATCATTTGAAAAGTGTAAACAAGAACCGTTATTTAGCTTGATGTGATGGGAAGTTGGATTAGCACGTGAGCCATGCATGAACTCACGATCTTTTTCCAAAAATGTCTGAGAATTTGCCTAGAGCTCTTTCGAGATAAAAAATTCTCCTAGTATCCATAAGTTGGTGCCATAAAATATATCAGCTGGAGCAGCTTTTAGATCTTCCTTGAAGGTTTTAAAACCAAGCGTGAAAGAGGATAAGACTTCAATGCAATGTTTAGGATAATAGACGGGTGCACTTTTTAAGGTCCGATTGAATCGTTCTACCAGGTCGATAAAATTGGCGAGATCTTTAAATATTTTTATTGGAGTACGATAATGGTGTATCCAATGGTCAAATATATATGTTACTATTGTTTCTGCTGTCATATCCTTAACATGTACAGCTATGGACCACCTGGTAAAACAATCAATGATGGTCAAACATTATTGATAGTTATTAATATAGATATGCGCTAATCTAGTATGTCGATGGACTTTAGTTCACAATACAATATAACAATACTGTAAAAGTATTTAGAAGAAAAATGAAAGTCATCCTTCAGTTAATATAAGATAAAATAAAATATGCTAAACATAAATTTGAACCAACTATCATGTGCATAAAGGCGATTATAAGATGCAGTATACGACTCGTTCAAAATTTACTTTGAATTATATTAGAATATATGAATATTTTGTAAATTTTTTTGTATAAATCAAAAAATTCATTTAGTTAGTTTTTATTGAATATTATTTCTAGTAACATTTGTACCATTATTGTAAATTCTTAGACAAATCGGTCCATTTGGCAATACCTAAAAAGTACTTCGGCTATGTCACTAGCTATATTAGAACTCTTGACTTCTATGAACTAGATACAGAATTCCTAGTGTAGCTTAATCAAGACGCTAACTTAGTTTATTTGGACTTGAAATAACGATGCCTTGCATGTTAAGGATTCGATTAAATAATTTATTAAACCCCAAACAAGCTCATAAATCTAAACTGGCGAGTTACGCAATGCTAAATACGTATTAAATAATAATTTATTGAACTTGAATAATATATTATAGTTTCCTAAAAAATGAGTTATTTATTTTTCTCAACTAATGTTAAAAACTAACTTAAAGAATTCAAATATATTTTGTAATTTGCACGTATAAAAGATTGCAATCGAAGATCTTAGAATTTCCGTAAGGATAGTAGTTGGTCAATTGAACTTTTAAAAGTGCTGTTCTTAGAGCTTGAAGTAAATGGTTAAAGACTTCAGTTCAAAATTTACTTCTGCGGTCCGTGTTATCTAAATTTTTTTAATAGATAACATGGACCGCAGAACTTAATCCGGTTATTTTGCTATGCATTTTTTTTATACGAGGTGATATATATACACGTATGTACATGTGTGGACTAAAATACTAGATACCAAACTTTTCAATATCAATACTTTCGAAAACCTTCAAGCAGCCCATGATCGAGTCCTATTACATAAGGAGAACTGCAGCTTTAAACTTTGCGGTGATTACTAGAAACTCAATGCCGTCCCAGTCTGATAATTTTTTCCGCGGCCCAGATGTTATTTTTGTCTATATTGACAATAGCCTTATTATATCAGAAAATAAAAACCAACATCATTAACATCTTAATCAAGTTTTCAAAAATTACAGAAGCATAATATCTGCATCAACGTTAACATTTGCATTTTATTAAGAAAGATGTCAACTATCTTGGTTACAGCATAACCAAAGCAACAAACTGCTTATGAACTGAGACCTTTTTTGGGTATGATCAACTATTGTAGGCAACTCATTCCCAAAGTGGGCATTCTACAATTACCTCTTCATCAATTCAGCAAAAATTCTATCAAAAATGATGAGAATAAAATCGTTTGGATCCCAGAAACGCGTCGTTCTTTCAAAAAACTGAAGCAAACTTGCAAGTCTCAAGCATCTTTTCTATCCCGAAATTCGAGGTTGACTTTCATTCCTGTTGCGCCAGAAATAATATCGTCAGACTAATTGTTTCTTTTGTCATGCAACTCAGTGAAACGGAAAAACTGTACAGCACTTACGCTGAGTCAGCTTCTATATATCTTCCAATCTAACAAGCATTTTCATCATTATGTGGAATGCCCACTATTAACGCATTTTTTTACTAAAAGAGAATAACAACGTTATCGCTGACGTACTTTCGCGCATGAACACACTCACAATGCCAACAATTCTTGATCTTGAAACAATTCATTAAACATAACAAAATTATAAAGAACTAAAGGATCTGATTCAAAGTGCAACTTCAGAAACTAGAAATCACACGAAATATGAAAATTTTCTATGACGGCTCATACGGCCGTCTACCACAATTTCTTCGCAGGACTGCTTTTGACATTGTTCACAATCCCTCCCATCTTAGTAGAAGTGACTTTACTACAACTAAATGAGTTACGTATATTCGATTTTCGATTTTTTGTGGCGTTATGTTAGTACTCATGTCTCTCACTTATGCCGATAAGTTCGGCTATTTTGATTGTTCAGTTAATTTTTGACAGCTGCTTTGCTTGCATGTGTTTTGGCTCGTCTACGATTTTTGCTCAATTGCGACCAAAAACAGCATCACATTAACATTGCTAAGGATCTGTTGGACTCTGTCCGCGATGGCCCAAATTTGCTCCAGAGGGTCATCATGGGTTTATGGTTATGACGTGGACACCAAAGCTCAATCATCCCAATGGAAGCTGCCGCACGAGCCAAGACCGAAAAAACACCAAGTTTGGTCGAATGTTAAGGTTTTGCTTACAGTTTTCTTCGATTGCAGAGGCGTGGTACATCATGAGTTCTTGCCACAGCGTAGAACGGTGAATAAGGAATATTACCTGCAAGGTATGCGCAAGTTGCGCGAAGTAATCCGCCAGAAACGCTCGAATATGTGGAAGAACAAAAATTGGCTTTTGCCATTTTTGGCCAAAAACAACACGCTAATAATGCCGCAGCCACCGTATTCCCCAGATCTGACCTCCTGTGACTTTCTCTTGTTCCTAAAACTGAAGAGCTCCATGAAAGGACGACCATTATTAAAGGTAATAACTGTAATAGAGGAGAATATTTAATATTAAGAAATACAGCATAATAATAACAATGTTTAAATTCATGTATCAAATGAATCCACATTTGCATAAGTTTTGAATTCCTCCAAGGGAACAATTTTTTTTAAGGGTAAATTAAGCTTTTTTGATGCCCGAAAAATAATTCAACCTTCACTACTTTTGTTTAAAGAAAAAATTGTCTGATATTTTCACACATTATTTTCCTCTTAATGCAGGTGCTTGTTGCTCTTTTAATTTTGATTATTATTTTATTTTATTAAGACACCCTGAGCTCTACAGTAATTTAATTTGCCTTACATCTAAATAAAAGCTTAATTTAGTTTAGTTTATTTATATAATGCTTTAAATTTTTAAAAAAAGCAATTGAGTGAAATCGATCTGTATTTTAGTCATTATTCTTGAATAATCAATGTATATATTTGTAATAATATATTTTTCTTTGAACTGCTGTTGGGTTATTCGTAGGTACGAACTAAAAAAATATTTAGCAATTAGTTTCACTTCTTTCTGCAGTATTTATTTATTTTATTTATTTAATTCTGACGCAGGAGCATTAAGTTACTTAATTTGATTATTTGCGTAACAAAAACTGAACATACCAATGTAGATACATTTGACTGTTTATATGTTTTATATTTATTTGAAAAATGTTTTATTTCTAATATTTGTATATTTGTTTATTTGAATTTGGTTTTGCTATTATTGATAATACAGTCTAAAATTACTTATATAAACGACTATTTTCATTTTGTTTGCATTATTTAATTATATTTGCGGCACTATTTAAAAAGCATAACTTTGACAAATACACTTGTTTTTTTATCTTACTGAAATGCTCGTAAATCTATCCAAAAAATTCAAATATTGCAGTTGGATTTATTTTTATGGCGTCACAAAATCGTTTGACTCGATATATATTTTATATGATAAAATATTTTATCTACTTAAGTACATTTTCAAATAGATAAAATATTTTATCATATATTTTATGTTAAAACAAAAAATTTAAAAATATATTATGCTATGTATAAATGGAATTATAATTGAAATTTATTATTCGTATTTGTTATGGTTTTACGAAACAAATTTAAAAAAAATTATCAAGAATTCCTTGGATATTGGAAAAGACAGGAAGGTATTAAAATTTGTATAAAAATTTTATGAACGTTAAGTTCCAAAGTAGTATGATCAATATCGACCATATTCTGAGAGCACATGTTTTACCCGGTTATGCTAGCTCTATGAGAAGGGTTGGGGGGTTCGAAATTGGTTGCTAGGTTGTGTTAAAAAATAAATAATTAAAAGGAAAAAGACGTGAAAGGAAAAGAAAAAAAACGCAGAGGCAGAGGAGTAGGGAATGATATTGAAGGTAAAAAGTTGCGCAGGTGAAAAAAAAGATAGAAGTATTATTATTTAACATGACTTATCTGAAGTTAAACATAAAATTACGAGTCGCATACAATTATAGGGATTGAGTTATGCTCAGTTAACGCACTACCATTACTGGCAGCTTACAGTCAGTAGTCAGCTACAAACTGATTACTCCAACTGTTTATGATGACAGTGCCAGAAATAATTACCAATATCTCCCACCAGAAATTCGGAGACCGTACCCGCGATATGGGTGTTAACCACAGCCGCCACGTTGCTGCCTAATGCGCCTCACCATTTTCTAGCACAGTGTATTTTAATATTCCGGTGGTACCAATTTTTATTTTAGAATATTTCAGTTTGTACTTCGCTCATTGAGCTACGGTAAGGAACCTGATAAATTTCTAGATACTGCTCAGCCAGCTCAGGTATGCGGGTTCGCCAATTATTCATGTACCATACTTATTCATGTACCATAGTCGCTCTCCTCTCAAAAACTGCCGCGGCAAACCTATTGCAACATTCATTCCGTTCTCTCATATCTAATACACCACTCACATCGACACTATCACTATTCACTACAATTGCACATGCACCTAGATCACGCAAATCCCCGTATAAGCCACATTCGATGATAATATGCTTGGCACTCTCCTCCGCCGCCCGAAAAGGTCATCTAGCCTCTGCAGCCAGTCCACACCCGTATAGAACCCATTCATTCTGCAATGTCCCATGAGTAAATACCGCTGGTGTGGACCAAGATTCTGAACCTCTTCATTCATAACCAAACAACCAGCAACCGAGATGCCGCATCGGAGACGGTAGTGAATTCTTTCACGCAGCACCTCCAGATTCCATGGAATTTCTCTATATATTCAAATATGCATACAAAGCCAGGTGCTATACAGAATTTATGCCTACCCTTACATACTGGTAACGCATAATGTCACTCCATACACATGACACGTCCATTGCACCCTGAACAAACACACCCTTATGTAGGTCTTTTACCGCTCTGGATCGTAGTCTCCATTGCTTGCGAAATACTCGCACCGGCATGTCAACCAATCCGGATATGCACTCTCTTAGATGTAGCAAGTGAGGCCGAAAGTTCAGCCTCTCTCTAACCTTTACTCTAAGATAAAGAGTAAAGATTAGAGAAAGGCTGAACTTTTCCCGCGCGTAATGGACCCCGGCCGCCTCCAAATGAATATTGGGCGACTTACTGGGTACCAAAAAATGTCTCAACAATATACACACAGTGTTCTTTTATGATATATTACTGCCATTCTATTACCCCATTCACACACCATCTGCATGTAGCGGCTGCTTGCTACCTCTGCTGTAAAGTACTCTCCCCCTCAAATAGAAGATCATCGGCATATGCGATTACACCGCAACCAGTCTCCTTCAACTGCACTAACAGTTCATCATCATATTCCAAATGGCGGGGCCAGCCACAGATTCCTGCAAGCAGCCACGCACCATTTGGCGAACAACCTTCTCATTGTTCCGGCACATGGCCGCGTATCTTTCATAGAAGTAGCACCTCCACAGAGAAGTTTCTTTACATGAAACCTCCTCAAGCCCCTCAATGATGCGATCCCATCGCAGGCAATTGAAGACACCCTGAAAATCTATAAACACATTACATACATACTCTCACTCTCTGCAACATACCTTTTAATACATATCCAACCGTTCTTAGTTGATTTACCTTTCGTAAATTCATACTGGGAGCTAGATACATTGAATTTTGCTAACTTGACATTCGGCCGATGTACCATTATCGAGGACTTTGCCGAATATTGGTGGCAAGCATATCGGCATATAGAAGGACGCGTCAGTCTGTATCCCATTTGGAAACTTGGGCAGGATAACCACGTCTCCTAATTTCCATTTACTTGAAAATACACCACTTTCTAGACATTCACCGTATAGGCTACTCATATGTGCGAGAATAGTCCGCCATACACTCCTCGTCATTTCATCAGTTACACCATCTAATCCTGGGGTACTTCTCACTTTTGTGCTCTATAAACAACATTTAATCTCATCCCATTTAAAGGGCAGAGGTTACCTCCTGCCAGTATTCACTTCCTCTTGCATTTCAACCCCAGTAAAAAATAAATCTTGATGCTTGAAATATCATTTCGTGCACCTTTGCGTATGCACAATTGATTATTCGGATCCCAGACATCCAAATTTTCACATTCACTGATATACCGTTGGTAGCACATTTCCTTTGCGAGCCTAATACTTACCACGTACTCTGCTCTGGCCGCCCTAAGGTTCTCTCCGTCAGTATGCGCATCCGTAAACAACTCTTTATTTTCTCTCGTAGCTTGCTGTTCCACCATGGAGCTACGTTCCTACGCCCCTCTACTCGTTCACTGATATATTTATCATTCACAATATTCGCACATTTGTCCAACTCAATACCCTTCCCATCCAATGGCGCTCCGCACCTTAGATAATCCAGTCCACCCCACTGGTATGCCACCACCTTCCACGTGCCAAACTTTTCCCGTGGTAATCTGTTAATAAACCAGTTCAATAAGGTTATGATAGCTCACCCCTTCTGAGGAAACACATTCCACTCATACTCATAGCAGTCAGCAGCTATGAGTTCCACTCATACTCATAGCAGTCACATTCCACTCATACTCATAGCAGTCAGCACATTCCACTCATACTCATAACAGTCAGCAACATTAATATCACTCTGCGTATTCGGCCCGCTGAAAGTATACCATTCACTCGGGACATTTATTACATTCATACTACCAGACATTCATACTACCAGAATCTAATCCACAAGTTGCCTGGCCCTCATACAACTCGGCTGGTTAGTATCTCCTCTCTTGATATGCCAGAGACGATAAATAGCATGCGCGTCCATACCAATCAGCACAGGTGAACGTCCACACCTAGCGAGCAGAGTGTCGACATATACACGTACCAGGTATGGGTATATTTCATCGCATAATCTGTAATACACCGAGACAATGTCAATCTCTATTCCCCCCTTCTTCATCCATACACACACCAAGCTTATTACAGCACAGATGGCTCAGAGCGTACCAGGAAGATACCGCAGATGGCAGTTGCGGCAACACTCCACGTTCGGGCAGTCCCGAGCCAGATGGTCACCGCTACCCTACCTACAGCAGAGATTTCGAGCCCGCCTACACCTTCGTACCAATTCGTATTCACGAATCGGTAGATACATCCATCCCACAAAACCACTCCACATTTTCTCCTTAACCCTACTACTTACCTCTATTACCACCATGTTGTTACAATCTTTACTGGTCGTTCTTCTAGAGCTTGGTACTTCCTTATCTGCTTCATTTATGTAGAGAAGCTCTGCATTTTCTACCTCCGCCGGCACTGCCGTAAACTCCAGCTTCGGCCTCACCCTGTTAGACGCCCTCGTTACTAAACCGTCCTCAACCAGATCTGCTGACTCCGCAACTCGGTGCAGCACATCGCTACTGCAGACCTCCACCGCAACGCCATCCTTCAGCCTCGGTACACCACGGACACACACGTTTACCAGCGACTTTTCTGCCACCTACAACCTTTTCTTAACTTCATCTTTTCTCCCCGCTTTAACTACCAACGCATACGTCTCTGCCCCTAGAGGTGTCAAAGTGACCATCTTCCTCGGCCTTTGGATAGGGCGTGGCACAATAAATGGGCACGCTGTTACGGCTACTGGAGTAGTGGTGGGGTTACTTAGGCGATACTTAAAACCGATAAATTCTTAAAATATGGTAAAGTCTTAAAAAGCGATAAATAATAAATACCCAATAGCGATAAATTCTCAAAAATATTCAACAACTTTATCACATAAAGCTCAACAACTTTATCACATAAAATACTCAACAACTTTATCACATAAACGACATATCAATAAATAAATTTTCGATATGCTTATTTTTTTTAATTACTCGGTAAATATTCTAATAAATATAAATTTTGCAAAATAATTTTTTAAGCAAATTTTTTACTACACTTAATTTCTTAAAATTAAAGAACTGATTGCGTATATAATGCAAATTTTATATACGAAAAAAAATATATTAGAGTAATTAATATTATTTTAAATTACTAAAATAAATTACCATAATATACACTCTATAAATAATATAAATAGATAGTACGAGTATATATAAAAAAATTTATACGTAAAAAGGAAAATATGTTTACCGACATTTGTTAAAAATAAAATTAACGAGCGCCTAAAATTTCCCTTTCATATGAAAATTTTTCTAATCTTAAATACATAAACCTCATGATTCTAACTAAGAAATCTTTCTACAATTAATATGAATCATAAAAGAAAATGTAAAGACACTAATAAATATGAAAGGGAGAGCGAGAAGAAAAAAGAAAATGTATATATTGTAGATTGACAATAATTTGAATTCTTCTTCCTTTCATAGGTATAGTATCCATTCTTTTTAACTATTCTAATTCTATCATATATCTTTATATAAATAGTCATTTTGTTCATTAAATTTATTTTGATACAATTAATTTATGTTTTTAATTGTCTTAAAACTATTTATGGTTTTCCTATTGGTAATACTACGTATATCTATCTGTTAATTATTATAATAGCAGAAACGAAATACCAGTTATGCCCGGATATATTTCACCAACTTTTCGATTGGTGGCCCAGAAAAGAAGTGAAGATTTCAAACATAGTTTTTTCATTTAAAAACTTTTTTCTTTTCTTACTCGCCTATCTAAAAAAATTAAGGACATATTTGAAAACAAAAATATAAACATCTTTAGTATTTTTAAATATACGTAATATAACATTAAAAAAAATTTATACATACATTATTAATTTTTTTTTCTTACAATTGAAATATCTTCAACAATTTTTTTTATTCAATTAATTTCCTTTTTTTCTTCTTGCTCGCTTAAAACTAAAAAAATGTTAGCTTTATGGGAAGATATGCTCCCACACCCACCATAGACAGAAAAAATCATGCCAAAAACATAAAGGGGACACTGAAAACACCTGATGGTGTTTAGTTCTCTATCGGAGGGGAAGCGAACAAAAAAATAAAGAATAAAAAAAAAATGAAAAAAAAATATTAAAAAAAAAAAGGTAAAGAGGGAAAGGAATCGGGAGTGAGTGGGAAGGTAAAAAGTTGCGAAGATGAAAATGAATAGACAAAAAAAGTCAGAAGAACAAAACAAATATTTTCTTTTGCTACTAATAAAAGTATTGACGTTGCTTTGTTTTAAGTGTAGTGAAATTTTCAATATAAAAAAAGTACGAAAACTTAAGTTAAGGTTTAACTTTTATTTTCCAATTTTCAGTGCAAATAAACACAAAACTTTAGTAATTTATTAATTGGAAATATAGGAATGCACAGATGTATGAAATTAGCCCTTAAATCTTCAAATTACAGATACGTATGCAATATGGTATAGTATAAATAAAGTAGACCATTTATTTCAAAATATTACGCATAATAATTAGCACTTCATTTCGTGTGTTTTTTCGTTTTTTTCAATAGTTGCGTAGATAAAAATGGGTAGGCGAAAAAATATCAGAACTACATTGTTATTATTTGCGCACAATCGTTTTATAAGAGTTAAGGCCATTCATATGAAATTTTTTAAATGTTTTTATTTTATTTTCTACAAGTGGCTATTATCCTTATAGAGATTTTTTTATGATTATTATTTTTATTTACTATTACTTTATTGTAATCAGAAATTTCGTATTATTTTCATTTGCATTTAGTTTTGTTTTTAGTTAAATTCTCTATAATTAATAATTGGTTACGGTTTTTTTTTTATGAGTTTGGTTTTATATTAAATTCAAATCGCTTGTATCATCAACAAATATGATTGATAATGGTAGTAAAAATTGTTTTTGAAAAAAAAGAGAAAAATTTCAGAATCTTTATCTAAACATATGTCGCAGCCACAACAATAACATACATAAGTGTTGATATTATTGAATATGGCTTTTATAAAATCATTTTTTGATACTGGTTCAGGCATGACAAGGGTTTGGAGATAGTTTTTTTTCCTTTTAGATGCACGGACACATACACGCAAAATATTTATAGAATAAATTTTTATAATTTTAACTGGAAGCTTTTCCACTTTTGCACTAAATTCTCTTTTATTAATGCTCTATTATATATTTCTTTCTATTTTCGATTTTTCCAAGTTGCTAACTGGCAAAGAATTTTTATTATCACTTTAATTATAAAAATCGTTAATTATTTATGAAAATATTGCTCGATTATAATGTAATTATATATAAATTTTTTTCTTTTTCTATCCACCACTGGTGGGTTTTCTTCTGCAGCCACTTCTTCTATAGCAACTTCAGTTTTTTTCCCGTCGAACTCATTTTAGACATAGGTATTTATTTTTATTTTTATTTATTAAAATGCTGGATTTTTGGCAAACTTTGAGTGTTTATTTGAAAAATTGTTACAATATATTTTATTCAAAGTATTGTCCATCGGAAGCCACTACTTTTTCCCATCTTTCTGGTAACATATGGATTCCGCGCCAAAAAAACTGCTCCGGTTTTGAGGCCAAGCATGAATCGAGCCAATTTTTGATGCCCTGTTCTGAAGTAAAGCGTATTCCGGTGACGGCGTTTTGCATGGATCTAAACAAATGGTAGTCAGACGGGGCAAGGTCTGGGCTATAAGGCGGGTGAGGCAAAACTTCCCAGCCACTGTTTTCTACATAATTTTTAACCGGTCTTGCAACATGAGGCCGAGCGTTGTCATGATGGAAAATTATGGCTTCGTGTCTGGTCGCATATTCCGGGCGTTTTTCGGCCAATGCTCGCTTCAAACGGATTAATTGTGTTCGGTAGAGGTCGCCCGTAATCGTCTGGCCCGATTTTAATAGCTCATAATAGATCACGCCCTTCTGATCCCAACAAATACAGAGCATTACCTTGGCACCATGGATATTTGGCTTTGGCGTTGATTTGGCTGGTTGGCCGGGCTTCACAAACGATTTTTTGCGCTTTGGGTTGTCGTAATGAATCCATTTTTCGTCGCCAGTAATGATTCGATTCAAAAACGACTTCTTTTTCTGCCGTTCAAGCAGCATTTCGGACATGCACAATCGCCTTTCAACGTCTCTCGGCTTCAATTCATATGGGACCCAATTTCCTTGCTTTTGGATGAATCCTGTTGCTTTCAAATATTTTGAAATGGCTGCTTGAGTGACTCCCAATGAGTTTGCAATTTCTTCTTGAGTTCGACAACAGTCTTCGTCGAGTAATGCCTCCAAATCTTCATCTTCAAACTTTTTTGGCTGACCTGGTCGTTCTTTGTCTTCCGTGTCAAAATCACCACTTCTGAACCGCACAAACCATCTCTCGCACGTTGAAATCGATGGAACATATTCAGGATAAGCTGCGGTGATTAATCGATGTGCTTCAGCTGCACTTTTTTTCAAATTGAAGAAGTAAATCAACACTTCCCGCAAATGGGACTTTTTTGGTACGAAATTCGACATTTTTGAAGCAAAAAAAAACTTTGTTGTTTACACTATTTCGTTCAATGACTAATCGAGAATGAATGACAGATGTTTAACCTCCAAAATGCCATATAAGTTATTATTAACACAAACCATGTGTAAAAGTTGCCATCTGTTGTCAATCCCGCATTTTTAAGTTATACACCCAATATATATGAAAAGATGTACAATACATATATATAAACATTTATACTGGGAGTTCAATTCGAGCAGTCGAACTGAGCAGACGCGATAAGTTCGTGGTTGCGTTATTAAGCTTTTCATTATCTTTCTATGCGAAAAAATTATCGAAACAGCTAATTAGATTCAATACGGATGTGTTATAGATTAGAATAAAATCAATTAAATCAGAGAGAGAAAGAAAAAAGAAAAAGTATAATAACTTTAACTAGTGCAATTAAAGTACATGGAAATGTTTATATGGAAGTCACCATAGCAAGTGATAGAGAAAAAGACAGTTTTAGAATAGAAAAAAGTGATCAAAACTTCAACAAAATTAAAATTATAAGAAATACTAAAACTTCCAAAAATATTAAAAAAATGGAAGTTAAATATACAAAAAAATGGGAACAATCCAAGAAAGAAAACAAAAGCTTAAGAAAACAAATAAGTGATCTAAAAATGATTATTCAAAATTTGAACGGGCAAAATTCAAACGACAAAAAGGTCAATAACCAGGGCACAAATCAATTTGATATATTGCAAACCGAACAACGGGAATGTAACATGGAAGAAGACAACATACATACAAATGATTTAAATGTGACTGATCATGAATTTATTGAAGTGATTAAGAAAAAAAATTTTGAGAAAAAAAAAGGAAAGAAATAAGAGAAAGTGTAATAAGCACCACAAATGAGAAAAATAATGAATATAAAAAAAAATGCCACCCATTATTATACATGATGAGGAGATAGAGAATATAAAAAAACTGATTAAAGAAAATCTCAAAATAAACAAATTCTCGTTAAAAAAAATTAATGAGAACAAACAATTATTATTCTTAGAGAATAATACAGAATACAATAAAGTAAAAGAGATACTAATAAAAGTGAACACAACCTACTTCACTTACACACCTAGAAAAGAGAAACACAAAACGTTAATACTAAAAGGTTTAAATCTAAATGATAAATCAGACGATATAAGAGAGGAAATCGAAGAGCTCAATATAAAAAATATTAAGGTAGTAAAGGTCATAAGATTCTCCACCAATAAATCTAGAAGAGAAAATAAAAAATTACCAATATTCCTAGTTCAACTAACACCAGAAAGTGATACTAAAGAACTATACAAAATAAAAGCATTAAATCACCAATATATAAGATGGGAAAAGCTGAAAAAAACACAAATACCACAATGCAAACGTTGTCAAAGATTATGGCACACAGCAAGTAATTGCAACATGGACTATAGATGTGTTAAATGCAACAACCAACATAAAATAGGAAAATGTGAAATTACGGAAAAAACAGAAATAAGTAAACTATATTGTGCATTATGCAACAGCGTAGGACATCCAGCAACGTTTAGAGGTTGTCCAGAATACATGAAAACAGTTAAAAAAATAGAACAAAAAAAGAGGATACAACAAGAAAATAGAGAAAACCGAATAAAAGTGATAAACAACTACGTAAGACCACAGCATTCATATGCAAATATTGTAGAAAATAACAAAACTAACAGCAACACCAGTAACAAAATAAACACAAATACAACAATAAAAGCAACTGAAATTAACGAAAATAATATAATATTGGAATTAAGAAAAGCGCTATCCCTGATCAGTACACAAATAACCAATATAGAAAATAAATTAAATGATAATATAAATAAAACAGAGTATATATTCCAAAAATTTGACATAGAATGATTATCAACACAAACAATAGCAAGGGATTTAAAATTATATCCATAAATGTAAACTCAATAATTTCAAATAATAAAAGAACATTTCTAACACATTTCCTAATGGAACATAAACCAGACATTATGATACTGCTGGAAACGAAATTAAACCATCATCATAAAATTACATTTAAAGAATATCAAATAATAAGAAATGATAGACAAGATGCGATACAAGGGGGTGGTACAGCTATATTAATAAAAAACCATATAAAGTATAAAACAATACAAAATAATGTTATAGAAAAATTGAAAAGCATTGAGACAACCATTATAAAAATAAATATTGCGCAAAATGATCAATTATACATAGTGGCAGCATATGCACAACAGAAAAATGAAAATATATTCACTTATGAAATTAATAAGATATTCGAAATACTAAATTTACAACAATTATATACATACTACATTGTGGCGGGAGATTTTAATGCTAAATATAAGGATTGGTACAATGAAACAAACAACACAAGAGGTAACGCCTTATGTAAATGGCTGCATAATAATGAAATTAAATACAAAACCAAATTATATGGAACAGAAGAAGCAACATACCCGAGAACTAAATCATACCTGGACCTATGTATAGCAGAAACAAGACTACAAATAGAAACACCTAATAATAAACTCAACACATTATCATACGATAGTGATCATAACGCACTAGAAATAATGATAAAATTAGAAAAACAAGAACAGAGGCTAGAACTAAATGTGAGTGCGACAAATTTGAAATATAACTGGAAAAAAACAAATTGGAACAAATTTCAAAAAAACATGCAGAAAAACTTACAAGAAATGACAGAAAATAACTTACGAAATATACCTAACAATAAAAATTTAGAGAACCATGAACTTGAAGAATACATAATAAAAACAGAAAGCATAATCAAAAGAACAATAGAAGAAGTAGTACCAAAATTCACAACACAAAATATGACTGATAAATTCATGAATAAAACACTAAAAAAATTACAACATAAAAGCCAGTTATTATCATCAATAAAACAATCATATAAGCGAAACAACAATAACTACCAAATAAACAGACTAAAATCATTACTATCAAACATAATCGCACTAATTACACAAAACATACATAAAAATAGAAATTAACACTGGGAAACAGTCCTTAAAAAAATACATCCTTCAAATTCAAAAAATATGTTTCCTATTATAAACAAAATATTTAGACAAAAAGGTACACAAAACATAAAGCAGATAAAAATAAACCAGACGGATAGAAAGATTATAACAGATGCAGATATAAACATAAGTCAATTACAATTAGATGAATACAACAAATACATAATAAAACAACCTATTGATATCTTAAACATATTTGGTAAAACGGTAGAGTCAATGCATAAACAAATAAATACACAATATCATTTGTAATATATAAGATTACAACATTTAACGAAGAATGTAAAAGTAGTGAATTAAATGAATACGAAAGAAATAAGGACTATTTTATAACAATAGATGAATTAACGACATTATTCGCGGGACTAAATAACAAAACGTCAACAGGGATAGATGAAATACCAAACATAGCTTTAAAAAACCTACCACATACAATAATAGAAAAATATTGTATAATTTTCAACAATTTACTAAACAATTGCTATTTTCCAAAAACATGGAAAATAGCAAAAGTTATACCAGTATTAAAACCAAAAAAGGAACGTTCGGATCATAAAAGTTACAGACCAATTAATCTGTTGCCCAATATTAGTAAAATATTTGAAAAAATTATTAATAAAAAGATTATAAAAATAGTAGAAGAAAAAAATATTATCCCTGAAAATCAATTTGGATTTAAGGCTAAACACTCCAGTATACACGCAATAAATAAATTAACATCAGATATATGCTGGGCAATAAATAAAAACGATTGTATAGCAGCATGCCTAATAGATTTAAAAGAAGCATTTAATTCAGTATGGATAAATGGACTAATATATAAATTAATTCAATACCAGATACCAACCCATCTAATTAAAATAATAAAAGAAATGATATGTGATAAATCATTTATTATTAGTGATGGACAGAACAAAACAGATAAATTATTCAAAGTAGTAAATGGGTTACAACAAGGAACGGTGAACGCTCCAATACTCGTATATATAAGTGAACTACAAGAAACACTGAACAAAGACATCCCAACAAGTGCAAATCTAGCATTCGCAGATGACATAATAGTATATGCGTCGAACAGAAAGGCAAGTGTGGTACAAAACAAAATTCAAAACATATTCAATAAAATACACAGGTATACCGATTCATGGAAATTAAGAATAAATTATAGTAAATGTGAAGTGATACTATTTAGAAACTCCATAGAGAAAACCAACCAAGATGTAAGGAAAAATTGGAGAAAATTTCACATCACAACACCAAATGGGACAAAAATTATCAATAAAAAAGAAGTTAAATACTTAGGAATAACACTACAACGAAACCTAAACTTTACAGCACATATAAGAATACAAATTGAAAAAGCACGTAAAGCGTTCATGGCGACACAAAAACTATTTTACTGTAAGCAAATATGCAACAGAGTAAAAATTATAGCATACCAAACATTAATTCGACCAATTCTAACATATGGATGCCCAATTTGGTATAATATAAGCCCATCAATAATGGAATTACTAAGAAAATATGAACGAAAATGCGTACGACACTGCACAGGAATATTCAGAAAAATAAATCACAGGAATAAACATTACATATCAAATCAAATACTATACGAAAAAAGTAAAATAAATAAAATAGACCATTTCATAATAGAGTTAATAAGAAAACACTATAAAGAGGAAACGAAAATACTAATAGCCTGATAGCACACACTATATACCCAAACGAGGATTATATTAGACAAACGCTAAGAACAGGATTCATACTACCTGAAGCATTTATATTTCTAGACAGCAAAAATTATATAAAGAACAAAAGTAACCTTCCAATATGCTATCATATATTTAGAAGAATTTGGAAAATATGCAAGAAGAACTAAGAAGATACGACATGTATATACCACAAAAAGAGAAGAAAATAAAAAACAAATACTGGTGGAAAGATAATATTACAAACAATTAAAAGACAATATCAAGAAGTAAATTGAAACTAGTTTAAGGCATAGGTTAAGTAGGTTAAGATAGTAAATTTTACACTTAAAAAAAAAAATTAAAAAATTAAAAATAAAAAAAATTACATAACATGGTTTTCAGGAACAATTTCCATGATAAATGAAATAGAAATAAAATAAATATAAAGAAACAAAACATATAAATAAAAAAAAAATATTATATAGAAAAAAAAACTAAAAAAAAGGACTAAGGTCACATTTAATACAGAAGTTAGAGATCCTCAATGAGGACATTAAGTTGTAACAATAAGAAAAACATTGCCTTAGTATTTTTAAGTAAAACTTATACAAATTATAAAAACCAAATAAAATACATTCAAAAAAAAAAAAATATTTATACTGGACAATATTGAAAAGATGTACAATACATATACTCGTATATAAGCATTTATACTGGACAATTATAAAAATACTTATCGGTGACTATATTATTATTACTATTAACTTTTAAATAACTAATCCGCTCCCCTATATTATCTCACTGCTTTATATTTTTCACATATAATTATTAAGTTTTTATAACATATTTAATATTTATTCCGTTATATCTTTTATATAAAATTAACTGCCAAGTGTTTATATTTTCTTGTATTTTTTCCCTGTTACTTTTTAGTTCCAATTTGCAGTGAAACAAACACAAAATACAAATCAATCTTAAATCAGTTCTCCCCGATAGTCCAACACAGAATGACCTGCCTCGAGTATAGCCTAGCGTAACCAAGCAGTTGCATACATCCATTTTTGGATGTATGTTTGTTTCGCAATTTATCCGATGAAGCGTCATCGGATCATGAAATCTTCTATGAAAATTCCATGCACAATCTTGCTGATTTGTACGTCACCTCTTGGGTAATGACTAAATTATTAATGACATCGATAAGGCTACCATACCATATTATAATAGCTGTATTCCATTGGACCAATTTTGCTACTACACTAGTTGTGTATCTGTCATCATCTACTTCACCTCGAACAGAGCAGTAATTTTCATTTGGAGTTACGCATACAATGTACGGTAGGTGGATTGTAGTTGCTACAGTGAAAATAGATATATTTGCGGGTTCGTTGGTTATGTTGAAATGTCATATTTTTGTTTTTATTGTTTATGTGTGAATAAACTTAGTATTGTTGGTGACTATTGTGTGATTGTATTTTACTGCTGTAGTGATATGTTCATTTTATTGAGAGTCTACAGCGCTGTAGCAAAATTGGTCCAATGGAATACAGCTAATGTATGTAAATTAACAAAAATATATTTTTTACAAATGTATGAATAGATAATCTGTTTTTAAATTTATACTATGGATGTGAAAAGAAAGAATTTTTCTAATAAAGTTTATACATTTCCCTAAGATTTATAAATGTATCTGTCAGTTTGTCAAAAATGGAGTTATAACACATATGATTTTAACATAGTACTATTTTTCAATTAGATAAAAATAAATAAATAACATATTTTCTCAATTCGTATAAGAAATATATATAGTTCCACCAATATGGATTTTAGAACCTACAGGTTCAAGGATCAGATGCTAAAATTGAATGTAAATGTGATGGATTCCCAAAACCACAAGTAACATGGAAAAAGGCGGCAAAGTTATATTGTTTTCAAAAGGAATTAGTAGTTGGAAGTGAAGCTACTCTTTTATTTTGAACTCAATCAGCTCGTAAAGGCATAAGTAATTGGAAGTGAAGCTATTCTTTTATCTTAGACTCAACCAGCTCAACCTAATGAAATTATATTGCGGTTCATTATTTACATAAAAGCACAAAATCCTGTTACAGAATCCTGTTTTTATTTAAGTATTCATTTGGTAACTGTCTAGAGTAACTTATTAGTTGTCAGTGCTTCGGTGCATTCAGTAAATCGTTCGTTGTTGTAATCAATTATTTCTTTTTTCAATTCTCGTTGTAGTTGGTTCAGTTTTTTCTTGTCACTTAGCATTCCTGACTTATAAGTCCAAGGTAACTCACGCTCTTTTTTAGGAAATATTAATGCTGTTTCGGATTATATCAAAAATCTCTTCTCGGCAGAGTATAAAAGTAACATGAGCAGATCTTTGCTCATTTACCTCTACTCTCAACCTTTTAAATCATGTTTCTAAGGAGTGGATGTGGTTCTGTAGGATATATACTATAAAGCTGCGCAAGGATCTTTATGATGTGTAAGAATGGCTGTGTCATCAGCATATATTACCGCAAGGATATTAGTATGACAAAGAATATCATGGGTGTAAATATTGTAAGAGATTGGACTTAGGAACTACCGTGAGGAACACCGGCGGAGATAGGATAAATGTCGGAAAACTAAATATTATCAGCTACATGAAAATATAAGTCTGAGAGATAGGATTTTAGGATGTGGTACTAACCAGAGGGTAGAACTCGCTGCAAATTCAATAGAATCCAGTTTGTCATACACGATCGAAAGCGTGCGAAATATTATGAAATATGCCTGGGCAGTATTCCTTTTGCTTTAGAGATAGCGCTATGTAATTGATTACGCGATAACACTGATGGATAGCGGAATGCTCAGCTCGAAATCGAAACTGATGCTGATGATTCAAACCTTCGGTTTCAAATACCTAAAGGCGTTTTAGGAGTAATTTTTCTAAGATTTTTGATAAAATGGGAAGGAGGCTTATAGGTGTACGAGTATATGAGATAGGGGTTAGTAGGATTTCGGGATCATTTCGATTATGGAAAACTTTCAAAGGGAAGGAAAAAATGATGTGGGAGGATACTATTATAAATATAGGCTATTTAGACAAGGTTTCTTTTTGGATATTTGATTAAGAATAACTAAAGTTAGCAAGGCAAATACTGAAGTTTTTTTATTGGGTAGGTGTTGTATTGTGGAATTAACTTCGAGAGTAGTATAAAACTTAGGAGGTAGACTTATGGGCAACACCGTTGATATTTGTCGGTATATTTATTCGTCATGCTGATTGTCTTGTATCTGTTCGTATTGTTTAAAGGTATTTGCTAGATGTTTTCCAAAGGTGTCTGATTTCTGTTTGTGCATTTTTGCCCAGATTTAAGTATACGTCGGTATTACGTAGCGGATGTGTAGCTATTTTTATTTAAGTATTCATCTGGTAACTGTCTGGAGGAACTTATTAGTTGTCAGTGATTCGGTGCATTCAGTAAATCGTTCATTGTTGTAATCAATTATTTCTTGTTTCAATTCTCGTTGTAGTTGGTTCAGTTTTTTCTTGTCACTTGGCATTCTTGAACGTTGTCACTGGGCCCTGGCTCGATATTTTTCGCTTATCAATCTACGAATTTCTTGTGGTATATTGTAGTCTTGTTCTCGTATGGTTGGTTTGTTGAGACTTATGTGAGCGTTTGTGAATAAGTTTTGTATGCAAACAGTTTACGGCATCGTCTATTTCTTGTTCGTTTTTAAGGCTGCATTGTAAGTAAATCTGTTTGTCCAAGTTCTGTTTAAAAATATCCCAATCAACTTTCCCATTTATGAGCCTAGCAGGATAAGATTTTAAAGAGGGAGAGGTGTCTAATGTAAGGAATCTGGGGAATGGTCGGAATTGAAGTCAAGCAGCGTATTTATAGAAGTATTAAGAGAATTAATAGATGTGGTAATGTAATAGTGCAGAGTTTCAGGAATTATCCTGGGACTGATAGGCTAATATGTGGTTGGGGAAGGAGGATTCGAAACACGGCAACCGCATTTGGGGTGGTTGGCATTATAATCTCCTCCTGTGATAAAATATTTTCCAATTAATTTATAAAAGGACTCAAATTCTATGGCAGTTAATTTTTTATTCGGTGGAAAGTAAACGGATGCAAAGTTAAAGGTGACAGTTTGTGAGTGGAAGGAATGATTTAAGGAGTTTCTAATAAGTATGATAGTTACACGATGTGCTGTGTTATTTGGTTGGTCAGTTCGGTATGATAAATAGTCACGTATAATAAAAAATGACCTGGATATAAAGTGAGTCTCCGTAATCAATGAAATGTCTATTTGATAGACTCGTATTAATCGGTTAACGAAAACGTTAATTTATTCGTATTGGATGTGAGTGAGGAAATGGCGACTGTTAAAGCAGACAATAAAGGAGTGAGAAGAAGAGTAATTTCTTGAATTATTTTATTAGTTAACATGTGGAAAAGTGTTGTTAAGTCTGAGGAGGGCGATATTGGCAGATGAATAAAAATATAATTACTATTTTTCTGCTGTTGCGATTCCTGGTGTTGGTATCGTTATTGGTATTATTGTTTTTGCTGCTATTGTTGCTGCTGCTGCTGCTGCTATTATGGTTTCCGCTGTTGTTGGTACGGAAGTTGATGTGGATAGTTTTGTTGTTATTGAGATTATATTGCTATTGCAGTTGGCTCTGCATTTGTTGTGCAGTATTAAGTCCAGATGCAATCGCAACGAGTGATAGGTTTTAACATACTGGTAAGGACGTTAAACCCGTATTTGTTGTTTGTATATTTGAGCGTATTTTTGATTACGAAGTCTTATATGTGGAGTAGCCTTTGTAATTTGCCGGATGATTTTCAGAACAAAGTACATACTTTGCTGGACTGTCTCGGCTTTTTTTAATATTCTACTGTTAAGTGTTCCCGTACACATTTTACGCACTTCCGTTTATGACGACAGTATGCTTTTGTGTGTCGATAGTCTTAACATCTGTGACATTGTACGGTATCTTTAGTAGGATAAGTCTCCTCTTTTATGATTTTTGTATATACAAGCATTTTTAGATCAAAAATGGATTTGTTGTTAACTGCTCGTTTCAAAAAAATAAAGAAGAGAGTGAAAAATCCCGTCCTCTGTTTAATATTGGAGAGGCTACTTACTTCATCTCCAATTCATTTCTAATGTCCTCTACGGGAGTTGCATGATTTATATTTTGGACTACAATTTTGAATGAATTTTCCTCTTTGGCCTGATAAGTGTGGAAATCCGCTTTTATTTCGTCTAATTATCGAACAATGCTTCTATAGGCTATCCCACTTTTACCTTGAATTGCAAGGTTTTTAATTTTAGCTTTGAATTGCAAGGTTTTTAATATTCTGGTAAATTCTTTTTCCCCTTTTTGTGTTTAAGTTATTTTCTGATTCATTTGAAAGGAACTATTACTATACGGTTTAAATTGTACATACGAGATCTGTTCAAAAAGTATCGCGAATTTTAATTTCCGGGGGTTACGTATATTCGATTTTCGATTTTTTGTGGTGTTATGTTGGTACTCATGTCTCTCACCTATGCCAATAATTACAGCCATTTTGAATGTTCAGTTATTTTGTAACATCTGCTTTGCTTGCACGTGTTTTGGCTCGTCTTCGATTTTTGCCCATTCCAAAAAAATGGATCAAAGAATCTATTTCGGGAACAAGAAAAAGTTACAGGGGGCCAGATCTGGGGAATACGGTGGATGCGGCCTTATAAGTGTGTTGTTTTTGGCCAAAAATTCGCGTACAAGCAAGGATGCGTGAGCAGGGGCGTTTTCATGGCGCAAAAGCCAATTTTTGTTCTTCCACAAATCCGGGCGTTTCTGGCGGATTGCTTCGCGCAGCTTGTGCATAACTTATAGGTAATATTCCTTATTGACCATTCTGCGCTGTGGTAAGAACTCATGATGCACTACGCCCCTGTAATCGAAGAAAACTGTAAGCAAAACCTTCACATTCGACCGAATTTGGAGCACATTCCATTGGGATGATTGAGCTTGGGTTTCCACGTCATAACCATAAACCCATGATTCGTCACCAGTTATGACCCTCTGGAGCAAATGTGGGTGGTCGCGGACAGAGTCCAACAGCTCCCTAGCAATGTTAATGCGATGCTGTTTTTGTCCGATAATGGGCAAAAATCGAAGATGAGCCAAAACACGTGCAAGCAAAGCAGCTGTCAAAAATTGACTGAGCATTCAAAATTTCCGAACTTGTCGGCATAAGTGAGAGATATGAGTACTAACATAACGCCACAAAAAAAATCGAATAAACGTAACTCGCGGAAATTCAAAATTCGCGATACTTTTTGAACAGACCTCGTATACCGATAAAAAATTCTATTCACAAGAATAAGAAAAAACATTATACAAAAACCTTCCAAAAAATTATTTAAAATACACTACTCTTTCTTGTCTTTACAATTTCAATTTCAGTTATAGATTAACATTCCGCTTAAAATTTATTTCCTTTTTTTATTTCACTTTTTCTCTAATTGATTAATCCCGTAATTTTATAATTTTATTTCATTTCAAAATCTGTTTAATTAATTTGGACAGCCCGTAACTACTTTCTTTATTTAATTTTGAATCTACTAAATTTATTTGGAATTTTTATTATTTTATTTCAAATAGCGTAATTTTATTATTTTATTTCAAATCTTAATTTGTTAATTTATTTTATAAAAAGAAGGAAGTAAAAAGAAAAAAAATGATATTTTAAGCAAATTAAAACCCAGAAAAAACTTAATAACAATAACAATAGCAATAACAATAACATTAACAATAACAATAACAATTATAGTGACAATAACAATAACAATTATTATAATAAAAATAATAACAATAATAATAACAATAACAATAACAACAATAATAACATTAACAATAGCAATGACAGTAACAATAATAATATCAATAACAATAACAACAATAATAACAATAACAAAAACAATACAATTACAATAACAACAATATATGTATAAGGGTAACAATAACAATAATAATAACAATAACAATAACAATAACAATAACAATAACAATAACAAAAATAATAACAATAACCTGCCCAGTTGTACACTTGGACCCCTAACATAGGTAGCACAGTCGATAGCGTGCTGGGCTACCAACCAGAGGGACGTGGGTTCGAATCCCATTTGCAGCAACATGGTCCTGGAAGCTTTTTTCAATTTTTATAATTTTAACTGGAAGCTTTTCCACTTTTGCACTAAATTCTCTTTTATTAATGCTCTATTATATATTTCTTTCTATTTTCGATTTTTCCAAGTTGCTAACTGGCAAAGAATTTTTATTATCACTTTAATTATAAAAATCGTTAATTATTTATGAAAATATTGCTCGATTATAATGTAATTATATATAAATTTTTTTCTTTTTCTATCCACCACTGGTGGGTTTTCTTCTGCAGCCACTTCTTCTATAGCAACTTCAGTTTTTTTCCCGTCGAACTCATTTTAGACATAGGTATTTATTTTTATTTTTATTTATTAAAATGCTGGATTTTTGGCAAACTTTGAGTGTTTATTTGAAAAATTGTTACAATATATTTTATTCAAAGTATTGTCCATCGGAAGCCACTACTTTTTCCCATCTTTCTGGTAACATATGGATTCCGCGCCAAAAAAACTGCTCCGGTTTTGAGGCCAAGCATGAATCGAGCCAATTTTTGATGCCCTGTTCTGAAGTAAAGCGTATTCCGGTGACGGCGTTTTGCATGGATCTAAACAAATGGTAGTCAGACGGGGCAAGGTCTGGGCTATAAGGCGGGTGAGGCAAAACTTCCCAGCCACTGTTTTCTACATAATTTTTAACCGGTCTTGCAACATGAGGCCGAGCGTTGTCATGATGGAAAATTATGGCTTCGTGTCTGGTCGCATATTCCGGGCGTTTTTCGGCCAATGCTCGCTTCAAACGGATTAATTGTGTTCGGTAGAGGTCGCCCGTAATCGTCTGGCCCGATTTTAATAGCTCATAATAGATCACGCCCTTCTGATCCCAACAAATACAGAGCATTACCTTGGCACCATGGATATTTGGCTTTGGCGTTGATTTGGCTGGTTGGCCGGGCTTCACAAACGATTTTTTGCGCTTTGGGTTGTCGTAATGAATCCATTTTTCGTCGCCAGTAATGATTCGATTCAAAAACGACTTCTTTTTCTGCCGTTCAAGCAGCATTTCGGACATGCACAATCGCCTTTCAACGTCTCTCGGCTTCAATTCATATGGGACCCAATTTCCTTGCTTTTGGATGAATCCTGTTGCTTTCAAATATTTTGAAATGGCTGCTTGAGTGACTCCCAATGAGTTTGCAATTTCTTCTTGAGTTCGACAACAGTCTTCGTCGAGTAATGCCTCCAAATCTTCATCTTCAAACTTTTTTGGCTGACCTGGTCGTTCTTTGTCTTCCGTGTCAAAATCACCACTTCTGAACCGCACAAACCATCTCTCGCACGTTGAAATCGATGGAACATATTCAGGATAAGCTGCGGTGATTAATCGATGTGCTTCAGCTGCACTTTTTTTCAAATTGAAGAAGTAAATCAACACTTCCCGCAAATGGGACTTTTTTGGTACGAAATTCGACATTTTTGAAGCAAAAAAAAACTTTGTTGTTTACACTATTTCGTTCAATGACTAATCGAGAATGAATGACAGATGTTTAACCTCCAAAATGCCATATAAGTTATTATTAACACAAACCATGTGTAAAAGTTGCCATCTGTTGTCAATCCCGCATTTTTAAGTTATACACCCAATATATATGAAAAGATGTACAATACATATATATAAACATTTATACTGGGAGTTCAATTCGAGCAGTCGAACTGAGCAGACGCGATAAGTTCGTGGTTGCGTTATTAAGCTTTTCATTATCTTTCTATGCGAAAAAATTATCGAAACAGCTAATTAGATTCAATACGGATGTGTTATAGATTAGAATAAAATCAATTAAATCAGAGAGAGAAAGAAAAAAGAAAAAGTATAATAACTTTAACTAGTGCAATTAAAGTACATGGAAATGTTTATATGGAAGTCACCATAGCAAGTGATAGAGAAAAAGACAGTTTTAGAATAGAAAAAAGTGATCAAAACTTCAACAAAATTAAAATTATAAGAAATACTAAAACTTCCAAAAATATTAAAAAAATGGAAGTTAAATATACAAAAAAATGGGAACAATCCAAGAAAGAAAACAAAAGCTTAAGAAAACAAATAAGTGATCTAAAAATGATTATTCAAAATTTGAACGGGCAAAATTCAAACGACAAAAAGGTCAATAACCAGGGCACAAATCAATTTGATATATTGCAAACCGAACAACGGGAATGTAACATGGAAGAAGACAACATACATACAAATGATTTAAATGTGACTGATCATGAATTTATTGAAGTGATTAAGAAAAAAAATTTTGAGAAAAAAAAAGGAAAGAAATAAGAGAAAGTGTAATAAGCACCACAAATGAGAAAAATAATGAATATAAAAAAAAATGCCACCCATTATTATACATGATGAGGAGATAGAGAATATAAAAAAACTGATTAAAGAAAATCTCAAAATAAACAAATTCTCGTTAAAAAAAATTAATGAGAACAAACAATTATTATTCTTAGAGAATAATACAGAATACAATAAAGTAAAAGAGATACTAATAAAAGTGAACACAACCTACTTCACTTACACACCTAGAAAAGAGAAACACAAAACGTTAATACTAAAAGGTTTAAATCTAAATGATAAATCAGACGATATAAGAGAGGAAATCGAAGAGCTCAATATAAAAAATATTAAGGTAGTCAAGGTCATAAGATTCTCCACCAATAAATCTAGAAGAGAAAATAAAAAATTACCAATATTCCTAGTTCAACTAACACCAGAAAGTGATACTAAAGAACTATACAAAATAAAAGCATTAAATCACCAATATATAAGATGGGAAAAGCTGAAAAAAACACAAATACCACAATGCAAACGTTGTCAAAGATTATGGCACACAGCAAGTAATTGCAACATGGACTATAGATGTGTTAAATGCAACAACCAACATAAAATAGGAAAATGTGAAATTACGGAAAAAACAGAAATAAGTAAACTATATTGTGCATTATGCAACAGCGTAGGACATCCAGCAACGTTTAGAGGTTGTCCAGAATACATGAAAACAGTTAAAAAAATAGAACAAAAAAAGAGGATACAACAAGAAAATAGAGAAAACCGAATAAAAGTGATAAACAACTACGTAAGACCACAGCATTCATATGCAAATATTGTAGAAAATAACAAAACTAACAGCAACACCAGTAACAAAATAAACACAAATACAACAATAAAAGCAACTGAAATTAACGAAAATAATATAATATTGGAATTAAGAAAAGCGCTATCCCTGATCAGTACACAAATAACCAATATAGAAAATAAATTAAATGATAATATAAATAAAACAGAGTATATATTCCAAAAATTTGACATAGAATGATTATCAACACAAACAATAGCAAGGGATTTAAAATTATATCCATAAATGTAAACTCAATAATTTCAAATAATAAAAGAACATTTCTAACACATTTCCTAATGGAACATAAACCAGACATTATGATACTGCTGGAAACGAAATTAAACCATCATCATAAAATTACATTTAAAGAATATCAAATAATAAGAAATGATAGACAAGATGCGATACAAGGGGGTGGTACAGCTATATTAATAAAAAACCATATAAAGTATAAAACAATACAAAATAATGTTATAGAAAAATTGAAAAGCATTGAGACAACCATTATAAAAATAAATATTGCGCAAAATGATCAATTATACATAGTGGCAGCATATGCACAACAGAAAAATGAAAATATATTCACTTATGAAATTAATAAGATATTCGAAATACTAAATTTACAACAATTATATACATACTACATTGTGGCGGGAGATTTTAATGCTAAATATAAGGATTGGTACAATGAAACAAACAACACAAGAGGTAACGCCTTATGTAAATGGCTGCATAATAATGAAATTAAATACAAAACCAAATTATATGGAACAGAAGAAGCAACATACCCGAGAACTAAATCATACCTGGACCTATGTATAGCAGAAACAAGACTACAAATAGAAACACCTAATAATAAACTCAACACATTATCATACGATAGTGATCATAACGCACTAGAAATAATGATAAAATTAGAAAAACAAGAACAGAGGCTAGAACTAAATGTGAGTGCGACAAATTTGAAATATAACTGGAAAAAAACAAATTGGAACAAATTTCAAAAAAACATGCAGAAAAACTTACAAGAAATGACAGAAAATAACTTACGAAATATACCTAACAATAAAAATTTAGAGAACCATGAACTTGAAGAATACATAATAAAAACAGAAAGCATAATCAAAAGAACAATAGAAGAAGTAGTACCAAAATTCACAACACAAAATATGACTGATAAATTCATGAATAAAACACTAAAAAAATTACAACATAAAAGCCAGTTATTATCATCAATAAAACAATCATATAAGCGAAACAACAATAACTACCAAATAAACAGACTAAAATCATTACTATCAAACATAATCGCACTAATTACACAAAACATACATAAAAATAGAAATTAACACTGGGAAACAGTCCTTAAAAAAATACATCCTTCAAATTCAAAAAATATGTTTCCTATTATAAACAAAATATTTAGACAAAAAGGTACACAAAACATAAAGCAGATAAAAATAAACCAGACGGATAGAAAGATTATAACAGATGCAGATATAAACATAAGTCAATTACAATTAGATGAATACAACAAATACATAATAAAACAACCTATTGATATCTTAAACATATTTGGTAAAACGGTAGAGTCAATGCATAAACAAATAAATACACAATATCATTTGTAATATATAAGATTACAACATTTAACGAAGAATGTAAAAGTAGTGAATTAAATGAATACGAAAGAAATAAGGACTATTTTATAACAATAGATGAATTAACGACATTATTCGCGGGACTAAATAACAAAACGTCAACAGGGATAGATGAAATACCAAACATAGCTTTAAAAAACCTACCACATACAATAATAGAAAAATATTGTATAATTTTCAACAATTTACTAAACAATTGCTATTTTCCAAAAACATGGAAAATAGCAAAAGTTATACCAGTATTAAAACCAAAAAAGGAACGTTCGGATCATAAAAGTTACAGACCAATTAATCTGTTGCCCAATATTAGTAAAATATTTGAAAAAATTATTAATAAAAAGATTATAAAAATAGTAGAAGAAAAAAATATTATCCCTGAAAATCAATTTGGATTTAAGGCTAAACACTCCAGTATACACGCAATAAATAAATTAACATCAGATATATGCTGGGCAATAAATAAAAACGATTGTATAGCAGCATGCCTAATAGATTTAAAAGAAGCATTTAATTCAGTATGGATAAATGGACTAATATATAAATTAATTCAATACCAGATACCAACCCATCTAATTAAAATAATAAAAGAAATGATATGTGATAAATCATTTATTATTAGTGATGGACAGAACAAAACAGATAAATTATTCAAAGTAGTAAATGGGTTACAACAAGGAACGGTGAACGCTCCAATACTCGTATATATAAGTGAACTACAAGAAACACTGAACAAAGACATCCCAACAAGTGCAAATCTAGCATTCGCAGATGACATAATAGTATATGCGTCGAACAGAAAGGCAAGTGTGGTACAAAACAAAATTCAAAACATATTCAATAAAATACACAGGTATACCGATTCATGGAAATTAAGAATAAATTATAGTAAATGTGAAGTGATACTATTTAGAAACTCCATAGAGAAAACCAACCAAGATGTAAGGAAAAATTGGAGAAAATTTCACATCACAACACCAAATGGGACAAAAATTATCAATAAAAAAGAAGTTAAATACTTAGGAATAACACTACAACGAAACCTAAACTTTACAGCACATATAAGAATACAAATTGAAAAAGCACGTAAAGCGTTCATGGCGACACAAAAACTATTTTACTGTAAGCAAATATGCAACAGAGTAAAAATTATAGCATACCAAACATTAATTCGACCAATTCTAACATATGGATGCCCAATTTGGTATAATATAAGCCCATCAATAATGGAATTACTAAGAAAATATGAACGAAAATGCGTACGACACTGCACAGGAATATTCAGAAAAATAAATCACAGGAATAAACATTACATATCAAATCAAATACTATACGAAAAAAGTAAAATAAATAAAATAGACCATTTCATAATAGAGTTAATAAGAAAACACTATAAAGAGGAAACGAAAATACTAATAGCCTGATAGCACACACTATATACCCAAACGAGGATTATATTAGACAAACGCTAAGAACAGGATTCATACTACCTGAAGCATTTATATTTCTAGACAGCAAAAATTATATAAAGAACAAAAGTAACCTTCCAATATGCTATCATATATTTAGAAGAATTTGGAAAATATGCAAGAAGAACTAAGAAGATACGACATGTATATACCACAAAAAGAGAAGAAAATAAAAAACAAATACTGGTGGAAAGATAATATTACAAACAATTAAAAGACAATATCAAGAAGTAAATTGAAACTAGTTTAAGGCATAGGTTAAGTAGGTTAAGATAGTAAATTTTACACTTAAAAAAAAAAATTAAAAAATTAAAAATAAAAAAAATTACATAACATGGTTTTCAGGAACAATTTCCATGATAAATGAAATAGAAATAAAATAAATATAAAGAAACAAAACATATAAATAAAAAAAAAATATTATATAGAAAAAAAAACTAAAAAAAAGGACTAAGGTCACATTTAATACAGAAGTTAGAGATCCTCAATGAGGACATTAAGTTGTAACAATAAGAAAAACATTGCCTTAGTATTTTTAAGTAAAACTTATACAAATTATAAAAACCAAATAAAATACATTCAAAAAAAAAAAAATATTTATACTGGACAATATTGAAAAGATGTACAATACATATACTCGTATATAAGCATTTATACTGGACAATTATAAAAATACTTATCGGTGACTATATTATTATTACTATTAACTTTTAAATAACTAATCCGCTCCCCTATATTATCTCACTGCTTTATATTTTTCACATATAATTATTAAGTTTTTATAACATATTTAATATTTATTCCGTTATATCTTTTATATAAAATTAACTGCCAAGTGTTTATATTTTCTTGTATTTTTTCCCTGTTACTTTTTAGTTCCAATTTGCAGTGAAACAAACACAAAATACAAATCAATCTTAAATCAGTTCTCCCCGATAGTCCAACACAGAATGACCTGCCTCGAGTATAGCCTAGCGTAACCAAGCAGTTGCATACATCCATTTTTGGATGTATGTTTGTTTCGCAATTTATCCGATGAAGCGTCATCGGATCATGAAATCTTCTATGAAAATTCCATGCACAATCTTGCTGATTTGTACGTCACCTCTTGGGTAATGACTAAATTATTAATGACATCGATAAGGCTACCATACCATATTATAATAGCTGTATTCCATTGGACCAATTTTGCTACTACACTAGTTGTGTATCTGTCATCATCTACTTCACCTCGAACAGAGCAGTAATTTTCATTTGGAGTTACGCATACAATGTACGGTAGGTGGATTGTAGTTGCTACAGTGAAAATAGATATATTTGCGGGTTCGTTGGTTATGTTGAAATGTCATATTTTTGTTTTTATTGTTTATGTGTGAATAAACTTAGTATTGTTGGTGACTATTGTGTGATTGTATTTTACTGCTGTAGTGATATGTTCATTTTATTGAGAGTCTACAGCGCTGTAGCAAAATTGGTCCAATGGAATACAGCTAATGTATGTAAATTAACAAAAATATATTTTTTACAAATGTATGAATAGATAATCTGTTTTTAAATTTATACTATGGATGTGAAAAGAAAGAATTTTTCTAATAAAGTTTATACATTTCCCTAAGATTTATAAATGTATCTGTCAGTTTGTCAAAAATGGAGTTATAACACATATGATTTTAACATAGTACTATTTTTCAATTAGATAAAAATAAATAAATAACATATTTTCTCAATTCGTATAAGAAATATATATAGTTCCACCAATATGGATTTTAGAACCTACAGGTTCAAGGATCAGATGCTAAAATTGAATGTAAATGTGATGGATTCCCAAAACCACAAGTAACATGGAAAAAGGCGGCAAAGTTATATTGTTTTCAAAAGGAATTAGTAGTTGGAAGTGAAGCTACTCTTTTATTTTGAACTCAATCAGCTCGTAAAGGCATAAGTAATTGGAAGTGAAGCTATTCTTTTATCTTAGACTCAACCAGCTCAACCTAATGAAATTATATTGCGGTTCATTATTTACATAAAAGCACAAAATCCTGTTACAGAATCCTGTTTTTATTTAAGTATTCATTTGGTAACTGTCTAGAGTAACTTATTAGTTGTCAGTGCTTCGGTGCATTCAGTAAATCGTTCGTTGTTGTAATCAATTATTTCTTTTTTCAATTCTCGTTGTAGTTGGTTCAGTTTTTTCTTGTCACTTAGCATTCCTGACTTATAAGTCCAAGGTAACTCACGCTCTTTTTTAGGAAATATTAATGCTGTTTCGGATTATATCAAAAATCTCTTCTCGGCAGAGTATAAAAGTAACATGAGCAGATCTTTGCTCATTTACCTCTACTCTCAACCTTTTAAATCATGTTTCTAAGGAGTGGATGTGGTTCTGTAGGATATATACTATAAAGCTGCGCAAGGATCTTTATGATGTGTAAGAATGGCTGTGTCATCAGCATATATTACCGCAAGGATATTAGTATGACAAAGAATATCATGGGTGTAAATATTGTAAGAGATTGGACTTAGGAACTACCGTGAGGAACACCGGCGGAGATAGGATAAATGTCGGAAAACTAAATATTATCAGCTACATGAAAATATAAGTCTGAGAGATAGGATTTTAGGATGTGGTACTAACCAGAGGGTAGAACTCGCTGCAAATTCAATAGAATCCAGTTTGTCATACACGATCGAAAGCGTGCGAAATATTATGAAATATGCCTGGGCAGTATTCCTTTTGCTTTAGAGATAGCGCTATGTAATTGATTACGCGATAACACTGATGGATAGCGGAATGCTCAGCTCGAAATCGAAACTGATGCTGATGATTCAAACCTTCGGTTTCAAATACCTAAAGGCGTTTTAGGAGTAATTTTTCTAAGATTTTTGATAAAATGGGAAGGAGGCTTATAGGTGTACGAGTATATGAGATAGGGGTTAGTAGGATTTCGGGATCATTTCGATTATGGAAAACTTTCAAAGGGAAGGAAAAAATGATGTGGGAGGATACTATTATAAATATAGGCTATTTAGACAAGGTTTCTTTTTGGATATTTGATTAAGAATAACTAAAGTTAGCAAGGCAAATACTGAAGTTTTTTTATTGGGTAGGTGTTGTATTGTGGAATTAACTTCGAGAGTAGTATAAAACTTAGGAGGTAGACTTATGGGCAACACCGTTGATATTTGTCGGTATATTTATTCGTCATGCTGATTGTCTTGTATCTGTTCGTATTGTTTAAAGGTATTTGCTAGATGTTTTCCAAAGGTGTCTGATTTCTGTTTGTGCATTTTTGCCCAGATTTAAGTATACGTCGGTATTACGTAGCGGATGTGTAGCTATTTTTATTTAAGTATTCATCTGGTAACTGTCTGGAGGAACTTATTAGTTGTCAGTGATTCGGTGCATTCAGTAAATCGTTCATTGTTGTAATCAATTATTTCTTGTTTCAATTCTCGTTGTAGTTGGTTCAGTTTTTTCTTGTCACTTGGCATTCTTGAACGTTGTCACTGGGCCCTGGCTCGATATTTTTCGCTTATCAATCTACGAATTTCTTGTGGTATATTGTAGTCTTGTTCTCGTATGGTTGGTTTGTTGAGACTTATGTGAGCGTTTGTGAATAAGTTTTGTATGCAAACAGTTTACGGCATCGTCTATTTCTTGTTCGTTTTTAAGGCTGCATTGTAAGTAAATCTGTTTGTCCAAGTTCTGTTTAAAAATATCCCAATCAACTTTCCCATTTATGAGCCTAGCAGGATAAGATTTTAAAGAGGGAGAGGTGTCTAATGTAAGGAATCTGGGGAATGGTCGGAATTGAAGTCAAGCAGCGTATTTATAGAAGTATTAAGAGAATTAATAGATGTGGTAATGTAATAGTGCAGAGTTTCAGGAATTATCCTGGGACTGATAGGCTAATATGTGGTTGGGGAAGGAGGATTCGAAACACGGCAACCGCATTTGGGGTGGTTGGCATTATAATCTCCTCCTGTGATAAAATATTTTCCAATTAATTTATAAAAGGACTCAAATTCTATGGCAGTTAATTTTTTATTCGGTGGAAAGTAAACGGATGCAAAGTTAAAGGTGACAGTTTGTGAGTGGAAGGAATGATTTAAGGAGTTTCTAATAAGTATGATAGTTACACGATGTGCTGTGTTATTTGGTTGGTCAGTTCGGTATGATAAATAGTCACGTATAATAAAAAATGACCTGGATATAAAGTGAGTCTCCGTAATCAATGAAATGTCTATTTGATAGACTCGTATTAATCGGTTAACGAAAACGTTAATTTATTCGTATTGGATGTGAGTGAGGAAATGGCGACTGTTAAAGCAGACAATAAAGGAGTGAGAAGAAGAGTAATTTCTTGAATTATTTTATTAGTTAACATGTGGAAAAGTGTTGTTAAGTCTGAGGAGGGCGATATTGGCAGATGAATAAAAATATAATTACTATTTTTCTGCTGTTGCGATTCCTGGTGTTGGTATCGTTATTGGTATTATTGTTTTTGCTGCTATTGTTGCTGCTGCTGCTGCTGCTATTATGGTTTCCGCTGTTGTTGGTACGGAAGTTGATGTGGATAGTTTTGTTGTTATTGAGATTATATTGCTATTGCAGTTGGCTCTGCATTTGTTGTGCAGTATTAAGTCCAGATGCAATCGCAACGAGTGATAGGTTTTAACATACTGGTAAGGACGTTAAACCCGTATTTGTTGTTTGTATATTTGAGCGTATTTTTGATTACGAAGTCTTATATGTGGAGTAGCCTTTGTAATTTGCCGGATGATTTTCAGAACAAAGTACATACTTTGCTGGACTGTCTCGGCTTTTTTTAATATTCTACTGTTAAGTGTTCCCGTACACATTTTACGCACTTCCGTTTATGACGACAGTATGCTTTTGTGTGTCGATAGTCTTAACATCTGTGACATTGTACGGTATCTTTAGTAGGATAAGTCTCCTCTTTTATGATTTTTGTATATACAAGCATTTTTAGATCAAAAATGGATTTGTTGTTAACTGCTCGTTTCAAAAAAATAAAGAAGAGAGTGAAAAATCCCGTCCTCTGTTTAATATTGGAGAGGCTACTTACTTCATCTCCAATTCATTTCTAATGTCCTCTACGGGAGTTGCATGATTTATATTTTGGACTACAATTTTGAATGAATTTTCCTCTTTGGCCTGATAAGTGTGGAAATCCGCTTTTATTTCGTCTAATTATCGAACAATGCTTCTATAGGCTATCCCACTTTTACCTTGAATTGCAAGGTTTTTAATTTTAGCTTTGAATTGCAAGGTTTTTAATATTCTGGTAAATTCTTTTTCCCCTTTTTGTGTTTAAGTTATTTTCTGATTCATTTGAAAGGAACTATTACTATACGGTTTAAATTGTACATACGAGATCTGTTCAAAAAGTATCGCGAATTTTAATTTCCGGGGGTTACGTATATTCGATTTTCGATTTTTTGTGGTGTTATGTTGGTACTCATGTCTCTCACCTATGCCAATAATTACAGCCATTTTGAATGTTCAGTTATTTTGTAACATCTGCTTTGCTTGCACGTGTTTTGGCTCGTCTTCGATTTTTGCCCATTCCAAAAAAATGGATCAAAGAATCTATTTCGGGAACAAGAAAAAGTTACAGGGGGCCAGATCTGGGGAATACGGTGGATGCGGCCTTATAAGTGTGTTGTTTTTGGCCAAAAATTCGCGTACAAGCAAGGATGCGTGAGCAGGGGCGTTTTCATGGCGCAAAAGCCAATTTTTGTTCTTCCACAAATCCGGGCGTTTCTGGCGGATTGCTTCGCGCAGCTTGTGCATAACTTATAGGTAATATTCCTTATTGACCATTCTGCGCTGTGGTAAGAACTCATGATGCACTACGCCCCTGTAATCGAAGAAAACTGTAAGCAAAACCTTCACATTCGACCGAATTTGGAGCACATTCCATTGGGATGATTGAGCTTGGGTTTCCACGTCATAACCATAAACCCATGATTCGTCACCAGTTATGACCCTCTGGAGCAAATGTGGGTGGTCGCGGACAGAGTCCAACAGCTCCCTAGCAATGTTAATGCGATGCTGTTTTTGTCCGATAATGGGCAAAAATCGAAGATGAGCCAAAACACGTGCAAGCAAAGCAGCTGTCAAAAATTGACTGAGCATTCAAAATTTCCGAACTTGTCGGCATAAGTGAGAGATATGAGTACTAACATAACGCCACAAAAAAAATCGAATAAACGTAACTCGCGGAAATTCAAAATTCGCGATACTTTTTGAACAGACCTCGTATACCGATAAAAAATTCTATTCACAAGAATAAGAAAAAACATTATACAAAAACCTTCCAAAAAATTATTTAAAATACACTACTCTTTCTTGTCTTTACAATTTCAATTTCAGTTATAGATTAACATTCCGCTTAAAATTTATTTCCTTTTTTTATTTCACTTTTTCTCTAATTGATTAATCCCGTAATTTTATAATTTTATTTCATTTCAAAATCTGTTTAATTAATTTGGACAGCCCGTAACTACTTTCTTTATTTAATTTTGAATCTACTAAATTTATTTGGAATTTTTATTATTTTATTTCAAATAGCGTAATTTTATTATTTTATTTCAAATCTTAATTTGTTAATTTATTTTATAAAAAGAAGGAAGTAAAAAGAAAAAAAATGATATTTTAAGCAAATTAAAACCCAGAAAAAACTTAATAACAATAACAATAGCAATAACAATAACATTAACAATAACAATAACAATTATAGTGACAATAACAATAACAATTATTATAATAAAAATAATAACAATAATAATAACAATAACAATAACAACAATAATAACATTAACAATAGCAATGACAGTAACAATAATAATATCAATAACAATAACAACAATAATAACAATAACAAAAACAATACAATTACAATAACAACAATATATGTATAAGGGTAACAATAACAATAATAATAACAATAACAATAACAATAACAATAACAATAACAATAACAAAAATAATAACAATAACCTGCCCAGTTGTACACTTGGACCCCTAACATAGGTAGCACAGTCGATAGCGTGCTGGGCTACCAACCAGAGGGACGTGGGTTCGAATCCCATTTGCAGCAACATGGTCCTCTCCCTCCTATGCTAATTACCTCACCGCTTTACTTTCCATTCTTCTTTCTTTTCCTTATTCCTTACCCTTCCCTTTCAGACCATCAGACCGCCTGAGCAGATGGATGCAATAGCGTCTGGCGATGTCTGGTGACCCGTTAACAAACTAACAAACAAACAAACAAACAGTAGTACAGTCGTTAGCGTACTGGACTATCAGCCAAGGGGTCGTGGGTTCGAATCCTACTGATGTATGGCCATAAGCTATTTACCAAAAATCCCGTTCTTCTTTCCATATCCTTTGTCGCCAAATGGCCTTTAGTAGTGTGGCGCTTAGAGTGTATATATTTCAATACTTCAAATAATAATTTTAAAAAAACTTCAATTTTAAAAAAACGTAGGCATGCAAAAAAAATAAAGGAGAAAGAAAAAATAACATCCTATACACAAGCAAGCATATTTATGCACTGAATTACAACAACAAAATGGTATCTCCTGTTATTTGATTTCTCTTATTTTTTTTTTTAGTAGCTTACTTTTTTCTATATGGAGTTAAAAATTCCATTTTATTATCAAAACGATTATTAATTATAGAAAATTCATATATGAATTTATGAATTAGACATCATTAATTCATAAATTCATATACATACTACATAATTGTATTTGCGTATACCGTCTATGTATACACGTATGAAGATATATTGCAATACATACATATTTTCGGAGTATTCGATCCAATTACTCCGATATATATTTTCCTTCAAACATTTATTTAAATTCTAATTTATATTATTCTTACTTTTATACACATACAAAGTTTTTTTTGTTTTACTTCCTCTTTTTCTGCTTTTCTTTTGCTTTTTTTATTCGTGCTGGAACTGGCCTTCATTTTAGTTCCACAGCTTTCCTCGTCGAGGCTTTTTGTTGCTCTAGCTCATTATTATTTAATAATAATATTTTTACTTCATTTTTTAACATTTCATTATTACTTATCATTTTCTTTCATTATTATTATTTGTTACAATTATTAAATAACTTACAAATATATTTATTAATTTTTTTATTTAGTTCCCCTTTTTTCACAGAAATATATTATATATTTCTGATAACATAATATTTTTATACATTTAAAAAGTATTTACCACAACTTAAGGTTCGAATATGTATTTCTTGATTTGGTATATACATATTATTCCATTTTATTATTTAAGAGTATATCGATAAGTTTATACAAATAGTTTTATATACAATTAAAAAATAAATATTTTTATATTAACATGTACGTCACTGGTATAAATTATAAATACATTTAGATATATTTCAACTTATGTTGTTCAGAATAATATACAAAGTTATTATGGTATAAAAAATGATCGTTAATATGCAAAGTTAATATAAAAAATTGAGCGTCCTCTAAATTTGAACACATATTTTTTCTATTTATTTGAGTTTTCTTAAAGACTTGGTGATTACAATTAAATTAACTGTTAAGTTTATTGTTTGTATCACTGACTTCTTTAAATTAAGTATATGTATGGTATTTGTGAATAGAAACAATTTATTTTTGCTCTTACTTTTGCGTTTGTATATTATTAATACTACTGTTGGTATTAATTATTATTTTTGAAGACAAATATTATTGGTGAAAAGATTAAATAAGATATGGTAAAAAAGCATAAATCACGAAATTAATTATTTTTAACTTTGGCTTGGATAACTTTAATGCCGTCACCATAATTTCTACTCTCGACACGCACTGATCAAAATATTACTAATCAACTTGATGATACAATACCGAATGTCTTCTTCATGAAACATTTTTCCCCTTAACGCCGGCAACTAAGTCGTTTTCTCGTACGTACGATCATTTTGTACGATAGTACTGTCGGTATCGCCATTGATTTGACGAAGCATTATCAGATTACGGAAATTTCTGGTAGTAGTGCTACCCGAGATAACGAACTAGATGATGAAAGAACAGGGAGCTCTGCCGCAACAACCAATTGCGGGGACTACCTGCATCACACTTGGTTTATTCGGAGCGGTTCCTGATCTACATGCGACTATATGAGAGGGAGCTAAGGAGAATAGTCGCATAAAATGATTGTGCTCAAATGTTGCCAGGTAAATTTTTGAATGAATAAAAAAAATACTTTGGTTTTTGTATACCTCTGATCCAGTAACTGTATTCATACAATGTATCGATGCTTGGATTGGGGTACGGTATTTGTGTGTATGCCGGTAGCGTTGTAGATAGTAGGGTGGATTACTGTCAGTGGTGTGAATATGGATGTGCTTTTTGTATCGGAGCCTACGAATGAATTTGGTGTATGTGTGTAGCTAAAAAAGGGTGTGATTGAGATATATATTGTTTCAGTGTACTCAGTAGTAATATTGAATCATACTTGCAGTACCTATATGGCGGGATCGGAATGTGTTGTAAGACACCTATATTGATTGCAATAGATAAGAACACAGTCTCTTCTCTCTGGCATAGCAAGAAAGGAGGAAGTGGCCAAAGCATTGAAAGGAATAGAATCTTTGAGGATTTGATTCTGGCTAATGGCATGAATGTTGTGAATATGCCAACTTAATATTCATGTTACTCTTTGTAATCGTGCGGGAGACTATTAGGAGTATAAGTGGCAGGTGAATCCGAATTGGGGTGTTAGCGGCCATAACCTAATTGAGTTGGTGGTCTCTAATCCTCTGGCTGTGCGTGAGGAGGAGTCACAGCGTGGCAAGAGATGGCGTATCTCGGATGTAGATTCGTTTGTGTATGAATATGATGTACGCACTGAGATCTGCTATTTTGATATTAATAAAATAATATTTTCTTCATTATTATTATTTTCTATAAAATTTTCTATGATCGTTATACACATTTTGATTTATAATTCTAAATTATAAAGTTTTCCTTCTATATTTTGAATTCGTTGTGCCATGGGAATATTATAATTCCCAGCCATTCATTAGGCCGCGTTAAACCGGTGTTTTGTCGGTACATGTTTAGTTTGTTTATAAAAAGTATTTGAAGATAGTTGTTCGCCTGGTAGGTAAAATATATCTTTATATTTCCTATATACACTCTTAATATTCTCCTGATCTGTTGCTGTTGATAGGTTTAACTCACCGAGAAGCGAGTTTAATATATTTACTTTTCTTGTTATATCTGTATATAAAATGTTATTTTTTAATACAGGTGAGTGATCGATACAGCTCCTCATTTATATTATCATAGCTTCACCACCCACATTTATTTCTAGAACTAAGATTTCATAATCAATCTTAACCACCCACATTTATTTCCCAATATATTTACTTTAAGTAATGAGATATATGCGCCCATGTCTATTAGAAACTTTAACGGTTGTTTCATTCTATTATCGAATAATTTATGTAGTTTAATTTCTTTAGATCATGATCATTTTTATTTATAAGAAAATTTTCATTTTTTGTTCGAAACTCCGTTCTTAGTTTAAATTCATTTGCCTATTGCGTCTTCTTCTATTAAAGTTAATGTAATAATGTCAATAGATTGTCAAATGTAAATGTGACAGTTCAGCTAACTTGATGATAATCAGTTGAGCTTCAACCTTTGTACACAATACACGTAATCAGTAAAGTTAATAAATTACACTAATTAATAAACATAATAATTGCGTTTCATTATAAAAGTTCCATACTTTTACATGGTGTCAGAAGTGAAAAAATCAGTTATTTTAACGTAAAATAAGAATACTGAAAGTGAGTTCACAATCAGGAATTCAAGGAATTTTTCAATTTCATCACCGGAGCATTGCATTGCAAACACATTGAATTTCGTCATCGGAGCATACTATTGCAAAACAACATTGTGATTGAGCAATATTTATCGGAAGAAATTGAACATCGGAAAGTTTATTTTCACATTATTTCTTGGAAAAAGTGCAAAAAACCGGATATTTTGAAAATTCATCGGAAAGCCATACAAAATGGCAAATACACGGAAAGACCTCAGAGAATTGGATTGTACGAATTTGGCGATTGACTGGAAAAATTGGAGACGTGATTTTGTGGTTTTCATGATCGCAAACGACAAGAATGCTCAACAAGAAGCAACAAAAATCGCACTTTTTCTCTGGTTGATTGGAACAAAAGGCATTGTTTCCGAATGATGGTTCTGAAAATTCGTTGCTGGGTACAGTCACTATACAACGAATGGTACCGGCACAGGGTAATGTCGCAGCACACGTTGAAGAAGAAACACATCAGCGAACATTGACGGAAGTATTAAATGCTTTTGATGCACACTGTTTGCCACAAAAGAACGGCACAATGGAATCATATAAATTCAATAATATGATTCAAAAGACACGGCAGACATTCAACAAGTTTTTGACTGAATTACGTATGCAAATTGAGCGTTGTGATTTTAGCTGTGAATGTGGCAAGTCATACGAAAACAAAATGTTGCGTGATCGCATAATCACGGGTGTTTTCGAAAAAAAACTCCAGTTGAAATTGCTGGATGGAAATAATCTGTCATTGGATCGTGTCGTTGATATGTGCAAAACGTATGAATCAGCAAACATCAACAAAGGAATTTTGGATTCGAAGAAACAATTGGTTGCTGCTGTCTCATCATCATCAAACAACAATGAACCGGATTCAATCAATGCAATCAACAAACATTTTTGTTTCAACTGTGGTGGCGATTGGAAACCGGAACACAAAAACAAGTGTCCAGCGAAGGATTTCACCTGTCAATGTGGAAAAACGGGACATTTTCTCCGAATGTGTCGCAAGAAGAGCAACAAATCGCAAATTGCCAAACAAGTTTCGAAACAACAAATCAATCATCTCGACTGGCGTGATATGTCAGGTAAATCCATCAGTATAAAAAACAACTTGGAATATACGCTAAGTAATAAGTGTGTTTATAGAATAAATTCAATCGGGAATAAATGCAAACGATGGACCAAAGCATACCAATTAGGATTAGACGTAATTAACTTCAAAATCGATACTGGATCTGACGTCAATTGTGTGCCATTGAAATTTATTAAAAAATTAAAGATAAAATTGAGTAATGAACAAAGTGACTATCCTGTATTCGATTATAGCAGTAATAAAATAAAAAAATTTGGTACTGTCAAATTAAATTTAATGGATTTGAATTCTCAAACGGAGAAGTTAGCTCATTTTTTGGTAGTGAGTGATGCACTTGAACCAATACTTGGCCTTGAAACTTGTATTAGATTTGGTCTTATAAAACGATTGGACATTAATTCAATTAAATTAACGGAATGTCAAGAAGAATTTGTAAGTAGCAACAGTGACATATTTAATGGGCTTGGAAAATTACCTGGAAAAGTCACTATTCATTTAAAAGAAGATGCAAAGCCGGTTGTTCACTACAAAAAGAGATTTCCAAACACGATAATAAAGAAACTTAAGCCTAAATTGGATGCAATGGAAATCGCGAAAGTAATATCGCGAGTGTCGAATCCAACTGACTGGGTGCATAACATACAAGTGGTGGAAAAACCGGATGACTTGCGTATTTGCTTGGATCCAAAACCACTTAATGCTTGTATTAAACGGGAATATTTCTTAATTCCTATGATGGAAAATTTCACATCGGAACTATGCAATAAAAAAGTTTTCACGGTACTTGATTGCTCAAATGGATTTTGGCAATTGGAATTAGATGAAAAAAGTTCAGAATTGACAACATTCATGACACCCTTTGGCCGATACAAGTTCAATCGACTGGCATTTGGGTTAAATTGTGCACCGGAAATATTTCAAAGAGTAATGGTACAGGTTTTTGGTGACATGACGGGTGTCATCGTTTACTGCGATGATATTGCCATTGTAGCATCGGATGAAGAGGAACACGATAGAATTTTGTCAATTGTTCTTGAACGTGCACATTTGCACAATGTTAAGTTTAATTCAAAGAAAATTCAATAACGTAAGTCCGAAGTCAAATTCATGGTTCACATTATTTCTAATAGCACATTACAACCGACCAATATATACAAAGAGGCCATTTTAGCAATTAAAAAACCATCAGATAAGCATGGGGTAATGCGATTACTTGGATTATTCAAATATTTGGCAAAATTTATTCCAAATCTGTCAAAGCTAACAGCTGAATTACGACGATTAACGGGAAGGGATGTTCCATTTGAGTGGAATGAGAAACATGACATAGAACTTAGCAATTTGTTGAACATTATCACATCGGAACCTATTTTAATGGCATATGACCCTGAAAAACCGGTTACAATTCAAACCGATGCATCAAAGCATGGACTTGGATCGGTTTTGATTCAAGATGAGCATCCAGTTGCCTTTGCATCCAGAACTCTTAGTAAAACGGAGCAAAAATGTGCACAAATTGAAAAAGAACTGTTGGCTATTGTTTTCGCGTGTGAACGTTTTCATTGCTATGTTTACGGTCGTGAATTTACTGTGGAAAGTGATCACAAACCACTGGAAGCACTAATAAAACGGGATATTGATGACGTAACACCAAGATTACAAAGAATGATCATGTTGATGTTAAAATATCCAAAAATGGAAATCATGTACATACCCGGAAAAATATGCTATTCGCCGACTGTCTTTCTCGTGCACTGTTGTCGGAGATTTCTGAGTTACCACAATTATCGAGCATGATTCATGCAGTCACAAATCTGTTTGTCTTTCGGAAGAAAATTACAACAATTGCTCGATTCAGACGAGAATTATAAACGCATCTGTAGTTATGTTGAAAATGGTTGGCCGGGATATAATCATTTAAATAATTTGAGTAAACAGTTTCATAAATTCAAATCGGAATTGCATTTTGAAAAAGGGTTACTGTTTCTGAATCACAGATTGATCATTCCAGCCAAATTACAATGGAAAATTGCAAAGTGGCTTCATGAACCACATTTAGGGATAGAAAAAACACTTGCACGTGCAAGAATGTTATATTATTGGCCTGGTATGAACAGTCAAATAACGGAAAAGGTTGCATCCTGCAACATTTGTGAGAAGTTTAAACGGAATAATCAAAAAGAACCATTGGTTCAGGAACAAAGTCCAAAATATCCGTTTCAATTTGTTTCCATGGATATATTTGAGTATGCTGGTCGGGATTACATTGCAATCTTTGATGCATATTCAAATTATTTGATTGCAGCCAAATTGAACAACAAGTCTTCTGGACATATTATTGATGTCATTGGTCGCATTTTTGAAAACATTGGTTAGCCGTCAATAATTAAAAGTGATAACGTTCCATTTAATTCGGCGGGGTTTGAAAAGTTTGGAGAAGACTTTAATATCAGATTTATTTACTCAAGTCCACGGTATCCACAAAGTAATGGATTGGCAGAGAAAGGAGTGGCCATTTCGAAAAATTTGTCAAAACGATGTTATGAGACAAATGAAGTGGATCAATACCAGTATAGGATTCTGGAATATAACACAACGCCGATTGCAAGTACGGGTATGACACCTTCTGAACTATTCTTTGGTCTGTTGGTAAAGATAAAATTGCCAGTATCGGAACAATTGCTCCTTCGGAGGAATGTATCCGAAGAGATCATTCAAGATAAAATTATAAAGAAGAAGGAAAAACAAAAATATTACTATGATCCAAGCGCGAAGTCGTTGCCGTCATTGCGAATGGGCGATTAAGTTATATTTAAGAAAACAGGAAAAGAATGGCATTATGGCAATATAGTTGGAATTGTTAAAAAATGAAGATTTTAATGCTAGTGATTTGCTATTCGAAGAAAATATTAAATCAGGGTATTTAGATGAGTTACCGGAAATTCAAATAGTTAAGGCAGTTCAAGGCATTATTAAGCGTAATGAGGAAATCAACATTGAACCTCCAATGGATATTGTAACTGCAGATGAACCAGAACTTCCAGTGGAACAAATGAATAATTACTCTTCCTCGGAATATGAGACTGCTGGAAGTGATGATTCAGAAGCAAGTATAGAGAGCGATAATAACGAAAATGTAGAGCCTGCGATTCAAAATGGTTATCGAACGAGAAGTGGTCGAGTAGTTAGACAACCATAAAGATATGGCTGGCAATGATTTGTAACAGTCATTAGGGGTACCTTGGTCCAAATCAAATTATATATTGATGTTTTGAAAAACTTAATTTAATTAAAAAAAAAAATGATTATCGAATAATTTATGTAGTTTAATTTCTTTAGATCATGATCATTTTTATTGATAAGAAAATTTTTATTTTTTGTTCGAAACTCCGTTCTTAGTTTAAATTCATTTGCCTATTGCAGCTTTTTCTATTATAGTTAGTGTAATAATGTCAATAGGTTGTCAAATGTAAATGTGGCAGTTCAGCTAACTTGATGATAATCAGTTGAGCTTCAACCATTGTACACAACACACGTAATCAGTAAAGTAAATAAATTACACTAATAATAAACATAATAATTGCGTTTCATTATAAAAGTTCCATACTTTTACAGTTAGTATTATTTATGTACCCATTATTATAAGTATTATGTTTATTAGTGCCCTTGCTATATTGATTATTATTATTATTAACATTACTATTATTATTATTATTATTATTATTATTATATCTATGGTTATTATTGTCATGCCCATTATATTGTGTATATATATATTATAATTATTCCTATATCTATCACTGTTATATCTTATTTTTTGGAGTGTTGAAGTAGTTATTGGCTTCTATGTCTACAGCTAAATTTACGGCTTCTTGAAAGCTCGTACATCTTACTGTATTTATTGTGGCTTTGTGTCTACAATTAATACCCTTATTAAAACTATTTAAGCCCAGTTCTTCTTTTTGATTCTTTTATAGTCTCTATGTCATTTGTTCCCATTTTCTTGGTGGTATTTATTGCAATTATTATTGTTAAAATTTTATTTGCAAATGTTTCAATTTGCTTATTGCCTTGGTTAGTAGCTATGAATATTGTTTGGAGACGTAGCAGTGTATGTCTTGTTTTAAAGGATGATGGAATTTTTTCAGTCAGTTTTCTCAAAGTATTTGGTGGAATTTCTGTCGCAAATTTGGTTCTTGCTTTCTTCGACAGTCTTTCATGCCAAATAAATTCAATTAAACTTTCTTTGTCTTGTTTTCTTAGCATATTATGATACATTTTCACCATTTTTAGGAAATTTTCTGTATCATGTACTTCTTCAGAGAATTTCAGGACTATTCCTATATGTCAAATTCTTTAACATTTGTCATTTGGGAATTTTTTAGTTCTTCTTCTGATTAAGGATCATATTACAAATACTGCGGACAGTTTTGTCAATGAACGGATACATTTTGTTTGTTATCAGATTGAACTCAAGATGCATTTTGAGCAAGTTTGTGCCTATTATTTTATCGTTTGATGTTTTTTAAATTCTCCGCAGAGAATAACCTATTTGAATTTTTTGTGGATATATTTTTAATTTTTTCTAAATCTGAAAATATTTCTTCCGATTCATCCATCTGTTTATTTTTATATAAATAAAATATAGAGTCTAGTTTTAAACCTTGCTGATGTTAGCCAGGCTTCGAGTTGCATTTTTTATGGATTTTTTTATATATTTTCTTATTATAGAAAGGGCAGCTATCTCAAAATCAAGCAATATTATCAAAGCGATTTTAGTTCTCCAATGGAATAATGATTCATCAGATGTTTTATTAATGGTATTATTACCTCCCACCTAACTTAAAATTATTTCTTCTTCAGAGGTTTGACTTCCCATTTTGTTAGATTTTTTTAATTACATATAAAATAACAATTATTGTTTATTAGATTTTTTTTGTTTATTTATATATTTAGGTTTTTTCATACATTACAAATTCAATTTTTCTATTTAGAAGTTTATTTTATTTTGTTTTATTACTTCTGTTTTTTTTTTAGATTTTATTATAAATTAGCTTCCTACATAATGCTGATGATTTGGTAAAGGTTGGCTGCTTCCCTCCTGAATATTATCGCTCTATGTTCCTTCCTTCTTTCTTCGGTTGGTGTTGGTGGTATTACTCTGGATGCCTACTATCTTTCCCGATATTCTTCGATGGTTATTGTACATTGACCTGTTAGCACTTTATCCTTGGTGGCAGCTTGTCCTGGGATATTATCCTGTATGCATTGGCTTTGTGGAGTTTTTCCTTTTGCTTGGTTACCTTCATCTATCAATTGACCCATAATTAGGCAGTATAGTAGGCTGCTACATCAGGTTGCTTCTTTCTGATTCGATTCGGTACGGTTGCCATGTGGTATTTTCTATTTTGTTTTCGCGTTATTACTATTACTTTTTTCTATAATAATGTTCTATGATCGTTATATATATGTTATTTTGATTTAAAATTCTAAATCATAAAGTTTTCCTTCTATATTTTGAATTCATTGGGCCACTGGAATATTATGTTACTACTATTTTATTGAGTTCGGAAGGCCATGAAAATATAGTAACTTCCAGCATTAACTGGTCAACGAGAATAGAAAGAAAGAAGACTTTCATATTAACTTAACAAATTTATTCTGATTAAAATATAATATGCTTAAACTATTTATACAAAATCAATTTCTATACATCAATGCATTATTTCTCATTTATAGAATAATACCTTAGATGACTTGATTCGACATTCCGTTATTATCTATAGGTGTGCACAACGTAAGTATAATCACTAAATGAGTCATTGGCCAATGTATTGTAATACATAATAATCTGAAAATATTTCTTCCGATCCATCCATCTGTTATTTTTATATAAATATAAAATATATTCTTTCTATCGTTTTCTTTCACACTCATCCAGACGTAGCTTTTAAGGATGGTTGTCGCAAGGACTTCGATAGCTTTTCAAGCCATCCTCGAGTACAACATCACGGCTACGATATTTTCCGGCATCGGGGACCCGCTAATACACTTTTGTCCCTTTTATCTTTGTGCATTGAATCGGGTACAGTAAATGAATACCTTATCCGCAATCTCTACCATCCTATCATAAGAGAAATCCAATTTATAGCGATACTGGTAAGCTCAAAAATAACCAAGTCCCATCAAAAAATGGTATAGGTAGACTCATTTCTTTGCTCCGTATGAGCCTCGGAACGCGTCACAGCATCAGACCAACCTCGCCAGCAGTACAGCCTCTGTCGCTCATCTACTAGTATTTCAATCGGTATCATTCCAACCGCAATACAAATGGCCTCGTATAAAACTGTTCATAATACACAGTTACCCTGAATGCGTTCCTGCGGTAAATTGAGATAACTCCACGTATGTAGATTGATCTAGTCAACCCATCCGCCCAAATTAGACAGCATATAGCAGGACTCCTACTCTGCCTAAATTCTCTAATATTCCGCTTTAGGCGCGCCAGTGATATCATTGACCCTATAGCCTTCGTATCAATGTATAATAGGTGTACCTAAGACCGCAGTCTCGTATCAATAATCACCCCCAATTACTTCAGAGATGGTTCTGAGATTACCTCATGTTCGCAAATCTAATGGTAATACTCTCTCTATTGTTCATGCCCTTGATAAGAACTTCTTCCGCCTTAAGCTCCTAAGACCAGATGCCAGGAGCCAACTTCAAACTGTAGCAATAGTCTCATTAAAGATCTGTTCTACCTCTTCCACAAATTTTTCCACTACGACCACAGCAATATCATCAGCGATTACGATGATTCTTACCCATTCCATAATAGAGGGCCCAAAACCGCGCCCTGTGGGACTACTCTCGTGATTCTGGATAATCAGTCCCTAAAGTTCGTCGTGTATAACAGAATTCTACTACTCATATAGTCTTCTATTATCCTGGTAATGTATTCCGCAATACTCATTGAGTCCTGGGCGTCGAAAATACAATCCCATTTTGCCAAGTTGAAGGCATTCTTCACATCAACGGTTATGATAGCGCAGTTAAATTAGGCTTCAGAAGAGCCCTTCTGCCCCTCGGTGAATTCCTCCAATCGAATGCATGGAATACATTCGTGGATTTTATCCGCCAAATCTAGAAGACAAATTGGGCGATATGATTGAGAATTCCCAAGTGACCAGCTTCTCTTTCCTATAAGCACAAGGCGTTGGCTTTTCCAAAATTTCGGAAAAATTGCCTTACTCAGACAAGTCTTAAATAGTTCCAAAAATATATTTGAATGCACCGACAACTGCTTTTAGTGCAACAGGGGATATGGCATCAGCCTAGATATTACCATATTTTATCATCAATTTTTCTGCATGCTTAGAGAGGTTTGTCCTCGAATAATTCATGGAATCTAATTGCTCCTAGGACTCAATCTACCCTTCAATATAGTCACTGGTTGCTGAGTGACAAGCCAGTGGTAATTATGTCCAATAACTTAGTGTATTTCGGTGCCATCATGGATGAACCCCTCAGCCTCTTCATAATGACAAGGATAAACTCCTCAGCCTCATCGGTATGTGCTCTCCTCGATGGTTCATCTTTACTCCCCTCTTATCACCGCATCACAGGCATCGACTATATGAGATATCAGCTATTTGGCATTGCTCTCACTAGTTTCAGAGAGTGTTACCTACTCCTTTGCAGGAAGAGAAGCCTCTCACTCAAATAACTTTACCTTCTAAACGCCTACATGCTGCTGAAGGGCATACCGAGCCCAATTAGGCGACAGAACATGAGCATGAGGATTGCGGCACTGAGGTATTCGCCAAAGGTACAGTTTTTCGGTGTGTGCACGAGTGTGCAGCTGAATTTCTATCCTCATTTGGATCACTTTGGACGGAAAGTAGTTAGCGCTACAGTATGCCTGAGAAGTAAACTGAGGAAGAAATGAGGTATTCGAGGTAAGGTGCTGAGAATGTAATACAAGGGTTTATTTGTGGCTTCTATAGCGTATGGTGCTTGTATTTGGGCTGACATGACATGGTTTCAATATTCCACACATAGAAATAGAATCGATAGTACTTAGGGAGAAATCCCATGGGATCTAGACATGCTCTATATGAGTATTCTCTATCGGATGTGGCGTGGCTTTGTACTGGCGGAAAGCTCACTTATTCTGTATGATTAAATTCAGGATCTTAGAGTGTATCAACGGCTTTCTCTAGCTCTGAAGAAAATGTATGGTATCTGGTAATACCGGTGGGATGATAGTGGGAATTGGAGATAGACCTACAGGTTCATCTCATATGTCAAGTTTGCTACGGTAAACAAGTTTGAATGTGACCTGCTCCTTGGTTATCTGATAACTAGGTACAGTAGTATAAATGAGTTTTTGTATAAAAGTATAAACTGGAAAAGCAGATTATCTGTTCGGTGCATCTCAAGAGAATGCCTTTACTTCCTGGTGGAGTGTAGTTTGTATGAGGATCTTGGAGGGATGGATGCATGCGGAATTAGAATAAATTAGAGTACCGTATGCAATGGTAGTAATTTTCATCTTAGATCATTAAGTATATTTCTATTTGTTTAATTAGTTTTTTATTTTTATTTTCTATTAGTATTAGATTATTTATTTTAAGAATAAAATTTTTACCACTATACCCATAGTGGTATAGGAAGGAAAACAAAGCTTAGCTAACTACAATCGATATATCTCCGAAGCTTTCAATTCGTGCAATATTCCGTGTTCAGTCAATGTTCCTGAGTCGGGCATAGCTGACACTATTTTAATAACATCTATAAGCACGTCCAAATGCTGTCCAGAAATTTGTGCCCAAAAACAACTCTTGAGTCAACCCCAGAATTATACAGAGGGTGATTAACTTTGTGATTCCCCTAAATGTGACTTCGGATTCAAGATGACCCAATACTTTCGAGCATGTTTTATTCGCAACTTCAATGGAGTGATTCAGCTTCGTTCCCAAGAATGCTAACGCTTGTGCCTTGATTCAGTAACTAATTCATATTGCAGCCTAAAAGATGCACTATCGCATATGGCCTTACATCCACCGGTAAAGCTATGAACGCATGGTTCGAGCCATCGTCCAAAACAGTACCATGCGCTTTGCCGCGAGTGTGGGGGTATAATATACAATCTTGGTTAAGTTTGTGGTCTCTGAAAAACCAATTGATGCTGCAAAAATCCGTATTCGAGCCTCGCGATATTCCTTCCATTGAACATGATAAGGTATGAATGAAGTAATTTCTTTTTTTGTTATAGTTGGAGTCTGGATTACTTAAAAGTGTATTATGTTATTTGGATTCGGTTATATCGGAGGATGACAACTGTAAGTATCTGTTTGGGTAATACTTTCTGTTCGATTTGCTGCCCACTTTAATTTTGCTATTGAGAGTTCTGTGCTCTTTCAGATGAAGGTGGGCATGCCTCTATGATATTTTTTTGATGCGATGGGGAACCTTGGCTTATGGGTAAGTCAGAAGAATATCTATCCGTCCATTTAAGTCTGATTGGCTGCTACGGATGTGGTGCGCTCGGCTTCAGTCGCCAAATATTATAACTCTCTAACTTATCTCATTAATCACCACTTATTGAAATGTGACACAGGTATTTATAGATCCCATATGCGACTGATCTATATATGCAATCGCCTCCCGTATTGGTCGAATGTCATTTACTGGAGGACAATTAAATTTTTTCTGAACTGAACGTACTAGCCCTCCCTGTATGATCTCCAAAAATGTATGCTCTGTCATTGGTTCTTGTAACCTGGTCCGTATATCCATCACTTCCATATAAAATGTTGAAAACTTCTCGTTTGGTCATTGTATTCTAGTCGTTATTTTCCTTCTCAAAGTCGCGTCCTCCACCACTTCATCCCCATTTTTCCAAAAGGCCTCTCTTAGAGTAACTCAGTACGTTTCCTTCCAAATATATGTAGCAAATAATACTCTCCACCCAAAGAATTAGGGGTCGGCGTTTCCAGGCGACAAAACAACTCCTCCAAATCTAACTGGTGATTGTGGCCACCATATTGAATTCGTCACCGTTCGATTGTACCACCGTTTCTTTTATGTCTCTGGCCTTAATTGTTTGTGAGAGATTGTGCACATTAGGGCTGATTTTAAAAAAATTTAATCATTTGTGTATGACCAGCCATAGTTCAGTTGCTGTCAAAGAAAGTTCCGGTTTGTAGCTGTCTCGCCAAAAATTGGTGGCTTGGTGCAATTCATGTAAGCCAGTTGTCGTGCGTTCATATCCACCTTAGCTTCTTGACTTCTATATATATACTTAGAAACAACCTCAGATTAGTCAAGCTATTATTGGTTCATTACTAAGTTTCAGGTGTTCAATAGAAGTGCGCTCCTCGCCCGCACTATCTACAACTTCCTTCTCGCCATTAGGGGATGTGTTTGAAAGCATTGAAATTGAATTCTTTAGTTTTCCTGGACTACGAAGGTTGTAGTCTTTGTGAACAGCACCTGTACAGAGTGTGCACGATTCCAGATCTACCGGTGTCCGATATAACAGAAACTGATGCTTGAACTCCAGCCATTCCAACAGACACTTCCTGTGCAACCCATGTCTACAAGGAGCTGTTATAAGTTCAGTAGCTGAAGATCATTCATCGCGTTTCGTTCCCGCTTCCGTTGTTAGTTTCAGTCTCTTGAAAGATCGAAACTTAATAACCAAACAAAAAATAATGATTCGAAATAGATAAAAAAATGAAAATGTGAGGGGCAATGAGTTACAAGATTCCCTCAACTATCTCTTATTGGCAGTAGAAATAAAACGGAGTAGTATTGTTTTACGGATAAAAAAATGTAATTTTAAAAAAATGTAAATTTTACCCAACTGGGTAAGTTGTTTCATATGTCGTATCGATTTGTTTCTTCAAGCTAAAATATAAAAACAGTTAATTAGTATATTTTAGTAATAAATTTTATATATACCTATTAAATCGGGTATATATAAAATTTATTAGTAAAATATACTAATTAATTGTTTTCATATTCTAGCTTGAAGAAACAAATCGATACGACATATGAAATAACTTTAATAAAAATAAATGTAAATAATAATAATAGCAGTATTCCATTGGAAAAATTTTGCTACTCACAAGTAGTTCTAGCTGTCATCATCAAAGAATACCTGGATAGGCCCTTACCGTATATGTATACACAATTTTGTGTCCGAATTATTGCGAAGCGGCGAGAAATGGCAATAAAGGGATATTTTTGTGCATATTTTTTATGTAGACATGACACTCACTGCCATCTAGTTATCGTAATAGTAATTTATCGAATTGTAAAAGCATAATTTATATTTATTTTAATTTACTTATTGGAAACAAATAAACAATTTAAACACAACGATAGGCAATTTTTATTTTTTGTACAATCTTTTGATACGAAATGGAATTCTATTTTAGGTTTATTATTTATTCCGCAAATATGAATCAAATATAAAGCGCCTCAATTTTGTAGACTTTCGGAGAGTTTTAAAACTTTAATTCTCCATGAATGTGGTAACTTAAGAGTTATTGTTGTCATTTATTAAGTTTTATTTTGGCACATCGGAAAGTGCAATTAAAAGTGTTTTTTCACATAAATACAAGTATTTATGGAAAAGTAAGTATTTTTATAAATAGTTATATTGTTGATAAAACTTAATACGAAGTTTTTGTTTCAGAAAATGAAGTGTTTTATGAAGAATTGCTTCTCAACCGAAGAAATGAGGAAGCCGGGAATTTCTTTCTTTCGGTAAGTTGACATCTTTATTTTTACTAAACAAAATAATGAAAACTTTATTTTTGAAGTGCCTAAATGCCTTTTAGTGATTTATTTTATCCAAAAAGTGGTTGAAAAAGTGAAAAGTTCGGCATTGAATAAATGTAAATAAATCCGATGTTGACAGTCCAATGTTTACCAGAAAATAATTCAGTGCCGGAGCATGTAAAGAGTGTGTAAGAAAATTTAAGGGATCGAATTTTTTTAATAGTGCAAAAAATACTTCAATTTATGTTAATTCTTAATTGAAAACGTAAATGTAACGATCGTATATTTATATGTTAACTTTACAGGTTCCCACAAAATAAATGATTACGGGAAAACTGGATTGTGGCAGCAGCATCCGGTATTCCCAAGAATCGAGACGTTGTGTGCTCGCTCCACTTTCATAAAGCACACATTAAAGTAGGAGCGGGCAGGAGCAGATTACAAAGAAATACTATTCCTTCCGTATTTGGTATATGGAATAGCCACACGGTAAGTTTTAATACTACAACATTAATAATTACAAAATGATAACGCATTGAAATCATTTTTGTAGGAAATCGGGCAACCGCCATGAAAGCAGGAAAAGGTTGAAAATGAAACAGTAAATTGTACGTATATATTTCTATTGTATTTTATTTTGTTTCATTTAAATGCTTGTTTAACATTAAAATTTATATTTACTAAGTTGCGGTGTGGTTTTATTTCAACATAAGCATAATATCACATTCTCTCATTTAATTCATTTTGCATTTTTGAAATTAATTTAAATTTATACACATAATTGTTTTCATATAATCATATTACTTCCAATTTATATTTTTATTTATATTATATATATAGTGAATTACATAAATAAATAATATTTTAAAATAAATACTGTGGTTTATTTCAAATTTCCAAAACAAATTCCATCAAACAACAAAATCCGCAACTTTAAAATATTTATTTGTTCACGCATAGATGACATCATATATCAATCAAAATGGTTTTAAACGAACCGCTTTAATCGCATACTGAAGTTTAAAATTAGCCCCCAATGATTTACCCAGTTTCTGATGTTTATGTCCCGTCGTTGTGGTATTTTCATTTGTTAAATTTTTTAAAAGATAACGAAATGCCAAGATTTGGAACTTCAAGTATGGATTCCGATATTGATGCAGAAGTTGACGAAAATAAAGTAAGTAATACGTTTAAAAACATTACCAAATATTTGATTGAATAAAAATTTCATTTCAGTTGGATAAATCAAAACAAAAAGCGAAAAGAGTTTGCTCCAACAAAAAAGAAGTTTTTCTGCAAAGAGCAGTGGAGCATTTGGAGAACATGAAGAACGGAAAAAAGCAAAGACGAATGCTATATTTAAGCGGAATCTTGGGCAGTTTCGTTTCGGAAGTTGTCGGAAACCCAACAGCTCTATGCGAAGAAGGCAATTGACGAAATTTTATTAATGGAACAATTTGATCAGCTGACTTTAAAAAGTGTGTCTGTAACCCCTTCGTCCAGTCAAAATAATTTGTCGTATGCGGTTCGCAGAACTTCAACACCACTTATAGCAGCACGAACCATTACTGCTAATGATTTGCATTCTTCCGTCGAATTTCAAAATGCCAGTTATGGTTCACTACAAGATCTTTTTGCCGACACCCAATATTCTTTAAATGACTAAGAAATTAAAACCATGTAATATGCTTTGAAAAATAACATATTAACTTTATTTCTATTTTTTCCATAAAATAACATAATTATTTTTAAGAGTATAAAATTGTTAGCGTCAACTTTGTATTAATAATTAATAAAGTATTATTTTAAAATATTTGATATTTGAAGTATTTTTTACCATTTAAACGATTTACGACCTCACAAAAATGTCTCCTTATAATTTCAGCTTCTCCTGTTGGATTCTTTGAAGTTGACGGTTGCGTAGATTGAATGGTTACGGAGGATTCAGTTTGTAAATACAAATGACCTCTTCTCTTTTGTAAAAAATTGTGAAGGTAGCAACAAGCCATCACAAATTTTTTCTTTTTTTCGGGAGAAAGGGCAATTGTGTTCAAAAGCAGTTTGAACCTAGACGCCAAAGTTCCGAAAGCATTTTCAACTCGTGCTGTAGCTGAGCTGAGTTTTAGATTGTACAGCTCCTCCTGTTTAGTTAAATTGTTGCTGCTTAATGGCTTCATTAATTCTTCCCTCAAAGCGAACGCATCATCACCTACTAAGACGTATGGCACTGCCTTTCCAGTTGGGTGAACTATTTGCGGATCAGGAATATTTAGCTCTATTTTTTGAAGTAACTTATAAAATTGTGTGTTTGCGAGCACACCACCGTCTGAAATTCTTCCATTGGCTCCTACATCGATCATCAAAAATTCACTGTCAGCATTGACAATAGCCATGAGAACAATGCTGAAAGTTTTTTTATAGTTGAAATCTTAGATTAAAGAATACCTGGATAGGCCTCTTTAATACATATACCGTATATGTATACGCAATTTTGTGTACAATTTATTGCGAAGCGGCGAGAAATGGCATTTATTAGATAGCTTTTTGTGGATTTTTTTATGTAGACATGACACTCACTGCCATCTAGTTCTCGTAATAGAAATTTATTGAATTGCAAAAGCATAATTTATATTCTTTTTAATTCACTTATTGTATTTACAAAAATACAATTTAAACACAACGATAGGCAATTTTTATTTTTTGTACAAACTTTTGATATGAAATGGAATTCTATTTTACGTTTATTATTCATTTCGTAAATATCATTCAAATATAAAGCGCCTCAATTTTGAAGACTTTCGGAGAGTTTTACAACCTGCCATTCTCCATGAAAGTGATTACACATCGAACTAATCTAACTAGCGTTGTCATTTTTGAAATTGTTATTGTGCCATATAGGAAAGTGCAATTTAAAGTGTAGTTTTTATCTATTTTAAAGTATTTACGAAAAAATAAGTATTTTTATAAATAATTATATTATTGATAACATTTAATAACAAGTTTTTATTTCAGAAAATGAAGTGTTTTGTTAAGAATTGTTTTTCGTACGATGAAATGAGAAAACCAGGAATTTCTTTCTTTCGGTAAGTTGAAATTTTCATTTTTACTACATAACATAATATAAATTTAGTTTGTGAAGTACCTAAATGGCTTTAAGTAATTTAATTTATTGAAAAAGTGGTTAAAAACTGAAAAGTTCGGCATTAAATATATGTAAACAAATCCGATGTCGACAGTCCAATGTTTACCAGAAAATAGTTTAGTGCCGGCGTATGTAAAGTGTGTGTAAGAAAATTTAAGGGAACGAATTTTTTTATTAGTGCAAAAAATACTTGAATTTCTATTAATTCTTAATTGTAAAAGTAAATGTAACGATCGTATATTTATATGTTAACTTTACAGGTTCCCACAAAATAAATGGTTGCGGGAAAAGTGGATTGCGGCAGCAGCATCCGGTATTCCCAAGAATCGAGACGTTGTGTGCTCGCTCCACTTTCATAAAGCAGACATTAAAGTAGGAGCGAGCAGGAGAAAATTATAAAGAAATGCTATTCCTTCCATATTTTCTATATGGAATAGCTGCACGGTAAGTTTTAATACTACAAAATTAATAATTGCAAAATTATAACGCATTGAAATCATTTTTGTAGGAAATCGGGCAACCGCCAGCAAAGCAGGAAAAGGTTGAAAATGAAACATTAAGTTGTACGAATATATATGTAAATGTTTCATTTTTAATGTTCATGCAGGATGCCGAGTTCATGCAGGATGCCGTCGCATTGAATATTGAACTTCCCTTCAATAATGCTGACGAGGAAAATGAAAATGTACGTAAAGTAACCCACATTTTAAGCAATTTTGCCTTAATCACTTTTATTTTTTAGGTCCCTAATAGAAGCACTGAATGCGAGAACATGCATTCAGCAGGAGATCCATTTCATCTACAGAAAGTAAGTAAAGTAAAGTAGATTTTAAACAATTTTGCTTTAAATACTTCTATTTTTTAAGTTCCTAATAGCTCCGCGAAATGCGACGACATGGATGCAGCTGCAGAAGAAGTAGAATTTCATCTACCTAATGTAAGTAAAGTAAAGTAGATTTTAAGCAATTTTGGTTTAAATAACTCTATTTTTTAGGTTTCTTATAGCTCCGCGGAATGCGACGACATGGATGCAGCCGCAGAAGTAGAATTTCATTCGAATGTAAGTAAAGTGTGTTCGTTTAAATTCTTCCATAGCAACACTATTTCTTTGTAGAATTCGCCAACAAAGAAAGTAAGTAATTGTATGCATGTATTATAATGTTTTCTGCTATGCACATTCATAGCATTGTTTTTTATTTATTCATGTGTGTCTTCACAATTTGCGTGTTTAGAATTATACTTCTTTAAAATATGGTATGGATTGTTCTTCTGATACTCCGGAAAACATTGCCAGAAGACTGCAAAATAGTAAGGCTTCATTTGAAAAAGATAGCGATGAAGATTGCCGCGCTTAAAAAATTCATAAAAAGGTGCTTCAGCGAAAAGTTGGTTGACCAGAAGAAATTGAATATTTCTGCTGGTCATGCTGAATCTATTTCTAAAACAGTGGCAGGTTCATTTGGGTTTTTGTGCAAACGAAATTTGCAAGGGGCGGCGTACCTGAAGTCTTTTCCTCCGGAACTTAAAGTTTTTGCCCTTAATTTGCATTTTTATTGTCCCAGGACATATTCATGCCTTTTTCGACGAACTGTCTCGAATGGGTGGATCCAATTCGTACGGGTACGTCGATTTTGGATATGGATCCGTATCCAATGTTAAGGCTACACAAATTTTAGTATTTATGCTTGTTTTCGTAAATAAAAATTGGAAGCTACCAGTCGGTTATTTCCCTATAGCTTCCATTAGTGCTCATCAGAAAGTTAATTTGATACAGCACTGCATTGAAAATGTGCTCGACACAGGCGCAGAGCTGCTTGGATTAACTTTTGATGGAGCTGCGACGAATGTCACAATGTCGAAGCTACTTGAATGTAAGTTAGACTGGCGACGTGACAATTTTACTTTTATAATGGATAGCAGAAATACAAAAATTGGAATATTTCCGGATGCATCCCATATGATTAAATTAGTTCGCAATACCTTCGCGAAAAACTCTCCAATTATGGATGCAGATAATAACATTATTCACTGGAAATATTTGGTAGCCTTACAAAAGTTGCAGGACTTAGAGGGTTTGCATTTAGGTAACAAAATTAGGAAAGCCCATATATATTTCGGCAGGCAGAAAATGAAAGTACGTCTAGCCACACAAATCCTGAGTAAGTCGGTAGCAGATGCTATTGATTTTTGTAGGGAAAAACTTCAATTGGACGAAGTCAAAGGCAGTGAGGGTACTAGTATTTTTATTCGTAAATTAAATGACATTTTCGATATACTAAATAGTAGAAACTGTTCTGCTTTTGGGTACAAAGGAGTTCTTTCTCTGTGAAATTATAGTGAAATATTTAAATATTGTATGATGCTCATACATCTTATTTGTTATTGTTACGGATTCATTTTCTTATCCCTTGCGTACGTACGGAATACAAATGTGCTTGCAACTAAGAATTTATTTTATTCATATTAACGCAATCATTTATTTTAAAAATATTCATATTCGCTTTTTCTGCACGAATAAAGTAAACACTTAGATTAAAGAGTACCTGGATAGGCCCTTACCGTATATGTATACGCAATTTTGTGTACAAATATTTACTAGGGGGATACGACTGTCAAAAATTTTTTATGTAGACATGACACCCACTGCCATCTATGTGTCGTAATGGAAATTTATTTAATTGCAAAAGCATAATTTATATTTATTTTAATTCACTTACTGGAAACAAAAATACAATTTAAATACAGCGATAGGTCATTTTTATTTTTTGTACAATCTTTTAATACGAAATGGAATTCTATTTTAGGTTTATTATACATTTCGTAAATATCAATCAAATATAAACCGCCTCAATTTTGTAGACTTTCGGAGAGTTTGAAAACTTTAATTCTCCATGAAAGTGGAGACTTGGGGGTTAGCTTTGTCATTTGTGAATCCGATGTTGACAGTTCAATGTTTACCATAAAATAGTACAGTGCCGGTGTATATAAAGTGTGTGTAAGAAAATTTAAGGAACCGAATTTTTCTGTGTATTTTCCATTGCTGTTTTCATTGTGTTATAATAAATAAAGTTTATTCTTCGGTAAGCTTATTATTTAAATAAATTTGTTTTGATTGCTCTATTAGACCATACTATAATGCATTTACTAAATAATATTGTTTTCATTTTTTTTTTAGAATATAAATTATTAATTATTTAAGTACATTAAATTTTTCATTTTCTATTTTTGTTTTAAAGCATTTCTTTTAATGTATACGATTAACTTATATATTATCATGTATTGTAATGTTCTATGTAATTAATGATTTATTTTTTAATTTAATTTAAATGCACAATGCCTATTTAAATTACCATTTCCATTCATAAACACACATTTATATTATAATTAAGGTTTTTCCATCTATGGTACTTATGCTTGTTTAAGATTAAAATTTATATTTAATAAGTTGCGGTGTTGTTTGATTTCAACATAAACAAAATATCACATTTTCTCATTTAATTCATTTTGCATTTTTGAAATTAATATAAATTTGTACACATAATTGTTTTCATATAATCAAATAACTTGCAATTTTTATTTTTATATACTCTTCCACACTTTATAATTCTGTTTTAATAAATAATATACAGTGAAATAAATAAAATGAAAATACATAATAAATAAATAAATATTTAAAAATAGAATACTGTGTTTTCTTGCATATTTACAAAACTAATTCCATCAAACAAGACCCACAATATTAAAAAATCTGCTTCTTTACGCATACGTGCAAGTGTAAATGATATCGCATACTGAACTTTTAAATTGGCCCCCAACTAGTTACGCCGTTTCTGTTGTATTGCATGTGAGTGCGTTCTATGAATGTATTGCCAACAAAATTTGGACAGAATTTTTGTGTAGAGGCCTATCCAGTACTTCTTTAATCTAAGAGTAAACATAACAAAAATATGACACTTCAACATAACCAATAAACCCGCAAAAATCGGGTTTTTTTCACTTTAGCAACTAGAATCCACCTAACGTAAATTGTATGCGTAACTCACCGTTCGAAGTGGTCGTTCGTTCGAGGTGGACTAGATGATGACAGCTACTACTCCGGACTAGCAAAATTGGTCCAAAGTAAAACGCCTATAAAAACCTCTGCCATACGTGGCTATCCTAGTATTCTTTAATCTAAAAACTGGAGGCACTCAAATTCTGTCCAATCAATCCGATAATATATTCGTAAGAAAGCACACACTTGGTCAATTTAATAGTTCAGTATGGGATTGACACGGTGCTTTTAAAACATTTTTTTAATAATGATATTATAATGCGTAAACAAATATATATATTGATATTGTCAGTTTTGTTATTCGATGGTATAATTTTTAATTTCTTAGTTTAGAAAACTAAGTAACTAGGTCTTCAGAATATTTTTAAGATTTTAATTCTAACAAAAATTAGTAAGTAAAATTACATACTTTTTTTACATTTAGATACTTATCGCGGAGTGAAAGTTTAAGTACAGTTTTATTAAATTTTAAGTAGTTTACGAACAAATCAATATAAATTAATACATTTGCATAAATAGTTTTATTCTTCACGACAGTAAATAGGAAACTTTTGTAACACAATGCGGTATTTCGGGAAAGGTTATTTTCCAAGTTTGTGCGTTCTTACGAATGTAATTTCTAAAAATTTGGACAATATATTTATGTAGAGGCCTACCGAGTTCTTTTATAGTAGCTGTATTCCATTGGACCAATTTTGCTACAGCGCTGTAGACTCTCAATAAAATGAACATATCACTACAGCAGTAAAATACAATCACACAATAGTCACCAACAATACTGAGTTTATTCACACATAAACAATAAAAACAAAAATATGACATTTCAACATAACCAACGAACTCGCAAATCTATCTATTTTCACTGTAGCAACTACAATCCACCTACCGTACATTGTATGCGTAACTCCAAATGAAAATTACTGCTCTGTTCTAGGTAAAGTAGATGATGAGAGATACACAACTAGTGTAGTAGCAAAATTGGTCTAATGGAATTCAGCTAATGTAAGGCATTCTCGCTGTATTCGCACGGAATTTTTGTGTAGAGGCCTATCCAGTTTTACTATACCCAAAGTTTCATTTCATGGGGAATGAAAGTCCAAAAATTAAAAGCAATATAATTGATATATACAGGCTACAAAGGACAATTGCATTGATTACTAGAACATTGGAAAAAATAAATATTGCTCTCTGTCGTGTTTAAATTATATTTTTGTTTGGAATAAGTGATTTAATATAGATATTAATAGCTGTATTCCATTGGGAAAATTTTGCTACTCACAAGTGCGTCTAGCCATTCGCAGCTACTCTTGCTCATACAGATAAGTATTTCGCGTGAGTAGTTGCACTTCTCCCCTAAGGGTAAGGGAATTGTAGTTTTCTACCTGGCAATAGATGGTTTAGCGGGTTCATTTGTTATGTTGAAGTGTCATATTTTTGTTATATTTACTTATTTGACTTTATAGACTCTACATCATCATCAGATTCTGATGAAGATGTGCCTCCATGTATCAAGAAAAGTAAAGTTGAAAATTATGTGCATATAATTTAAAATTACACAGATTTGTACGCAAAATTATGCGTTCCATTGGACATCTACTCGCAAGTACTTGCGAGTACCAAAATTGGCCCAATGGAATACAGCTAATTATGCTTTTGGAGTTCAAAATTTTTATTACGAAAACTAGATGTCAGTAGGGGTCATAGATACACAAAACTTATTCAAGAAGTATTTATCACCGCTTTCACAATCATACATGATAAAATTGCGAATGCATACGAAAACCTGACGGTGCTTATTCAGTTCTTTAATTTGTACATATATGAAAATCTGTCGTTGGGTTCTATTCACGAGCTACAACTTTTTATACGTTTTGAAGTAATTAATTGATGACTACACTTAATATATTTTTTGTAGTTATATTAAAAAATTCAATAAAGGTAAGTAAATACATTATTTTTAGTTACTTTTAAAAAATTGAATGTAGCGTTAAAATAATTTTATTGCCATTGTATTTAATTGGTTGATTTGAACGATTTATTATTATTTTTTTTATTTTGATAATTCGGTTATTTTTGACAGATTTGTAGTTTGTTTCAGTTCAGTCGGATTTGTGCTCCTACCATTGTAAAGAAGTACTTTAGAAATGGAACATAGGATAAGTTCTGGTAGGGAGGTTAAAGAGTTAAAACTTGGAGCGACATTTAAAACAGGAAATTATATATCAAACTTCCACACCTTAAAATGTAAGCATATTTGTATTTTTAATTCATAGAAAACTAATTTTTAATTCATGATTAGACGATTTTAAGCCAGCCAGTGTAGATCTGAGCAAGTTTGCGTCTTTGGATGTCGGCCCAAACAATCAAGTCACCGTCACTGTGCCTAATTTAGGTTTGTATAATTCACTAACGACAGTAAAAAAATATGTTATATTACGATGCTTTTAGAGAGCTCTGGTGTTCCGCACACTATTTTCAAAGGGAATCAGAGGAAATATGGCAAAGAATGCGTACTTATTTTCGACAAAAAAACAGGAGGGATGACATTAGAAAAGTTGAATCATAATATTCAAGTTAAAAAAACAAGGTAATTTAATATAGATATAAAGTATTTTTCTAATTCCTAAATTTATAAGAACGGAACTGACAGCTAAGACTTTGGTAGTACAGCAGAAAGTGGAAAATAATACACAAAGAACATCAACAAAAACTAGAGTTTCCACAGGAATTCGTAAAACAACAATAAGTAAGTAATATAAATAAGCACCTTACTTCTTTTTATTTATATAGTTAAATTGTTTTTTTTTTTTAAATATTGTGTAGTTTTAATCCTTTTGATTAAAGAAGCTATCATCTCAGAGATTTTATAAGATAATTTTGTTTTGCAGAATCTTTTATATTAGTATTAGATATTCGTATAGATACGTATAAAACACAAAATTAAAAACGGAAACATTTGATTTTGGAAAAAAATTTGGTAGTTATCATTAATGAATCATGAGATACCTTTGTAAAAACTTTATATTTATAGTAAGGGTGAAAAAAAAACACTCTGTAATACAAATTTTTTTACAATTACCATCCCAACAAATTTTTCCAACATTCTTAATCAATTTGATCTATATCATCAAGTTCAGTATCTGAACTGACGATCATACAATTGCTAAACTAGGTGCTTAGTTTACCGATCGGCAAACTTTAAGGCTTATATTTGTGGGCCGAGTTGGTACAATTGTAGATTTATCTTCAGCTTTCTTCATATAATCTGAAATGATCTCGTAATGTTCAATCCAATTTATTGTACTGTTGTTGACAGTTCCTTTATCTTCGGCCTGTAACATAGCCAAATCAGAGACTAGGAGAATAATAGATTTGTCAGACCCGAACATCTGAAAGATCAAAAGATTTTTACAACTCTAACACTGTATTTAAAATTTGTTATTTAAACTTCCAACATATTCAGACCAAAGATAAAAAGTAATTGAGTATTGTCTCCTACATGTGGCATGTTTATAGCTACCTATTTGAAATACAAAATTCCTAGCTTGCCATATTCGCTAATTAAAACCAATGTGATGTTTTCATGAAAAAATATTTGGAATTTCGGCTGTCATTGTTTTTTTTGGAATTTTGGCTGTAAATTATTAAATTTAATTGGTTTTGATTTTTTAACGTGAATAATATACATTTTTCAAATTATCTCGCATAGTTCATCGCAGTTGTATAATTAGTTATCCTTAATAATTATAAAATAGATCATTAAATGTAAATAATTTTTTAAAAATATTTATTGAAATATTTTTGGGATGTCTCTCGGCAGGAATTGGCCAACTCTCAGTTGAATGCTTTCTCCCTTCGGCTTCTGAAGTCGAGTTTATTTAGGTTCTTTTTAATACAGCCCTTCCAAAGCTAAAACCCATAGAACTGCCGTCTGCTATTATGACGCACCATTTTTTGAGGTATATAGAAGAACTGAATAGGCCTCTACCCAAAAATTATGTAAAGGGTTTTCGAATAAAAGTGATATGATTTCTTTTTAAAAACACACTAATTGTTAAGGAAATTCAAATGTGTTTTATTTAATGTGAAGTACAATCGAAACAATTAAGTTCTGAATAAAACGTCATTCAAATGGCCTCCACGCCTTCTTTTACAGGAACGAATTCGATGAACCCAATTTTCGAGCACTTTTTCCACTAAATCAAGTCGTATGTCATGAATAGCACGTTTAATATTGACTTCTTAAGCTTGAAGAGAGTCTGCTTTATTGCTAAAACCAATGACTTCAAATAACCCCACAAGAAATAGTCTAATGTTGTTAAATCACAACTTCTTGGAGGCCATTCAATGTCACAATTTCTTGAAAAAATCGAATCCAAACTTTTCTCGCAATAATTCGGTTGTTGCACGTGCTGTGTGGCACGTAGCCCCGGTTTGTTGGAACCAGATGTTGTCAAGATCAACTTCTTCCAATTTCGGCCATAAAAAGTTGGTTATCATCGATCTATACCGCTCTCCATTGACAGTAACGGCGTTACCAGCTTCATTTCGAAAGAAGTACGGACCGATGATTCCACCAGACCACAAACCATACCAAACTGTCAATTTAGGTCAATGTAATGGGTGTTCACGAATAATTTGTAGATTTTTTTCGCACCAGAATCGACAGTTTTGTTTATTTACCGCACCACTCAGATGAAAGTGAGCCTCATCGGAGAAGATGATTTTCTTAACAAAATCATTATCGTTTTCAAGTTGTTCCAAGACAAAATTTGAATAATTTGTAAACGTTGTTCTTGCGTATATCTCTCCATTATGAAATTGTTATCATTACTGAATACTATGGAAAAAAAAGACAAATCATGACATATTACAAATGGCCGAAACGTCACTTAGAAATCATATCACTCTTATTGGAGAACGCTATACAAATTTTGTCAACAATACATTCGTAAGAACGCACACACATGTAAAATTACAGAAACGGCATCAATCAGTGGAGGCCAATTTTAAAGTTCAGTATGCAATTGACGAGGTAATTTTACTATGCATTTTTCGGAGCAATTGACGAGGTAATTTTACTATGCCTAGAACAGTCTCAACAGGTAGGCGTCACACCACGAATTATCTCGTTTTTTTGTTTTAATATTTCGGTGCCAGTACCACTTAATGCATTGTTAATGTAGCAGAATTTCGTGTGATGAGGGTCCGTTGAAGGTTCATTACTAATAAAACAGTGTCCAAGCCTTATTTATTATCTTTCACAAGATTATCAAAATATAAAAGAAGTATACACTTTACACATCATGCACGTTATATTTTCTTAAACAAGCACTACAACTGTTTTTTCTGGCAACTTTCGCATCAAATTAAATATTTGTTGGACAAATATATGGCATAAGTAAATTTAAATAGAAAACGCAGAAAGTAAAACCAATTTAGTTATAGAGTATGTGATAGGCGAATTTAATGCGAAAGTTGCCAGAGAAGACAAACACTTTAACTGTTTTCTCTAGCAATTATAGCATTTAATTCGTTTTTCGCAATTTTAATATCATGCTTATGACACCGTTGGTTAACGGTTTCTAGACGGATATAAAACTTGTCATTTCCATGTCTCCTGTATTTTCTATGAGCACATAGACCGTCATCGTTATCTCCTAATGCAAAATTACATCTTAACATATTAATTTGTGCGGTGTTATTGTAATAGATGTCACTGAATTTCTGCTTTTGTATCATCTTGTTAAATTCGGTCCATGTACATTGAGAACATTTGCATGATTTTATAATATATCTATTCTTATTATTGTACAAATGCTGCAATTGTGAATTCTAATATCGTGATCATTATCAGATTCATAATTTACTCACTTTCTTTCGATTTGACGTATTTATATACGGAGCGGGTTTATTCGCCTTAGTTGAATCGCCACGTTCAAGGCCTTATTACGGCCTTTCGTCTCTCCTACAATATGGAGGGACTATTGATAAAGCTAAAGTAGAATTTATTCTAGAAGATATTAATCACACCCTGGGACTGTGTAAAATATAAAATATGTTTTACAATATAGAAAAATTCGATAAAATCAATGCAATAATTTATTTTAAATAAACACAATATTCTGATTGAAAACGTTGATATGGCGAAATAAAATGTTTAATAATATATAAACTAAAATTATTTATAATTTACTTTTGGTCTGTACATCTAATCGGAAATATTTGAAATATATTTCCTTAAAAAAGTGATTATTATAAAAAAATATATTACTATTATTAAAAAATAATACCACAAATTTTGTAACTGCACAAAATTTGTGTTATTATTATTTAACAGTATTCATATGGTTGTGCTTATAATAATCATAAAATAAATTTGCATTTTTTAATATTTTGCAAAATATGCATCCTTTCTTCATCTCTTGGACTTTGATCTTTTGGTATAGCTCAAAGATAAAGAATATACAGTGCAGCTTTTGACTACGAATTGGTAAGAACTTCTAACGTAAAGCAAAATATTGATGATATGGAAAAGCATAATAATGATATGGCATAGATAATGTATGTAGCGAAACGATTCATTGAAGAAAACATGAGAAAAACCTAAAAAATCCTATAAATTTTAATAAAAAATAGAGTTGACTAGAAATAAAATAGAAAACTGATAAAAAATATATTTCACACATAATGCTATATTGTCGGAATGAATGCATACGATTTTGTTTAGTAGCCATTTTCTAAATCAGATCGAACACGGTTAGAAATTTTTGAATTTATTATAGTGTCATGTATATGTGTGTTACCACGAAACAATATTTTTACTTTAAAACTTTAGTGAAACTGAACAGAAGTCAACTGATGAACTTTAAATCTATTGTTGATTGATGTGCTGTAATATGATTTTGTTCGTACAAATTTTTCAACAACTCATATGAAACGGACACTATTTCTTGTATGTCGCCGTTATTATTTCCGATACCTTTCGGTATGAATTGTTATATAGTCAATAACCTCACCTATTTCATAATTTCTTAATTTGCTTAAATTTATTCTGTCTGTTACTGATTTTTTATATCTATACATAGAAATAAAACTAAAATGTATGAACAAAAATCGAATCGAATATTTTATCTTGAGCAACGTAAAAAATGTATGAATGTACAATAATTCATATATGAACAAAGCAATAATATTTTACGAATATTTTAGATGTATTCACTAGCATTTACAAATCAAATTGATGAATTGAACTGTTATACATAAATTATCCTACCATATCGGTTAAATTTTATAGACCTTTTAACATCAATAAAAGGTATATAAAATTTAATCGATATGTTTTAATAAGAGATATAAAATAACAGGGTGCGTTTAAAAAATAAATATTTTTTTAAGTTTATAATTATTTTATAAATCTGCAATATTTTTTGAACAAAGATGTATTTGTATTTAATTTGATTGTCCAATTTAACATAAATAATATATTATAGTTTCAAAAGTCAGATCGAACACGGTTAAAATATATTGAGAACGTTTTCAGAAGTTTGACATTTTTCGTACTAATTCAGAAGCTCTCCGTATATTTTTCGTCCGTAATAATGTATCAGTTGACTATGCGTCTTGTGTTTGAGAGATTTATGCTAGGACACATTAACAAAACATAGTAATCAAGTATTTTATTGTGAGAATAAATTGTATGATGTTTATAGACCATACTTTTGTTTAATGACAGTAGGAAATTTAGTAGTCGATTACATTGCTTATCGAATCATTTATACATCGAGTACACTATGAAATTGGACGACAGTTTTTTTAAAAATTACGGCTAATGATTATATTTTATTGACTTTCGAATGATATGCAATAAGTTTATTTTATTAACTTTTTGGATATGTTTAAAGATTTTTTTTTTAAATTCTGGGCGTCAGGACCAATATACCCTTTTCTAACCTTGTTTGCCTAATAGTGAATTTTAATAATATAAATAGCAAATTCATTGCCATTTCTTCGGCATTGGATTTATGGCCGTAGTAATCTGCAACGTTCAAAAAGCCGTTTCTTCATTAATTTTAATAGTACCGGTCATGGTCAATTTAATCACATGCATAATTTTTAATCATACTATAAATTTAATCAATTGATGAATTCAAAATTAAAACAAATCAAAAAAAAATTCCTCTGAACAAACTAATTTCGATTGAAATTAACCCAGAAGCTTCAAAATGATCTTCACACCTCTTGTCCCCGAGAAATTGTAATTAAGAAAGCTATAGCTTCTACGTCTGACAGACTCTCCCATCTATTTAGGTGCTTAAATATAATAATGCTATAATAATCAATATACAATAAAATATATGTCAAATAATATTGTAGAGGAATGTTTAAAAAATTATAATAACGCATTGCATGATGTAGTTCTAAAAACAATTCATCTGTGTATACTCATTATCTCAATTTTATTCTTGCAATTAACGTACCATTATCTCAATTTTTATTTCATCATTTGCAAAACTCAAATGGTTGTCATCTTTATTAATTGAACCGGCCACGACCAATTCCAATCAATTGATAAATTTAAAAATTGAAATAAATCCAAAAATTTACATTTTAAAGAACTAATTTTAGATCCATCTGATTGAAAGAAATCATTGGTCATTAATAATTTAATGATCCATTATTTCCCTATAAACCCCTTGCCCTTAAATGATTTAACTTTGTTTACAGAAACATATAATTGTTCATACGTAAAATCGGGCTGCGTTTAAAAAGTTCCAATCCTATCAAATGTTTGCCTCTGAGATTTATTTATAGTCATTGCAGGATCTGGAATTATTGGAAACTGAGCTTTGTGGAAATTGAAAGGTAAACTAGTGTCAGAATACGTCAAATTAATTCGTGGAATAAAAAATCGTTTATTGCGTGCAACATCTGTTAAAATTTCGCAATCAATTCTGTTATTATGCAAACACTTAATACGCATTTAAGTACTATTGACTTATGCTTGCGATGTATTCAATTTACGAATAAGTGAAACAATACAATTTATTTTCAATACTAATTTATGAGGTGGCAAACCACTAACTGACAAAAAATTTAAAAATTCAACTAGATAATTATTAATTTCACTTATATCGTCACAATCATTAATTATTAATGCTTTCTCTTGCCCTGGGATGCGATTAAGTATATTATTTTTTATTAAATATATCATCGATTATATTATTGACATCACCCACTAATTGCTGCGAAATTTCTATAATATCTGCGCTATACTGTGGGAAATTTGTCAATCCGTAATGACCTCTAAGTTTTCTTAGAAATTCTTGTTCATTTTATAGAGCTCTCATATTTTGAGTCGGAGTAATATGATGAAATAAATTAGATTCATTCTAACTAATTACACAATTTTCTATTAATATTGCACACGACACATGTAGGGCAACTGGTAAAATATGTCGAAAATCACCACACAATCGGATTACTTTTCCACCAAAAATTTTATTCTTATCAACAACATTTGTGCTTGAATCTCTCTATAAGAGAAATTGCATCTATTATAATCAAACACGCTGAAATTATGTTACGATCATGATTACTATTTGCCGTAATGTTCGCAACTGAATTTTCTAAAATTGGAATTGGTAATTTAAAAACATGTAAAGTTCAACTTCCATTTGAGAGCATCAAAGCAATACCACTGAAAGCAGTTGGAATACAAACGAAGATTGAGAGAATGTATTTTATGAATAATTGGAGTTTATGTAAAAGTTTTGTCGCTACCTGCATGTGCAGTTACACAAAATACATTGCAGTCAGTATCATGATAAATAATTTTACAAATGACTTTATCGATTATATTACGCTGTTCGCTATTAGCTATTAAAAAAAAATTCTTTATGACAACATAACGTAAATGTAGTTTTTTCAGGTAAGCTAAGTAAAATACTTACTTTACAAAATTTGCACGTCAAATTCATTAAACCACATTGTAAATGTCAAAATTCCGTAGAAATAAATTCAATGCACGTTGATCCGTTAATATTCAGCGTCGAGGCATTCTAACTGAAATACTTTTTTTTCTGCGTGTTATACTATGTGTATTAAAAAACCGGAAATAATTGACTTAGAAAATAGTAAACTTTAAAAAATTTGTTAGTAAAATTTCAAGTTGAAAAAAATTACTTCGAAATTGTTAAAAATATAGTTGACTCCCGTACAGATTGCTGTAGACCAAAACTCCGTTGTGGAACAAGTGAACAAATAAAAATACCGGTACTTTGATACAAAAAGTTAGATAACAAAAATCAGCGTGTTTTTTATTGTTCGACTAAAAACGAGAAGTGAAGTGACTCTTACATTTGAGTGCGCTAGCCGAATCGAGCATAGCACACTCAGACTAATACAAATGACATGCAAAGTGTAAATAAAATAAAACTGTAATTAAACTGCAATGAGTGCACTCAACGAATTTCAACACTCCCACTTTTACCAGTTACCCTAATTCAAAATATTAGTATTTCTTTGGCACAAGGCCCATCAATTTGCAAAAATATTGATGCCTCTTCCTTGGTAAGGCTTTGGTCATTACATCTGCCACCTGTTCATCCGTCGCCACGTATTGCAAATCGAAGATCCCGTCTTCGTACTTCTCGCGGATGAAATGATATCGTACGTCGATATGCTTTGTCCTCTTATGGAATTCCGGATTTTTCACGAGTCGAATCGCGCTTTGATTGTCCATAAAGAATGTTGGTTGGTCCAAATCACGAATAAGTGAAACAATACAATTTATTTTCAATACTAATTTATGAGGTGGCAAACCACTAACTGACAAAAAATTTAAAAATTCAACTAGATAATTATTAATTTCACTTATATCGTCACAATCATTAATTATTAATGCTTTCTCTTGCCCTGGGATGCGATTAAGTATATTATTTTTTATTAAATATATCATCGATTATATTATTGACATCACCCACTAATTGCTGCGAAATTTCTATAATATCTGCGCTATACTGTGGGAAATTTGTCAATCCGTAATGACCTCTAAGTTTTCTTAGAAATTCTTGTTCATTTTATAGAGCTCTCATATTTTGAGTCGGAGTAATATGATGAAATAAATTAGATTCATTCCAACTAATTACACAATTTTCTATTAATATTGCACACGACACATGTAGGGCAACTGGTAAAATATGTCGAAAATCACCACACAATCGGATTACTTTTCCACCAAAAATTTTATTCTTATCAACAACATTTGTGCTTGAATCTCTCTATAAGAGAAATTGCATCTATTATAATCAAACACGCTGAAATTATGTTACGATCATGATTACTATTTGCCGTAATGTTCGCAACTGAATTTTCTAAAATTGGAATTGGTAATTTAAAAACATGTAAAGTTCAACTTCCATTTGAGAGCATCAAAGCAATACCACTGAAAGCAGTTGGAATACAAACGAAGATTGAGAGAATGTATTTTATGAATAATTGGAGTTTATGTAAAAGTTTTGTCGCTACCTGCATGTGCAGTTACACAAAATACATTGCAGTCAGTATCATGATAAATAATTTTACAAATGACTTTATCGATTATATTACGCTGTTCGCTATTAGCTATTAAAAAAAAATTCTTTATGACAACATAACGTAAATGTAGTTTTTTCAGGTAAGCTAAGTAAAATACTTACTTTACAAAATTTGCACGTCAAATTCATTAAACCACATTGTAAATGTCAAAATTCCGTAGAAATAAATTCAATGCACGTTGATCCGTTAATATTCAGCGTCGAGGCATTCTAACTGAAATACTTTTTTTTCTGCGTGTTATACTATGTGTATTAGAAAACCGGAAATAATTGACTTAGAAAATAGTAAACTTTAAAAAATTTGTTAGTAAAATTTCAAGTTGAAAAAAATTACTTCGAAATTGTTAAAAATATAGTTGACTCCCGTACAGATTGCTGTAGACCAAAACTCCGTTGTGGAACAAGTGAACAAATAAAAATACCGGTACTTTGATACAAAAAGTTAGATAACAAAAATCAGCGTGTTTTTTATTGTTCGACTAAAAACGAGAAGTGAAGTGACTCTTACATTTGAGTGCGCTAGCCGAATCGAGCATAGCACACTCAGACTAATACAAATGACATGCAAAGTGTAAATAAAATAAAACTGTAATTAAACTGCAATGAGTGCACTCAACGAATTTCAACACTCCCACTTTTACCAGTTACCCTAATTCAAAATATTAGTATTTCTTTGGCACAAGGCCCATCAATTTGCAAAAATATTGATGCCTCTTCCTTGGTAAGGCTTTGGTCATTACATCTGCCACCTGTTCATCCGTCGCCACGTATTGCAAATCGAAGATCCCGTCTTCGTACTTCTCGCGGATGAAATGATATCGTACGTCGATATGCTTTGTCCTCTTATGGAATTCCGGATTTTTCACGAGTCGAATCGCGCTTTGATTGTCCATAAAGAATGTTGGTTGGTCCAAATCACGAATAAGTGAAACAATACAATTTATTTTCAATACTAATTTATGAGGTGGCAAACCACTAACTGACAAAAAATTTAAAAATTCAACTAGATAATTATTAATTTCACTTATATCGTCACAATCATTAATTATTAATGCTTTCTCTTGCCCTGGGATGCGATTAAGTATATTATTTTTTATTAAATATATCATCGATTATATTATTGACATCACCCACTAATTGCTGCGAAATTTCTATAATATCTGCGCTATACTGTGGGAAATTTGTCAATCCGTAATGACCTCTAAGTTTTCTTAGAAATTCTTGTTCATTTTATAGAGCTCTCATATTTTGAGTCGGAGTAATATGATGAAATAAATTAGATTCATTCCAACTAATTACACAATTTTCTATTAATATTGCACACGACACATGTAGGGCAACTGGTAAAATATGTCGAAAATCACCACACAATCGGATTACTTTTCCACCAAAAATTTTATTCTTATCAACAACATTTGTGCTTGAATCTCTCTATAAGAGAAATTGCATCTATTATAATCAAACACGCTGAAATTATGTTACGATCATGATTACTATTTGCCGTAATGTTCGCAACTGAATTTTCTAAAATTGGAATTGGTAATTTAAAAACATGTAAAGTTCAACTTCCATTTGAGAGCATCAAAGCAATACCACTGAAAGCAGTTGGAATACAAACGAAGATTGAGAGAATGTATTTTATGAATAATTGGAGTTTATGTAAAAGTTTTGTCGCTACCTGCATGTGCAGTTACACAAAATACATTGCAGTCAGTATCATGATAAATAATTTTACAAATGACTTTATCGATTATATTACGCTGTTCGCTATTAGCTATTAAAAAAAAATTCTTTATGACAACATAACGTAAATGTAGTTTTTTCAGGTAAGCTAAGTAAAATACTTACTTTACAAAATTTGCACGTCAAATTCATTAAACCACATTGTAAATGTCAAAATTCCGTAGAAATAAATTCAATGCACGTTGATCCGTTAATATTCAGCGTCGAGGCATTCTAACTGAAATACTTTTTTTTCTGCGTGTTATACTATGTGTATTAAAAAACCGGAAATAATTGACTTAGAAAATAGTAAACTTTAAAAAATTTGTTAGTAAAATTTCAAGTTGAAAAAAATTACTTCGAAATTGTTAAAAATATAGTTGACTCCCGTACAGATTGCTGTAGACCAAAACTCCGTTGTGGAACAAGTGAACAAATAAAAATACCGGTACTTTGATACAAAAAGTTAGATAACAAAAATCAGCGTGTTTTTTATTGTTCGACTAAAAACGAGAAGTGAAGTGACTCTTACATTTGAGTGCGCTAGCCGAATCGAGCATAGCACACTCAGACTAATACAAATGACATGCAAAGTGTAAATAAAATAAAACTGTAATTAAACTGCAATGAGTGCACTCAACGAATTTCAACACTCCCACTTTTACCAGTTACCCTAATTCAAAATATTAGTATTTCTTTGGCACAAGGCCCATCAATTTGCAAAAATATTGATGCCTCTTCCTTGGTAAGGCTTTGGTCATTACATCTGCCACCTGTTCATCCGTCGCCACGTATTGCAAATCGAAGATCCCGTCTTCGTACTTCTCGCGGATGAAATGATATCGTACGTCGATATGCTTTGTCCTCTTATGGAATTCCGGATTTTTCACGAGTCGAATCGCGCTTTGATTGTCCATAAAGAATGTTGGTTGGTCCAAATCACGAATAAGTGAAACAATACAATTTATTTTCAATACTAATTTATGAGGTGGCAAACCACTAACTGACAAAAAATTTAAAAATTCAACTAGATAATTATTAATTTCACTTATATCGTCACAATCATTAATTATTAATGCTTTCTCTTGCCCTGGGATGCGATTAAGTATATTATTTTTTATTAAATATATCATCGATTATATTATTGACATCACCCACTAATTGCTGCGAAATTTCTATAATATCTGCGCTATACTGTGGGAAATTTGTCAATCCGTAATGACCTCTAAGTTTTCTTAGAAATTCTTGTTCATTTTATAGAGCTCTCATATTTTGAGTCGGAGTAATATGATGAAATAAATTAGATTCATTCCAACTAATTACACAATTTTCTATTAATATTGCACACGACACATGTAGGGCAACTGGTAAAATATGTCGAAAATCACCACACAATCGGATTACTTTTCCACCAAAAATTTTATTCTTATCAACAACATTTGTGCTTGAATCTCTCTATAAGAGAAATTGCATCTATTATAATCAAACACGCTGAAATTATGTTACGATCATGATTACTATTTGCCGTAATGTTCGCAACTGAATTTTCTAAAATTGGAATTGGTAATTTAAAAACATGTAAAGTTCAACTTCCATTTGAGAGCATCAAAGCAATACCACTGAAAGCAGTTGGAATACAAACGAAGATTGAGAGAATGTATTTTATGAATAATTGGAGTTTATGTAAAAGTTTTGTCGCTACCTGCATGTGCAGTTACACAAAATACATTGCAGTCAGTATCATGATAAATAATTTTACAAATGACTTTATCGATTATATTACGCTGTTCGCTATTAGCTATTAAAAAAAAATTCTTTATGACAACATAACGTAAATGTAGTTTTTTCAGGTAAGCTAAGTAAAATACTTACTTTACAAAATTTGCACGTCAAATTCATTAAACCACATTGTAAATGTCAAAATTCCGTAGAAATAAATTCAATGCACGTTGATCCGTTAATATTCAGCGTCGAGGCATTCTAACTGAAATACTTTTTTTTCTGCGTGTTATACTATGTGTATTAAAAAACCGGAAATAATTGACTTAGAAAATAGTAAACTTTAAAAAATTTGTTAGTAAAATTTCAAGTTGAAAAAAATTACTTCGAAATTGTTAAAAATATAGTTGACTCCCGTACAGATTGCTGTAGACCAAAACTCCGTTGTGGAACAAGTGAACAAATAAAAATACCGGTACTTTGATACAAAAAGTTAGATAACAAAAATCAGCGTGTTTTTTATTGTTCGACTAAAAACGAGAAGTGAAGTGACTCTTACATTTGAGTGCGCTAGCCGAATCGAGCATAGCACACTCAGACTAATACAAATGACATGCAAAGTGTAAATAAAATAATACTGTAATTAAACTGCAATGAGTGCACTCAACGAATTTCAACACTCCCACTTTTACCAGTTACCCTAATTCAAAATATTAGTATTTCTTTGGCACAAGGCCCATCAATTTGCAAAAATATTGATGCCTCTTCCTTGGTAAGGCTTTGGTCATTACATCTGCCACCTGTTCATCCGTCGCCACGTATTGCAAATCGAAGATCCCGTCTTCGTACTTCTCGCGGATGAAATGATATCGTACGTCGATATGCTTTGTCCTCTTATGGAATTCCGGATTTTTCACGAGTCGAATCGCGCTTTGATTGTCCATAAAGAATGTTGGTTGGTCCAAATCACGAATAAGTGAAACAATACAATTTATTTTCAATACTAATTTATGAGGTGGCAAACCACTAACTGACAAAAAATTTAAAAATTCAACTAGATAATTATTAATTTCACTTATATCGTCACAATCATTAATTATTAATGCTTTCTCTTGCCCTGGGATGCGATTAAGTATATTATTTTTTATTAAATATATCATCGATTATATTATTGACATCACCCACTAATTGCTGCGAAATTTCTATAATATCTGCGCTATACTGTGGGAAATTTGTCAATCCGTAATGACCTCTAAGTTTTCTTAGAAATTCTTGTTCATTTTATAGAGCTCTCATATTTTGAGTCGGAGTAATATGATGAAATAAATTAGATTCATTCCAACTAATTACACAATTTTCTATTAATATTGCACACGACACATGTAGGGCAACTGGTAAAATATGTCGAAAATCACCACACAATCGGATTACTTTTCCACCAAAAATTTTATTCTTATCAACAACATTTGTGCTTGAATCTCTCTATAAGAGAAATTGCATCTATTATAATCAAACACGCTGAAATTATGTTACGATCATGATTACTATTTGCCGTAATGTTCGCAACTGAATTTTCTAAAATTGGAATTGGTAATTTAAAAACATGTAAAGTTCAACTTCCATTTGAGAGCATCAAAGCAATACCACTGAAAGCAGTTGGAATACAAACGAAGATTGAGAGAATGTATTTTATGAATAATTGGAGTTTATGTAAAAGTTTTGTCGCTACCTGCATGTGCAGTTACACAAAATACATTGCAGTCAGTATCATGATAAATAATTTTACAAATGACTTTATCGATTATATTACGCTGTTCGCTATTAGCTATTAAAAAAAAATTCTTTATGACAACATAACGTAAATGTAGTTTTTTCAGGTAAGCTAAGTAAAATACTTACTTTACAAAATTTGCACGTCAAATTCATTAAACCACATTGTAAATGTCAAAATTCCGTAGAAATAAATTCAATGCACGTTGATCCGTTAATATTCAGCGTCGAGGCATTCTAACTGAAATACTTTTTTTTCTGCGTGTTATACTATGTGTATTAAAAAACCGGAAATAATTGACTTAGAAAATAGTAAACTTTAAAAAATTTGTTAGTAAAATTTCAAGTTGAAAAAAATTACTTCGAAATTGTTAAAAATATAGTTGACTCCCGTACAGATTGCTGTAGACCAAAACTCCGTTGTGGAACAAGTGAACAAATAAAAATACCGGTACTTTGATACAAAAAGTTAGATAACAAAAATCAGCGTGTTTTTTATTGTTCGACTAAAAACGAGAAGTGAAGTGACTCTTACATTTGAGTGCGCTAGCCGAATCGAGCATAGCACACTCAGACTAATACAAATGACATGCAAAGTGTAAATAAAATAAAACTGTAATTAAACTGCAATGAGTGCACTCAACGAATTTCAACACTCCCACTTTTACCAGTTACCCTAATTCAAAATATTAGTATTTCTTTGGCACAAGGCCCATCAATTTGCAAAAATATTGATGCCTCTTCCTTGGTAAGGCTTTGGTCATTACATCTGCCACCTGTTCATCCGTCGCCACGTATTGCAAATCGAAGATCCCGTCTTCGTACTTCTCGCGGATGAAATGATATCGTACGTCGATATGCTTTGTCCTCTTATGGAATTCCGGATTTTTCACGAGTCGAATCGCGCTTTGATTGTCCATAAAGAATGTTGGTTGGTCCAAATCACGAATAAGTGAAACAATACAATTTATTTTCAATACTAATTTATGAGGTGGCAAACCACTAACTGACAAAAAATTTAAAAATTCAACTAGATAATTATTAATTTCACTTATATCGTCACAATCATTAATTATTAATGCTTTCTCTTGCCCTGGGATGCGATTAAGTATATTATTTTTTATTAAATATATCATCGATTATATTATTGACATCACCCACTAATTGCTGCGAAATTTCTATAATATCTGCGCTATACTGTGGGAAATTTGTCAATCCGTAATGACCTCTAAGTTTTCTTAGAAATTCTTGTTCATTTTATAGAGCTCTCATATTTTGAGTCGGAGTAATATGATGAAATAAATTAGATTCATTCCAACTAATTACACAATTTTCTATTAATATTGCACACGACACATGTAGGGCAACTGGTAAAATATGTCGAAAATCACCACACAATCGGATTACTTTTCCACCAAAAATTTTATTCTTATCAACAACATTTGTGCTTGAATCTCTCTATAAGAGAAATTGCATCTATTATAATCAAACACGCTGAAATTATGTTACGATCATGATTACTATTTGCCGTAATGTTCGCAACTGAATTTTCTAAAATTGGAATTGGTAATTTAAAAACATGTAAAGTTCAACTTCCATTTGAGAGCATCAAAGCAATACCACTGAAAGCAGTTGGAATACAAACGAAGATTGAGAGAATGTATTTTATGAATAATTGGAGTTTATGTAAAAGTTTTGTCGCTACCTGCATGTGCAGTTACACAAAATACATTGCAGTCAGTATCATGATAAATAATTTTACAAATGACTTTATCGATTATATTACGCTGTTCGCTATTAGCTATTAAAAAAAAATTCTTTATGACAACATAACGTAAATGTAGTTTTTTCAGGTAAGCTAAGTAAAATACTTACTTTACAAAATTTGCACGTCAAATTCATTAAACCACATTGTAAATGTCAAAATTCCGTAGAAATAAATTCAATGCACGTTGATCCGTTAATATTCAGCGTCGAGGCATTCTAACTGAAATACTTTTTTTTCTGCGTGTTATACTATGTGTATTAAAAAACCGGAAATAATTGACTTAGAAAATAGTAAACTTTAAAAAATTTGTTAGTAAAATTTCAAGTTGAAAAAAATTACTTCGAAATTGTTAAAAATATAGTTGACTCCCGTACAGATTGCTGTAGACCAAAACTCCGTTGTGGAACAAGTGAACAAATAAAAATACCGGTACTTTGATACAAAAAGTTAGATAACAAAAATCAGCGTGTTTTTTATTGTTCGACTAAAAACGAGAAGTGAAGTGACTCTTACATTTGAGTGCGCTAGCCGAATCGAGCATAGCACACTCAGACTAATACAAATGACATGCAAAGTGTAAATAAAATAAAACTGTAATTAAACTGCAATGAGTGCACTCAACGAATTTCAACACTCCCACTTTTACCAGTTACCCTAATTCAAAATATTAGTATTTCTTTGGCACAAGGCCCATCAATTTGCAAAAATATTGATGCCTCTTCCTTGGTAAGGCTTTGGTCATTACATCTGCCACCTGTTCATCCGTCGCCACGTATTGCAAATCGAAGATCCCGTCTTCGTACTTCTCGCGGATGAAATGATATCGTACGTCGATATGCTTTGTCCTCTTATGGAATTCCGGATTTTTCACGAGTCGAATCGCGCTTTGATTGTCCATAAAGAATGTTGGTTGGTCCAAATCTGCTGACAATATTTCGGACAACAATCGACGCAGCCACACCAATTCTTTTATTGCATGCGATGCCGCCAAGTATTCGGACTCCGTTGTTGATAGCGCCACCGACTTTTGACGCTCTGAGCCCCAACTGACAACGCTGTTGCCAAACATGAATACGTATCCCGATGTCGATCGTCTGGTATCGATGTCTCCTGCATAATCTACGTCGCTGTAACCGCACAAATTCAACCTGATTTTGCCTTCAAAACTGATTCCGATATCTGCCGTTCCCTTGACGTATTACAAAATGCGTTTAACCGCATTCACGTGTGCTGGCGCCGGTTTCTCCAAGTGTCGACTTACGCTGCCAACGGCAAAACTGATGTCTGGACGCGTAGCCACGGCCAAATACATCAAACTACCGACTGCCTCACGATACGAAAAATTTACTTCTCTGTGTGCATTAAAATCGCCAAGATTTTGTGCACTGTCCAATGGTGTAGCAACAGCATTACAATCTGCCATGCCAAAACGGTTGAGCACCTTTCGTGCATAGGTGATTTAAAAATTTAAATTTTTGGATTTATTTATTCACCTTTATTCACGTAACAAAATTTACGCCTGCTGATTTACGTGAATCGATCCGTCCGATCGCTGCTCGATTTCAAGCCCCAAAAAGCATTTGAGCTTGGACACTTTCACCTCGAATTCCCTGCGCAAATGTTCAATGACTGAAACAATTTTGTTCTCATCTTCTGATGCAATTAAACCGTCGTCGACGTATATCGCAAGTATCATCATTCCATTTTTCCCATTGCACACAAAAACGCATGGATCCGATTCACTGGCCACGAAATTGAATTTGCCAATGAATGACGTAAATTTATTGTTCCAGCAGCGCGATGCCTGCTTCAATCCATACAAGCTCTTGAGCAACTTGCACACTCGTCCGCTGCCATCGTCATATCCGACCGGTTGGCTCATGTAGACGTTTTTTTCCAAATCGCCATTTAGAAAAGCCGTCTTTACATCAAATTGCTGCAGCTTCATTTGTTTTGACGCTGCCAGCACCAATATTGCTCGAATCGATGTAAATTTTACCACCTGACTAAACGTTTCCTTATAATCAATGCCATATTCCTGTGTGAATCCCCGCACTACCAATCGCGCCTTGTAGCGATCAATGCTTTCATCCGGATTCTGCTTCAATTTAAAAATCCAACGATTATCAATTACCTTTTGGCCTTCTGGCGGATCGAACAAATTCCATGTATGATTCTTGATGAGTGAATTATACTCCTCGTTCATTGCCCGCTCCCACTGTTTGTGATCATCTGATTCGATTGCCTGCTCGTACGTTTTTGGTTCATCACCGATAGCCAACATAGCAAGGTGATCTGCCGATGCGAAATACGAGAGTCGTCGTGACGCCATAATATCATTTCGATCGCGCAAACGCCGTCCAATAACATTTCTATTATCAAGATCACAAATTGCACCACGATTTATCGGTTGCTCCGCCATCATTTCCGCATCATCCCTCTCCAATATTTCATCTGGCACGTCCGCATCCTTGTCGACCTCTTTCTCCATATCACCAATATCAAGTGCTGCCATTGATTCTTCCAGAAGAAAAATCACGTCGCAAGCCACCTCGATTTTGTTCGTCTCCGAATTCCACACTCGATACGATTTCGAATGATTTTCGTATCCAACGAACAAACACTTGACTGCTTTCGGATCCAACTTTTGTCGTTTTTCCTTTGGAATGTGTACGAATACTTCAGAACCGAAAATCCGCAAATGATTGATTTTCGCCTTTTTGTTGTACCACAATTCGTACGGTGATTTTTCCAATACTGTGCTCGTTCCAGTTCGATTCAGCACATGTACTGCCAAGTTTACAGCCTCCGCCCAGAATTTGTAGTCCATTTGTTTCGAATGAATCATCGTTCGCGCTGACTCCACAATTGTACGATTGTCACGCTCCACACAACCATTCTGCTCCGGCGTGTACGGCACAGTTCGCTGATGTTCAATGCCCATTTCATTGGAAAACTTTTCCAATTCCGCATTGACGAATTCTGTCCCGTAATCAGATCGAAAACTACGAACTTTATGTCCAATTTCTCGCTGCATTCGCATCACCATCATCTTGACTTTTGCTGCTACTTCCGACTTTTGCTTCAGAAAATACACAAAACGAAAATGTGAAAAATCGTCGTTAAGAAGCAAAAAATATCTCGAACCGCCAATTGAATTAGTTTGCATTGGCCCACAAACGTCCGCATGAATATTTTCGCCGCATTTCCTTGATTTCTCCTCACGACTCTTATGACTGCCACGATGATGCTTCCCATAGACGCACGCGTCGCACGCAAACCCTTCGTCAACAAAATCAATCTCGTTGCTCCGCAGAAACTTCCTCACATGTGTGACGTTTTGATGTCCCAATCGCTCATGCCATGCTTGCAGCGACATTTTTTTGATAGCCACATTTGCAGTCGCTCCATCGACCTCCGACGATTCCCCAACTTTGAACAACATTTGAAAAAGCCTTTCGCGTCGAACTCCCACTGCAAAAATGTTTCCATCTTTCACCAATTCGCAGTTCTTGCTGCGAATTGGTGCAATTGATAGCCTCGATCCATGGCCCTTCCCGACGAAAATAAATTCAGATGAATTTCCGGCACATACAACACATTCACCATACGTCTGCGAATCCATTGATCGCCATTAAATGCAAGAATATTGATGTCGCCCTTTCCTTGAGCCATGATCCTTTCGCCATTTCCAACCGTTACGTGTGAAGATGCGTCCACAAGGTTCTCGAACCATTCACGTCGATGACACATATGATCACTAGCTCCCAGTCCAACACCCAAGTGTTTTTGTCTCCAGTCGAAATTGAGCTATGACATATAAATGCATCGCTTGGCGCACTGTCCTGTTTCTTGTTGTCGTTCGAATTGTTCTTCTTCTTTCTTGGGCAATCACGCTTCCAATGACCACTTCTGCCGCACAGAAAACAATCACCTTTTGGTCTGGTGTTACCACCCTTGCCCCTATTTTTATTATTCTGTCCAGACGAGAAACTCTTCTTCGCATCAAATGTTTTCTTCGAAAAATTCCGCTTGGCCATCAACGCTTCCCCATTTTCGACTTGTCCCTGCGCTTTTAATCGAAGCTCTTCTGCCATTAATCACGCACGCAAATTTGCCATCGTTCGATCTCCCAAAGCCGTTGATTCCCAAGCACTATGAAAATGGTTATATTCCGCTGGCAAAGACATAAGAATCTTTGTCATAACCATTGTTTCAGAAACCCCTTCATTTTGGTCCCTTAATTGCTGCACGACCTCCATGAGTTTCGACATACACGTTGCAATATCATTGCCCGGCTCCTTTGTGAAACTGTAATACCGTTGTTGCAAAAACAGTATATTTGCCTTTGATGCTTGCTCATATGTGCTCTTGAGCGTTGTCCACATCGCATTTGCCGTTTCACAATTCATAATTTGCAGCAGTGGCTGCTTTTTGCATGCCATCGAAATTGCACATCTTGCCCTGGCATCGCTGTTCTTCCACGTTACGATTGCCGTTGCATAATCCTGAGCCTTAACTGTCGGTGCCAAATCCGTACCGTCCACTACGTCGAACAAATCTTTGGCTTCCAGCACTTGGCGCATTTGAAACTTCCTTGTTAGCCAATTGCTTCCACCCTCCAATCTTTCAATATTCATTCGATCGCTCTCCATTTGTTTTTCTTCGAATTATACCGTAAAATAGATTTACTAAATTCGCCCTTCTCGTTTGCGCACCACTTTTTCCGAACCGAAATAGATTTCTCGACGCACGGCAACAAAGCAATAAACTTCCGAAAAACAAAAAACGATCACTGGAAATAAAAATTTGATTGAACCAACACAAACCTCTTTTTGTGTACTGCAACGCCCGGCACTTTTACGAATTACCGAAATTCGATTTATTTAATTGTTCACTTGCTATGGTCTGGGCCATACCATAGCCCAGACCATAGCAAGTGAACAATTAAATAAATTAATTTATTTATTAACATAAACCTGTTAAAAATATAGTTGACTCCCGTACAGATTGCTGTAGACCAAAACTCCGTTGTGGAACAAGTAAACAAATAAAAATACCGGTACTTTGATACAAAAAGTTAGATAACAAAAATCAGCGTGTTTTTTATTGTTCGACTAAAAACGAGAAGTGAAGTGACTCTTACATTTGAGTGCGCTAGCCGAATCGAGCATAGCACACTCAGGCTAATACAAATGACATGCAAAGTGTAAATAAAATAAAACTGTAATTAAACTGCAATGAGTGCACTCAACGAATTTCAACACTCCCACTTTTAGTTACCAGTTACCCTAATTCAAAATATTAGTATTTCTTTGGCACAAGGCCCATCAATTTGCAAAAATATTGATGCCTCTTCCTTGGTAAGGCTTTGGTCATTACATCTGCCACCTGTTCATCCGTCGCCACGTATTGCAAATCGAAGATCCCGTCTTCGTACTTCTCGCGGATGAAATGATATCGTACGTCGATATGCTTTGTCCTCTTATGGAATTCCGGATTTTTCACGAGTCGAATCGCGCTTTGATTGTCCATAAAGAATGTTGGTTGGTCCAAATCTGCTGACAATATTTCGGACAACAATCGACGCAGCCACACCAATTATTTTATTGCATGCGATGCCGCCAAGTATTCGGACTCCGTTGTTGATAGCGCCACCGACTTTTGACGCTCTGAGCCCCAACTGACAACGCTGTTGCCAAACATGAATACGTATCCCGATGTCGATCGTCTGGTATCGATGTCTCCTGCATAATCTGCGTCGCTGTAACCGCACAAATTCAACCTGATTTTGCCTTCAAAACTGATTCCGATATCTGCCGTTCCCTTGACGTATTTCAAAATGCGTTTAACCGCATTCACGTGTGCTGGCGCCGGTTTCTCCAAGTGTCGACTTACGCTGCCAACGGCAAAACTGATTTCTGGACGCGTAGCCACGGCCAAATACATCAAACTACCGACTGCCTCACGATACGAAAAATTTACTTCTCTGTGTGCATCAAAATCGCCAAGATTTTGTGCACTGTCCAATGGTGTAGCAACAGCATTACAATCTGCCATGCCAAAACGGTTGAGCACCTTTCGTGCATACGCCTGCTGATTTACGTGAATCGATCCGTCCGATCGCTGCTCGATTTCAAGCCCCAAAAAGCATTTGAGCTTGGACACTTTCACCTCGAATTCCCTGCGCAAATGTTCAATGACTGAAACAATTTTGTTCTCATCTTCTGATGCAATTAAACCGTCGTCGACGTATATCGCAAGTATCATCATTCCATTTTTCCCATTGCACACAAAAACGCATGGATCCGATTCACTGGCCACGAAATTGAATTTGCCAATGAATGACGTAAATTTCTTGTTCCAGCAGCGCGATGCCTGCTTTCATCTGGCACGTCCGCATCCTTGTCGACCTTTTTCTCCGCATCACCAATATCAAGTGCTGCCATTGATTCTTCCAGAAGAAAAATCACGTCGCAAGCCACCTCGATTTTGTTCGTGTCCGAATTCCACACTCGATACGATTTCGAATGATTTTCGTATCCAACGAACAAACACTTGACTGCTTTCGGATCCAACTTTTGTCGTTTTTCCTTTGGAATGTGTACGAATACTTCAGAACCGAAAATCCGCAAATGATTGATTTTCGCCTTTTTGTTGTACCACAATTCGTACGGTGATTTTTCCAATACTGTGCTCGTTCCAGTTCGATTCAGCACATGTACTGCCAAGTTTACAGCCTCCGCCCAGAATTTGTAGTCCATTTGTTTCGAATGAATCATCGTTCGCGCTGACTCCACAATTGTACGATTGTCACGCTCCACACAACCATTCTGCTCCGGCGTGTACGGCACAGTTCGCTGATGTTCAATGCCCATTTCATTGGAAAACTTTTCCAATTCCGCATTGACGAATTCTGTCCCGTAATCAGATCAAAAACTACGAACTTTATGTCCAATTTCTCGCTGCATTCGCATCACCATCATCTTGACTTTTGCTGCTACTTCCGACTTTTGCTTCAGAAAATACACAAAACGAAAATGTGAAAAATCGTCGTTAAGAAGCAAAAAATATCTCGAACCGCCAATTGAATTAGTTTGCATTGGCCCACAAACGTCCGCATGAATAATTTCGCCGCATTTCCTTGATTTCTCCTCACGACTCTTATGACTGCCACGATGATGCTTCCCATAGACGCACGCTTCGCACGCAAACCCTTCGTCAACAAAATCAATCTCGTTGCTCCGCAGAAACTTCCTCACACGTGTGACGTTTTGATGTCCCAATCGCTCATACCATGCTTGCAGCGACATTTTCTTGATAGCCACATTTGCAGTCGCCCCATCGACCTCCGACGATTCCCCAACTTTGAACAACATTTGAAAAAGCCTTTCGCGTCGAACTCCCACTGCAAAAATGTTTCCATCTTTCACCAATTCGCAGTGCTTGCTGTGAATTGGTGCAATTGATAGCCTCGATCCATGGCCCTTCCCGACGAAAATAAATTCAGATGAATTTCCGGCACATACAACACATTCACCATACGTCTGCGAATCCATTGATCGCCATTAAATGCAAGAATATTGATGTCGCCCTTTCCTCGAGCCATGATCCTTTCGCCATTTCCAACCGTTACGTGTGAAGATGCGTCCACAAGGTTCTCGAACCATTCACGTCGATGACACATATGATCACTAGCTCCCAGTCCAACACCCAAGTGTTTTTGTCTCCAGTCGAAATTGAGCTATGACATATAAATGCATCGCTTGGCGCACTGTCCTGTTTCTTGTTGTCGTTCGAATTGTTCTTCTTCTTTCTTGGGCAATCACGCTTCCAATGACCACTTCTGCCGCACAGAAAACAATCACCTTTTGGTCTGGTGCTACCACCCTTGCCCCTATTTTTATTATTCTGTCCAGACGAGAAACTCTTCTTCGGATCAAATGTTTTCTTCGAAAAATTCCGCTTGGCCATCAACGCTTCCCCATTTTCGACTTGTCCCTGCGCTTTTAATCGAAGCTCTTCTGCCATTAATCGCGCACGCAAATTTGCCATCGTTCGATCTCCCAAAGCCGTCAATTCCCGAGCACTATGAAAATGGTTATATTCCGCTGGCAAAGACATTAGAAACTTTGTCATAACCATTGTTTCAGAAACCCCTTCATTTTGGTCCCTTAATTGCTGCACGACCTCCATGAGTTTCGACATACACGTTGCAATATCATTGCCCGGCTCCTTTGTGAAACTGTAATACCGTTATTGCAAAAACAGTATATTTGCCTTTGATGCTTTCTCATATGTGCTCTTGAGCGTTGTCCACATCGCATTTGCCGTTTCACAATTCATAATTTGCAGCAGTGGCTGCTTTTTGCATGCCATCGAAATTGCACATCTTGCCCTGGCATCGCTGTTCTTCCACGTTACGATTGCCGTTGCATAATCCTGAGCCTTAACTGTCGGTGCCAAATCCGTACCGTCCACTACGTCGAACAAATCTTTGGCTTCCAGCACTTGGCGCATTTGAAACTTCCATATTAGCCAATTGCTTCCACCCTCCAATCTTTCAATATTCATTCGATCGCTCTCCATTTGTTTTTCTTCGAATTATACCGTAAAATAGATTTACTAAATTCGCCCTTCTCGTTTGCGCACCACTTTTTCCGAACTGAAATAGATTTCTCGACGCACGGCAACAAAACAACAAACTTCCGAAAAACAAAAAACGATCACTGGAAATAAAAATTTGATTGAACCAACACAAACCTCTTTTTGTGTACTGCACCGCCCGGCACTTTTACGAATTACCGAAATTCGATTTATTTAATTGTTCACTTGCTATGGTCTGGGCCCATAACCTGTTAAAAATATAGTTGACTCCCGTACAGATTGCTGTAGACCAAAACTCCGTTGTGGAACAAGTGAACAAATAAAAATACCGGTACTTTGATACAAAAAGTTAGATAACAAAAATCAGCGTGTTTTTTATTGTTCGACTAAAAACGAGAAGTGAAGTGACTCTTACATTTGAGTGCGCTATTCGAATCGAGCATAGCACACTCAGACTAATACAAATGACATGCAAAGTGTAAATAAAATAAAACTGTAACTAAACTGCAATGAGTGCACTCAACGAATTTCAACAGAAATAACTCAAACGAAGCACCGTTGGCTTTTAATTTGAAGTGATATTTCATTGCTATTAAGGTGTAATACTAAACTTCCGTTAGCTCTGATTGTCTCTATGCTATTTTATATCACTTTCGCTCAATGCTTTTTCAACATAAGAAAAAAAATTAACTAAAATGCAATTAAACCAAAAAAGTAAAAAAATAAAAATAAAGATTATGTTACTATCTTTGATTCCAAACACCTAAAATCTTAAGCCAACTGTTTGCACCGTTATTTTTATCGCTTAAATTTAACTATAGCACCATTCAATCGCTTTTTTAAATCTAACTATAATAGGATAAATCAATGAAACATATGTTAATTGTATTGTTCTGGTGCCTACAGTATATACACTGCAAGCAATTAATGTTGTATATATATATGTATTAGCAGCCTTAGATGTGACTACATAAGTTACCTAATTTTTTTTTTGTGAGTTGTCGAGTTATCAGTTACTTAATTTATAACATGTTCTTCATTAAGTCTAAAAAATAATGAATCTCTTGTAAGTGAAATTAGTTATTAATATTATCGTTTGTGGAATTTAAATGAAGTTGTTAAAATCATTTATATATAAAGTAATTATAAAAAATATTAATGAATATAAAATATAATAAAAGTTAATAAAAGAATAATAAATCATTATTATTCATGTTAAAAAAATGTAAAATCTTTAATTTTGTCTTCGTCAAAAAATTTTTAAATATGTAGTTTATATAGGAAAAATAATTTATACCGAATTTTATTACACGTATAACGCGAACACACTGTTTTTCAATACCGGTGAATGTATGAATTTCTGTCCAAAAATTGAATTTATTAATGGCGAAAAATTGAATTTATTAAAAATTCTGGCGGCGACTGAAACAATTAAACAAAAATGCCGGCGAAAAAGTTTTTGTTACCGCTAAAAACACCTGTTAATAATTTTTTAGTCACTGATTTATTTTTATTGCATTTACGCCAAAAAAAACCGCCAACTAATTTTTAGCCACTGAATGAAACGAAAAAAAATCGATGGAATGAAAAAATGTATTGAAATTGAAATTTCGATTTAATTTACATTTGTTGAAAAAAACGTGGTGCTTAAAATTATTATAACTTAAGCGCTGTGTCAATGAAAATATGGCCACTCTCCAAAAATAACCGCTAGCAATAATTTTTGGAAGAACAATTTTACTAAAAATAATTCAGTAGATGCAACACTGAAAGACAGTGAATGGTCATTAAATAGGGCACTGTCGTCAATGGCTACTTTTAGTAACATCTTCGCGAACACAAAAATATATCCAATATCAACTACGTAAATGTTTATAGTATAATTCATGTCTTATAGGCTTTCTTCCGCGACAATCGCCAATGCAAAGTTCTCCCTCATATCCTTTACACCGGAGTCCACAGTCCGCGCCAGCGTAAGTATATTTTTATACATATTTCTATTTATTTATATACATTTTTAATTTTGAAAGTTGGAATGCAAACAATGGACAATCTACATTACCAAGCATTCCTTTGATCGGCGTGGATGAAGATTCTGATATACGTATCCCATCATTTAATTCAACGTTATTAAATTCTTCTAGTATTATATTACCGTCCAACGCTAGTGGTTCGCAATCTCCTCAGCTAAAACAATTTTGCCACATGTATAATCTTCCTAATACCCCTTGTAATAAATTACGTAAAACAATTGACAATGATGGTTTATCTAATTGTGCTAATACAAATTCTTTGGAAGATGTAAGTATTTTTAAAAGATTTTCATATTACACTGCACGCCGGCTAAATATTATAAGTAATTAAAACAAGTTCCGTCTAGCTACTTGTTCGCATACCAGAGAATAGTAGTTGATATTATATTTTACAATTTATTCAATATTCAAATATTATTCGTGCACTGTTTTATTTTCTGTTTTCCATTTTATTTTACGGAATCATATTTAAAATTAAAATAAAATATTGAAGAAGATAAAATTATTAACAAACCAAAATTTTGCATATTTACTTTCCCATTTAGAATTATTTGAATTAAAATATTATTGTTTGCACTGTATGTTTACTACGGTTTGTTTAATTTATATCGATTAGTATTTTTTACTGATGATATTCCACATACTGGTTTTTAATTATTATATAATGTACAAGAAAATAATATGATATGTATCACAATAATATCTATATCTGACTAGTTTTCGAGCTATTAAGTCCACGTTTAAGCAATATGTGAAAAACAGTTGGCGTGCAATGTGTACACAAATTTATTTTATTACTAAATATTTCAATTATTATTTAAATTGTAAATATTTTTATAAATAGGAAAGTGGAGAGCTGTCGTCTTCTGATTCAAGTTCCGATTCTGATTCAAGTAGAAGTGGTTCTGATACGGATGAAAGTATTGAGAATACTTCAGAAAAGGTTATGTACCATGCGACTGAAAAAAATCGACAACCTCTAACCACACAAGATAAATTGTCGTACGAAAATAATTTTTTCCCTTCAATTCTTCGTGATGATTTACAATTATCAGAATCCAATTCATCTGATTCGGATAGTTAATATTGGATTCTATAAAAATTAAATATAGAATTGTTTTTGCAGCAGAATTTGTTTTATTCTTTAAAATATTAAGAAAATATATGTACAAGCCCAAAATATACATAAATTCAATGCAGCTACTCAAAGTTTTATTTCAAATTATGTACAAGCCCGAAATATACATAAATTTTTCTAATTTGTTAACATAGTTAGAAATTATGCATATTTCGTATAATGATTTTATTAGAAATTCTTATGAAATAAAATAAATCGTTCAATGATATATAATTTTTAAAGAATTTGATATATAAAAACATCAATACGAAAAACGAATTGTTTAATTTCTTAAAAAGCAGGAATCAACCGATCAATTTTACGGCAACGGTGTTTCGAGGTATAATTTAATATATTATGAAAATTAAAATTAATTTTTCATGAGAAAGTAGAATAGTCAAAATAATATTTTCCGAATAAATTATAGCGAACAAATCATTGGGTTTGTTTACACGAATCAATACGATACCTGCAGTGTGCTTACAGTGTATACTGTAGTGTGTGGCGTGCTTTCAGTCTATACTGTAGTGTGCCTACTTCAGTCTGTTGGTGCATTGAGGTATATTAATTTTATTAGTAGGTTTAGATGTAAATTGATAAGTTTACGTATAAGATTTGTATTTAGAAGTTAGAGTTTTAATTTTTATTTTTAAATAATATTAAATTGTGTACATTAAAATAAAAATTTTAATAATATGTAAAAATTAAAATGAAATAATAAATAAATGAATATATATTGGTGACGCCGATAGAGTTCACATTCAAAAAAACAAATAATAATAATTAAATAAGCTTAAGAATAGTGAAGTGAAATCTTTGGATATAAGATAGTTGTAAACAATATAAAAATCAATAATATTAGTTATAGAATAAAATAATATTATAGTGAGTCTAGTGGAAATAAATTTATTATATTGCATGATTAACCAATATGATAGATACTCTTCAGATGTGATGATCAGTTAGTTGGCTGAGATATTTCAACAAGAGCGGTTTGTTTTACGGCATCTGAAACGTGAAAATCATTAATATCAGTCGTGTTAAGTCATCTTAAAAACGTATTCTTTTCATTGGTGTCTCCATAGCAAGTTGCTTAATGTTTAAATGGAAGTTAAGATCAAAATATATAAATACTGTCCACTAACCAATATTGGTGCAAGTTACTAGTAATAATTGTATTTGTACGTTATTTGAGTAAAGTTGTTGATTATTCTTTAAAAAAAGTTTTCTTTAAATTAAAAAACAACTCATCACTCCAAACGATTATCGTTGGAAGGTAGTGTTTTGATGTTAATTATTCAAAAAATATGTATATCAAAAGAGTATTACTCAATATTTTGGACTATTTATGATTTAACTGTTATGATTTGCATTTAATCAGCTGAATCGGTTAAATGCAAATCATAACAGGTAAAGGGCGGTATGCAGCTCGAGCTAAGATAAATTTTCATACGATTTTTAGCTAGCTAAATCGAAAACGAAAAATTTAGCTCAGGATTTCGCCGGGCAGTACGCAGCTCGAGTGAAATCAAAGTGAAAACCCGATGTAAAAAACTGAAAAGTAGATGGCGGCGTTGACAAGTCTCCACGCGATTTCACTTTGGTTTCCACTACAATTAAATGCACGGGACAATAATCGAAGATAAATGCTACATAAATTTTGACGTTTGTGTTTTTTTTTTAATCAATGGACGAAAATAGTCTAAATTTTGAGGATTGTTTTGCAATTAATTATGATGTTGATTATAGTGAATTTGAAATAATAACAATAGTTTTCTAAATTTTGTTCGTTTGTAAAGTGTACTTTTTATAGCTGAAGAATGTAAAGCTGCGTGGAAATCGCTTCGCGATAGTTTGCGCTACCACAAAAGCCGCACAAACAAATCGAAGTCTGTAAGTGCGGCTCCAGATTTCTCAACCATGGAGAATGAGCCAGGGCAAAATTTAGATGAGGTGGAATGGGAATTTGCAACTGATATGTCCTTCATAGCATCAGCTTCATGATCAAGCAAGCGACGGTAATATAAATGCAAACATTTAATTTTATTATCTTAAAACATAATTTTTTTTTAAATTTGTAGAACTATGTCAAGCAGCACGACTGATGGCACATTTCAAGACGAAACATCTCTTGACAGTGCTGAAAGAAATAAGCTGCTCCAACTACTCATTTGTAATATTAAAGTGTTAATGTTCTTAATTTTTTTCAGACCTCAACCAAAAGCAAAAAAAATCTCTGGAGTCATCAGTGCAGGTCCTAACACATACATTAACCGAGCTGATTGCTTTAAAAAAAGACAGAACTCCACCACCACCGGCAGAACCGGTATAGGTTCAGAAATACGCAATCATGCTGAACAATTTGGATAGAATGTTGCAGCAGCTGGATCCGCGACCTGTAGAACTATTAAATTTCAATTTTAAAATTTCAAACGAATTGATGGTGGAATTCACATATAATTTTAATCTTTCTCTTACATTTTTTGCTTCAGTATTCTGACGCCCAGCATTAAATGTTACTTGAGTAGAAAACATTGATTCATCAGTTATTCTTGTTCTCCATGCCCCTTCCACTAATTTTCCGTCACGAAAATGATCCGCATTACTCATCGGTGCGTAATTTTTAACATTTCTGTTCAGCAGATAATTATGTAAAATACAGCATGCCATTATAAATTTTTGCGCTCTATCTGGACCACAAAACATTGTTCGTTTGAGACAGAGCCACTTAGAACATAAAATTCCAAACGAATTTTCAACAACCCGACGTGCTCTACTCAAGCGGTAATTGAAAATTCTTTCTTCATCTTTTTAAAGGGCTTGGCTTTCGCGGCACATACGGCTTCATTATTCGCGTGTGAAGCGGGAATGCATCATCTGCAACAAAATAAAATGGTATTTTAGTGTTGTGTAAGGTGGCATCCTCTGGAAAATCCATGGAATTATTTGTCACTGCTCTTCCAAATTTGCATTCCGAAAAAACGCCTGAGTCACCTTCGCTGCCGTGAGCGCCTACATCTAAATAAATGAATTTATAATTTGCATCAGCTACAGCCATCAACACAATACATACTGTGAAATTCCTACGAAATTAAGAAAAGCAAATCATGTATTTGAAAATTAATAAAAAAAACTAGTCTATTACCTTGTAATTATAAAATAAACTGCCTGAATTTGATGGACATTTCAAAGCAACATGCATTCCATCAATTGCCCCCATACAATTTGGCAAATTCCATTTTTCATTGAATTCATTTGCGAGACTGATGAATTTTTCTTTATTTAATTCTGGCAATTCTTCCTTTAAACATACAAGTATAGCCAAACATACTTCGTCCAAAAATTTTCCGAAATGTTGTTTTACTGATTCTATATATAGATGCCATGTGCCTTTGTATTGAACCACTAGCAAAGTACCTGAAATATAAAAATATATGATTAGCATAATGTATTAAACCATATTAAAATTTGTGTTTTCTTACTCCAAAATAATAGTAAGGTTTTTGTGGGTGTAATTTCGTCATGTGGCCTTGACCGAACTTTCGGTAGTAGCTGCCGCTCCAAAAGGGAAAAAAGGGAATCAAACTCTTCAATATTCATATGGCAGTTCTCATGGAACACGTTTGGGTTTTGCCTTATATCTTGGAACTGAAAAAAATATCATTATTAAATCATTATAAAACATGTCACGTCTTGTTAAAGTATAATAGAATCTTGTTAATGCGTATAACTCTACTCACATCCACAGCGAATCGGCCTTATTGCTTTCTATCGACTAAATACGGATTTACGTGCACAGAAGGTGATTTTTTCTTCGCCAATTCCTCCAGCATTAAAACTGCAACACTTGCAGCACTAATGATAACATTTTTTTCGTCACTTGAGTCCATTTTTATTTATAATTATATTTTTTTGCTCATAACACGACTATTCACTTCAATTATTTTTAAAATAACAACAAAACATCAACATCGAAATTAAAAAGTTCCGAAATGTCAAAATTTATCTCTTCACAAAAAGTTTTCACTCTCGTTTAGCTGCCCTAAATGGGAGAGTAGTGGAGATCGCGTTAAAATTTATCTTAGCTCAAATAAACTAACAAATAGAAATTCGGACGGAGATTCAATTACAATTAATAAATGAACCTGACACTAAATTATTATTTCATCCATTGGGCTCGGTACACCACCGCTCCAAATGATGAGAATAGTTTAGTTTAATCAATCGCCTTTAAATTAATCCTTCCCAATCCCAGTTTTCCCAGTCCATAAAGCAAATTAAAATATATCTGCGCAACATTTTGGGCACCCCGACGTGATCTTTCACGTGAAATCCTATTTCTTTTTGATTAGTTCAAGTGGGTTGTTGTCCCATTTGCTATAATTAAGTCAATCCTTTTAAGAACCAATTTTGAAGTACTATATTTGGGAGGATACATCGTAGATATCTGATTCTCTGTCAAATATCAATACGTTCATTTTCCTTGTGCTCATTAGTAAAAAACTAGAGCTACGGAAATTAGTTTTAAAATATAGAATTCAAATAGTCCGCAGTACCAATATACCACATTTTGGTGACCACGTCGCGAAGTACGAGGCCAAAAGAACGTATTAGGAATTCCTTGGGTGGCGTCTAAACGGATAGACTGCCAAGGAAACGGTTGTTGGTTCTGTTAGAAATAGCCGATGAGTTCGACACCTAAACAACTAAAGCCACAACAACTGAGGGTTTAGGTATTGATTTCTATAAATCTAATAATTCTATCCGTCAATTGTGCAATTGCATTTTAAATTTTACCTCGTGACTATATGTCGCAGATAATAAAGAATCAATTACTGAGTAAATATCCTAAATGAAGGTAGCAAAATCGAAAGTAACATAAATAATTGTATCAGGTTGCAGCAGCCATGTATCCAGACATTTACCAGTTTTTGGATATTGTCAAAAAGGACTTGGAATCTCCTCAATCAGAAGAATACTGTTCAAATCGAAGAAAATATCTGGAACGCTATTGGGATAAGACCACAGTGAGGCATGAACTTATCCCCAAGAGAGAAACAATCCCGATTTCTCGGAAGACAAAATCACGAATTTAGAACTTTCCTATTTATTTGTAACCCAAAAATTGGACGAGGGTCTTAAAAATCACCGCACTTTGGAACAATCCAGGGAGCAAATTGCCATGGTGAATTTGCGCAAACTTCCGTTACCTACTTTCAATGGTAACTCCTCTGGCTGCTTGTCTTAAAAAGGTGAGATAAGACAACGCATGGCTTGTATGAACACTCGTTGATAAAACCTCGGAACCTACCAGAAATAACGACTCTTAACATCGCCCCTACTCAAATAGTGACATCTAGTTATTCGCCAATCGATAGGCGGTCGAGGTTTCGTTCATCGTTGACGTCAATAGAGCTACGAGCTAAGGCAGAGAATTGTCCAGCTTCTCAGGGAAAATATCCTATATATGACTGCGAAAGTTTTCGAACAAAAATTATCCAATAAATATTAAACATACTCTGCCATCAGCGACTATGCCAAAATTGTTTGGAAAATCAGTCTGCTAACTCTTATAAATATGTCCTTTTAGGACAGTAGCAATCGAATTAAACAGCAAATCGGGTAAACGAATTCCTTGTCGAGCTATCGTAGATTCGGGTTCGCAAGTTAACCTCATTACCAGCCAAATGTAGAAACGACTGGAAAAGAAACCGAGAGCAGTACAACTACAGATTACTGGACTTGCCTCCAAATCATTGAGTTCTCGCCACAAAGACGAAATTCAAGTGTGTTCTAAGGATAGCCACTGTAATTTAAAGATCCAAAGTGCTATTATTCCGGAAATCACGATGAATCAACCATTGTGTGATTTCAGTATTAACGATTGTAAAATTTCCAAGAATATGCGATTAGCATATCCAGAATTTTATCTATTCAAACCAATAGACTTGCTCATTCGAGCTAAGATATTCGGTTCTCTGCTATCGGTTGGTCAAATCGGGTTGGGAGACCATTTACCTATTTTGCTGAAAACCTTTTTGGGATGGGTAGCGATGGAAAGTTTCCACCTCGCGGAAGATATATCAAGCAAATTTTGGCAGCTGGGGGAAGCAACCCGAGATATTAAACCATTGTCCACTGCGGAACGAGAATACAAATATATATTTTAACGAACTGCAACCCAGAATCTGGATGGTAAGTTAATAGTGAATCTACCATTCAATTCATCAGCCGACTTGCTAGGAGAATCTAGACAGCTTACGGTTCAGCAATTCTTGAGATTTGAAAACGTTTAGTCAGGAACGGAAGCCTGTGGCAGGAATATATTGAATTTCTGCAAGAATACAAATTCTTGGGTCATATGACAGAGGTCAGAAATCCACCGAAAGACTCCATACTACTATGTGCCTCACTTTAGAGTGAGTAAGGTGGAGGGTATTTAATTGAAGCTAAGAGTAGTGTTTGATGCGGCGATGAAAACGTCATCGAATTACTCAATAAATGAACTACTTCAAATAGGTTCATTACTTCAAGACGATCTGTTCACGATTTTTTGACGATTTAGGACCCATATATACGTGTTCACTGCCGATAAAGTTAAGATGTATCGACAGATTCTAATACACCCTAATGATCGGAAGAGTAAAAAACTGAAAAGTAGATGGTGGCATTGATAAGTCTCCACGCGATTTCACTTTGGTTTCCAGTACATTTAAATGCACGGGATAATAATTAAGAAAAGCAAATCTTGTATTTGAAAATTAATTAAAAAAACTAGTCTATTACCTTGTAATTATAAAATAAACTGCCTGAATTTGATGGACATTTCAAAGCAACATGCTTTCCATCAATTGCCCCCATACAATTTGGCAAATTCCATTTTTCATTGAATTCATTTGCGAGACTGATGAATTTTTCTTTATTTAATTCTGGCAATTCTTCCTTTAAACATACAAGTATAGCCAAACATACTTCGTCCAAAAATTTTCCGAAATGTTGTTTACTGATTCTATATATAGATGCCATGTGCCTTTGTATTGAACCACTAGCAAAGTACCTGAAATATTAAAATGTATGATTAGCATAATGTATTAAACCATATTAAAATTTGTGTATTCTTACTCCAAAATAATAGCAAGTTTTTCTTTTTTCAAAAGGGAAAAAAGGGAATCAAACTCGTCAATATTCATATGGCAGTTCTCATGGAACACATTTGGGTTTTGCCTTATATCTTGGAACTGAAAAAAATATCATTATTAAATCATTATAAAACATGTCACGTCTTGTTAAAGTATAATAGAATCTTGTTAATGCGTATAACTCTACTAACATCCACAGCAAATCGGCCTTATTGCTTTCTATCGACTAAATACGGATTTACGTGCAGAGAAGGTGATTTTTTCTTCGCCAATTCCTCCAGCATTAAAACTGCAACACTTGCAGCACTAATGATAACATTTTTTTCGTCACTTGAGTCCATTTTTATTTATAATTATATTTTTTTGCTCATAACACGACTATTCACTTCAATTATTTTTAAAATAACAACAAAACATCAACATCGAAATTAAAAAGTTCCGAAATGTCAAAATTTATCTCTTCACAAAAAGTTTTCACTCTCGTTTAGCTGCCCTAAATGGGAGAGTAGTGGAGATCGCGTTAAAATTTATCTTAGCTCAAATAAACTAACAAATAGAAATTCGGACGGAGATTCAATTACAATTAATAAATGAACCTGACACTAAATTATTATTTCATCCATTGGGCTCGGTACACCACCGCTCCAAATGATGAGAATAGTTTAGTTTAATCAATCGCCTTTAAATTAATCCTTCCCAATCCCAGTTTTCCCAGTCCATAAAGCAAATTAAAATATATCTGCGCAACATTTTGGGCACCCCGACGTGATCTTTCACGTGAAATCCTATTTCTTTTTGATTAGTTCAAGTGGGTTGTTGTCCCATTTGCTATAATTAAGTCAATCCTTTTAAGAACCAATTTTGAAGTACTATATTTGGGAGGATACATCGTAGATATCTGATTCTCTGTCAAATATCAATACGTTCATTTTCCTTGTGCTCATTAGTAAAAAACTAGAGCTACGGAAATTAGTTTTAAAATATAGAATTCAAATAGTCCGCAGTACCAATATACCACATTTTGGTGACCACGTCGCGTAGTACGAGGCCAAAAGAACGTATTAGGAATTCCTTGGGTGGCGTCTAAACGGATAGACTGCCAAGGAAACGGTTGTTGGTTCTGTTAGAAATAGCCGATGAGTTCGACAACTAAACAACTAAAGCACAACAACTGAGGGTTTAGGTATTGATTTCTATAAATCTAATAATTCTATCCGTCAATTGTGCAATTGTATTTTAAATTTTACCTCGTGACTATATGTCGCAGATAATAAAGAATCAATTACTGAGTAAATATCCTAAATGAAGGTAGCAAAATCGAAAGTAACATAAATAATTGTATCAGGTTGCAGCAGCCATGTATCCAGACCTTTACCAGTTTTTGGATATTGTCAAAAAGGACTTGGAATCTCCTCAATCAGAAGAATACTGTTCAAATCGAAGAAAATATCTGGAACGCTATTGGGATAAGACCACAGTGAGGCATGAACTTATCCCCAAGAGAGAAACAATCCCGATTTCTCGGAAGACAAAATCACGAATTTAGAACTTTCCTATTTATTTGTAACCCAAAAATTGGACGAGGGTCTTAAAAATCACCGCACTTTGGAACAATCCAGGGAGCAAATTGCCATGGTGAATTTGCGCAAACTTTCGTTACCTACTTTCAATGGTAACTCCTCTGGCTGCTTGTCTTAAAAAGGTGAGATAAGACAACGCATGGCTTGTATGAACACTCGTTTATAAAACCTCGGAACCTACTAGAAATAACGACTCTTAACATCGCCCCTACTCAAATAGTGACATCTAGTTATTCGCTTACAACCTTCGATATCCTTGGGAATCTCCGAGACAAGGTGGAAACATCAAGGGAGCCCTCACAACGCAGACGGGTAAACGAACACTACTTCATCTACAGCGGAAACGACAGCGACCACCATTGTGGAGTCGGATTGATCCTATCGGCCAACGCAAAAAGAGATCTCTCATGGGCTACAAAACGGTCTCCGACCGCCTTCTGACAGCCAGGTTCCACTCGAAGTTCCGAAACATCACCATCGTGCAGTGCTATGCCCCAACCGAAGTAGATGATGACGCCAACAAAAAGAAGCCTTCTACCACCAACTAGAGACGTGTATTCTCTGTGCCGCTATATGCTCCATAGGAGCGACTGTGTCTCATAACTATTTGTATATGTGTTATAATGTAGAAATGAAACCTGTCAAATAAAAATAAATAAGTTATTCGCCAATCGATAGGCCGAGGTTTCGTTCATCGTTGACGTCAATAGAGCTACGAGCTAAGGCAGAGAATTGTCCAGCTTCTCAGGGAAAATATCTTATATATGACTGCGAAAGTTTTCGAACAAAAAGTATCCAATAAATATTAAACATACTCTGCCATCAGCGACTATGCCAAAATTGTTTGGAAAATCAGTCTGCTAACTCTTATAAATATGTCCTTTTAGGACAGTAGCAATCGAATTAAACAGCAAATCGGGTAAACGAATTCCTTGTCGAGCTATCGTAGATTCGGGTTCGCAAGTTAACCTCATTACCAGCCAAATGTAGAAACGACTGGAAAAGAAACCGAGAGCAGTACAACTACAGATTACTGGACTTGCCTCCAAATCATTGAGTTCTCGCCACAAAGACGAAATTCAAGTGTGTTCTAAGGATAGCCACTGTAATTTAAAGATCCAAAGTGCTATTATTCCGGAAATCACGATGAATCAACCATTGTGTGATTTCAGTATTAACGATTGTAAAATTTCCAAGAATATGCGATTAGCATATCCAGAATTTTATCTATTCAAACCAATAGACTTGCTCATTCGAGCTAAGATATTCGGTTCTCTGCTATCGGTTGGTCAAATCGGGTTGGGAGACCATTTACCTATTTTGCTGAAAACCTTTTTGGGATGGGTAGCGGTGGAAAGTTTCCACCTCGCGGAAGATATATCAAGCAAATTTTGGCAGCTGGGGGAAGCAACCCGAGATATTAAACCATTGTCCACTGCGGAACGAGAATACAAATATATATTTTAACGAACTGCAACCCAGAATCTGGATGGTAAGTTAATAGTGAATCTACCATTCAATTCATCAGCCGACTTGCTAGGAGAATCTAGACAGCTTACGGTTCAGCAATTCTTGAGATTTGAAAACGTTTAGTCAGGAACGGAAGCCTGTGGCAGGAATATATTGAATTTCTGCAAGAATACAAATTCTTGGGTCATATGACAGAGGTCAGAAATCCACCGAAAGACTCCATACTACTATGTGCCTCACTTTAGAGTGAGTAAGGTGGAGGGTATTTAATTGAAGCTAAGAGTAGTGTTTGATGCGGCCATGAAAACGTCATCGAATTACTCAATAAATGAACTACTTCAAATAGGTTCATTACTTCAAGACGATCTGTTCACGATTTTTTGACGATTTAGGACCCATATATACGTGTTCACTGCCGATAAAGTTAAGATGTATCGACAGATTCTAATACACCCTAATGATCGGAAGAGTAAAAAACTGAAAAGTAGATGGTGGCATTGATAAGTCTCCACGCGATTTCACTTTGGTTTCCAGTACATTTAAATGCACGGGATAATAATTAAGAAAAGCAAATCTTGTATTTGAAAATTAATTAAAAAAACTAGTCTATTACCTTGTAATTATAAAATAAACTGCCTGAATTTGATGGACATTTCAAAGCAACATGCTTTCCATCAATTGCCCCCATACAATTTGGCAAATTCCATTTTTCATTGAATTCATTTGCGAGACTGATGAATTTTTCTTTATTTAATTCTGGCAATTCTTCCTTTAAACATACAAGTATAGCCAAACATACTTCGTCCAAAAATTTTCCGAAATGTTGTTTACTGATTCTATATATAGATGCCATGTGCCTTTGTATTGAACCACTAGCAAAGTACCTGAAATATTAAAATGTATGATTAGCATAATGTATTAAACCATATTAAAATTTGTGTATTCTTACTCCAAAATAATAGCAAGTTTTTCTTTTTTCAAAAGGGAAAAAAGGGAATCAAACTCGTCAATATTCATATGGCAGTTCTCATGGAACACATTTGGGTTTTGCCTTATATCTTGGAACTGAAAAAAATATCATTATTAAATCATTATAAAACATGTCACGTCTTGTTAAAGTATAATAGAATCTTGTTAATGCGTATAACTCTACTAACATCCACAGCAAATCGGCCTTATTGCTTTCTATCGACTAAATACGGATTTACGTGCAGAGAAGGTGATTTTTTCTTCGCCAATTCCTCCAGCATTAAAACTGCAACACTTGCAGCACTAATGATAACATTTTTTTCGTCACTTGAGTCCATTTTTATTTATAATTATATTTTTTTGCTCATAACACGACTACTCACTTCAATTATTTTTAAAATAACAACAAAACATCAACATCGAAATTAAAAAGTTCCGAAATGTCAAAATTTATCTCTTCACAAAAAGTTTTCACTCTCGTTTAGCTGCCCTAAATGGGAGAGTAGTGGAGATCGCGTTAAAATTTATCTTAGCTCAAATAAACTAACAAATAGAAATTCGGACGGAGATTCAATTACAATTAATAAATGAACCTGACACTAAATTATTATTTCATCCATTGGGCTCGGTACACCACCGCTCCAAATGATGAGAATAGTTTAGTTTAATCAATCGCCTTTAAATTAATCCTTCCCAATCCCAGTTTTCCCAGTCTATAAAGCAAATTAAAATATATCTGCGCAACATTTTGGGCACCCCGACGTGATCTTTCACGTGAAATCCTATTTATTTTTGATTAGTTCAAGTGGGTTGTTGTCCCATTTGCTATAATTAAGTCAATCCTTTTAAGAACCAATTTTGAAGTACTATATTTGGGAGGATACATCGTAGATATCTGATTCTCTGTCAAATATCAATACGTTCATTTTCCTTGTGCTCATTAGTAAAAAACTAGAGCTACGGAAATTAGTTTTAAAATATAGAATTCAAATAGTCCGCAGTACCAATATACCACATTTTGGTGACCACGTCGCGTAGTACGAGGCCAAAAGAACGTATTAGGAATTCCTTGGGTGGCGTCTAAACGGATAGACTGCCAAGGAAACGGTTGTTGGTTCTGTTAGAAATAGCCGATGAGTTCGACACCTAAACAACTAAAGCACAACAACTGAGGGTTTAGGTATTGATTTCTATAAATCTAATAATTCTATCCGTCAATTGTGCAATTGTATTTTAAATTTTACCTCGTGACTATATGTCGCAGATAATAAAGAATCAATTACTGAGCAAATATCCTAAATGAAGGTAGCAAAATCGAAAGTAACATAAATAATTGTATCAGGTTGCAGCAGCCATGTATCCAGACCTTTACCAGTTTTTGGATATTGTCAAAAAGGACTTGGAATCTCCTCAATCAGAAGAATACTGTTCAAATCGAAGAAAATATCTGGAACGCTATTAGGATAAGACCACAGTGAGGCATGAACTTATCCCCAAGAGAGAAACAATCCCGATTTCTCGGAAGACAAAATCACGAATTTAGAACTTTCCTATTTATTTGTAACCCAAAAATTGGACGAGGGTCTTAAAAATCACCGCACTTTGGAACAATCCAGGGAGCAAATTGCCATGGTGAATTTGCGCAAACTTTCGTTACCTACTTTCAATGGTAACTCCTCTGGCTGCTTGTCTTAAAAAGGTGAGATAAGACAACGCATGGCTTGTATGAACACTCGTTGATAAAACCTCGGAACCTACCAGAAATAACGACTCTTAACATCGCCCCTACTCAAATAGTGACATCTAGTTATTCGCCAATCGATAGGCCGAGGTTTCGTTCATCGTTGACGTCAATAGAGCTACGAGCTAAGGCAGAGAATTGTCCAGCTTCTCAGGAAAAATATCCTATATATGACTGCGAAAGTTTTCGAACAAAAAGTATCCAATAAATATTAAACATACTCTGCCATCAGCGACTATGCCAAAATTGTTTGGAAAATCAGTCTGCTAACTCTTATAAATATGTCCTTTTAGGACAGTAGCAATCGAATTAAACAGCAAATCGGGTAAACGAATTCCTTGTCGAGCTATCGTAGATTCGGGTTCGCAAGTTAACCTCATTACCAGCCAAATGTAGAAACGACTGGAAAAGAAACCGAGAGCAGTACAACTACAGATTACTGGACTTGCCTCCAAATCATTGAGTTCTCGCCACAAAGACGAAATTCAAGTGTGTTCTAAGGATAGCCACTGTAATTTAAAGATCCAAAGTGCTATTATTCCGGAAATCACGATGAATCAACCATTGTGTGATTTCAATATTAACGATTGTAAAATTTCCAAGAATATGCGATTAGCATATCCAGAATTTTATCTATTCAAACCAATAGACTTGCTCATTCGAGCTAAGATATTCGGTTCTCTGCTATCGGTTGGTCAAATCGGGTTGGGAGACCATTTACCTATTTTGCTGAAAACCTTTTTGGGATGGGTAGCGATGGAAAGTTTCCACCTCGCGGAAGATATATCAAGCAAATTTTGTGGAGCTAGACCACTTGAAGCTCGGGTCACTAAATTTTGGCAGCCGGGGGAAGCAACCCGAGATATTAAACCATTGTCCACTGCGGAACGAGAATACAAATATATATTTTAACGAACTGCAACCCAGAATCTGGATGGTAAGTTAATAGTGAATCTACCATTCAATTCATCAGCCGACTTGCTAGGAGAATCTAGACAGCTTACGGTTCAGCAATTCTTGAGATTTGAAAACGTTTAGTCAGGAACGGAAGCCTGTGGCAGGAATATATTGAATTTCTGCAAGAATACAAATTCTTGGGTCATATGACAGAGGTCAGAAATCCACCGAAAGACTTTCCATACTACTATGTGCCTCACTTTGGAGTGAGTAAGGTGGAGGGTATTTAATTGAAGCTAAGAGTAGTGTTTGATGCGGCGATGAAAACGTCATCGAATTACTCAATAAATGAACTACTTCAAATAGGTTCATTACTTCAAGACGATCTGTTCACGATTTTTTGACGATTTAGGACCCATATATACGTGTTCACTGGCGATAAAGTTAAGATGTATCGACAGATTCTAATACACCCTAATGAACGGAAGAGTAAAAAACGGAAAAGTAGATGGTGGCATTGATAAGTCTCCACGCGATTTCACTTTGGTTTCCACTACATTGAAATGCACGGGAAAATAATTAAGAAAAGCAAATCTTGTATTTGAAAATTAATTAAAAAAACTAGTCTATTACCTTGTAATTATAAAATAAACTGCCTGAATTTGATGGACATTTCAAAGCAACATGCTTTCCATCAATTGCCCCCATACAATTTGGCAAATTCCATTTTTCATTGAATTCATTTGCGAGACTGTTGAATTTTTCTTTATTTAAGTCTGGCAATTCTTCCTTTAAACATACAAGTATAGCCAAACATACTTCGTCCAAAAATTTTCCGAAATGTTGTTTACTGATTCTATATATAGATGCCATGTGCCTTTGTATTGAACCACTAGCAAAGTACCTGAAATATTAAAATGTATGATTAGCATAATGTATTAAACCATATTAAAATTTGTGTATTCTTACTCCAAAATAATAGCAAGTTTTTCTTTTTTCAAAAGGGAAAAAAGGGAATCAAACTCGTCAATATTCATATGGCAGTTCTCATGGAACACATTTGGGTTTTGCCTTATATTTTTGAACTGAAAAAAATATCATTATTAAATCATTATAAAACATGCCACGTCTTGTTAAAGTATAATAGAATCTTGTAAATGCGTATAACTCTGAATAAAATCCACAGCGAATCGGCCTTATTGCTTTCTATCGACTAAATACGGATTTACGTGCACAGAAGGTGATTTTTTCTTCGCCAATTCCTCCAGCATTAAAACTGCAACACTTGCAGCACTAATGATAACATTTTCTTCATCACTTGAGTCCATTTTTATTTATAATTTTATTTTTTTGCTCAAAACACACACGACTATTCACTTCAATTATTTTTAAAATAACAACAAAACATCAACATCGAAATTAAAAAGTTCCGAAATGTCAAAATTTATCTCTTCACAAAAAGTTGTCACTCTCGTTTAGCTGCGCTAAATGGGAGAGTAGTGGAGATCGCGTTAAAATTTATCTTAGCTCGAGCTGCATACCCCCCTTAAAGTGAATAAATAAAAATAAATTTTTTTTTTATTATTATAACGGCAATTGTAAATGGACAATAAAAAGAAAAGCATAAAGAATATCAAGTGAATAAATGAAAATAAGAAAATATATATTTTTTCTCAATAAAAAATAGTTTAGTGTGAGAAACCGTTCCAATCGGTATAGTAAAGTATCGAAGTTAAATAGTAAATATTATTTACGGTCTCAGAGGCTTAACCAAAATCGATCGTCAATGGTATATAGTGTGTAGTTCGAATAAAAGTATAATAAAAAGTATACTCTTATTCGAACTACACACTATAGCTGTATTCCATTGGACCAATTTTGGTACAGCGCTGTAGACTCTCAATAAAATGAACATATCACTACAGCAGTAAAATACAATCACACAATAGTCACCAACAATACTGAGTTTATTCACACATAAACAATAAAAACAAAAATATGACATTTCAACATAACCAACGAACTCGCAAATCTATCTATTTTCACTGTAGGAACTACAATCCACCTACCGTACATTGTATGCGTAACTCCAGCGGAAAATTACTGCTCTGTTCGAGGTAAAGTAGATGATGACAGATGCACAACTAGTGTAGTAGCAAAATTGGTCTAATGGAATACAGCTGTTATAAAAGCACTCGGTAGGCCTCTACATAAAAATATTGTCCAAATGTTTAGAAATTACATTCGTAAGAACGCACAAACTTGCAAAATAACCTTTCCCGAAATACCGCATTGTGTTACAAAAGTTTCCTATTTACTGTCGTGAAGAATAAAACTATTTATGCAAGTGTATTAATTTATATTGATTTGTTCGTAAACTACTTAAAATTTAATAAAACCGTACTTAAACTTTCACTCCGCGATAAGTATCTAAATGTAAAAAAGTATGTAATTTTACTTACTAATTTTTGTTAGAATTAAAATCTTAAAAATATTCTGAAGAACTAGTTACTTAGTTTTCTAAATTAAACAACAAAATAAATAATAAATTACCACTTTTCAAAACTAAAGTCTTTTATTAAAAATTATACCATCGAATAACAAAACTGACAATATCAATATATATATTTGTTTACGCATTATAATATCATTATTAAAAAAATGTTTTAAAAGTACCGCGTCAATCCCATACTGAACTTTTAAATTGACCAAGTATGTGATTTCTTACGAATATATTATCGGATTGATTGGACAGAATTTGAGTGCCTCCAGTTTTTAGATTAAAGAATACTAGGATAGCCACGTATGGCAGAGGTTTTTATATTTGTGCGCAATTTTCTGTACACAAGTGTGTACTTTCTTTTTGCAAAGAAAAAAGTAGGTGTCATGTCAAATAAAAAAACTATTTGTATAGTTTTTTTATTTGACATGACACCTACTGACATCTAGTTTTCGTTGTAGACATTTTTCCCTAGTTGATACGAATTAGATTGAACCATCATTAGCTGTATTCCATTGCACTCATTTTGCTACTCACAAGTACTTACGAGTAGATGCCCAATAGAATGCCAAATTTACTGACAGCAGTAAAATATAACCTCAAAATAGTCAACAACAATACTGAGTTTAGTCACACAAACAATAAAAACTGAGTTTATTCACTTATAAACAATACTGACAGAAATATGACTCTTCAACATAACCAACGAATCCGCTAAGCCATCTATTTCCAGTTCGGGAACTAAAATACCCTACCGTAAATTGTATGGCGTAAACGCATGCGAACTACTCATTTAAATGAGGTCTTAAGGTGCCCGACTGATCTGCCAACCGATTGGCCGAATACGCCACACACGTCTCACCTTCTTTCAAAACATTCAAGTATTTTTGACAACCATATGTCAAAAAATCATTTGTTTTGCGGTTTTTGTGTTGAACACATGTTGGCTGAAAGTAAAAAATTTTGTGTTTAGAAGAATGTTTCAGTCGGAAGAAATCTCTTCATCATTTATTTTTACTATATTCTCTGGTATATCTTCTTTCTGGTATGAGAAACAAATTAAGTAAAGAAGTTATTTACTTCAGTGTAATATATTAGACTTATTTATTTATGTATAATTCTTATTATTTACACAGAGACATGTAAAAGGCATGACGGTGCCTACATGACTGACTCATCCATTGCTGTGTGGCATTGACGTGTATGAAACATCACGCCACCCGGTTTATAGTCATGGCTGGGTGTACAATATCTCGATATACTACACTCTTCCCCGCTTAGCCTGAACCCTACATATTCATTCTGTTGACGGGTTTTCGAACTCGAGGCTCCCTTTGGTTTACGTTTAAACCTGGATCCGCTTCGTACTTGATTCTGGGTCTGCCTTTCTTGGGTGTCGGCTGGATTTCCCTTGGATGATTGCCATCTTGTTGTACTTCTTGTTGGAATGCGGTTGGTTCTTCAACTACTCCTTTTGAGTCTTCTGTTGCTTTCTCTAGGTTCGATTCAGATATGATTGGCTCCTCCATTGTGTCAGGCTCTTCTTCATATTCGTTTGCCCCTTCCTGTTCCAGGAGTACTCTTGTAGCCGCTTCGTAGAATTGACCCGATTTGCGCATCTGATCGTCACCTCTTTTCCATCTTAGATTTGGTTGAAAGTCGGGTTTACATATGTATGTCTTTTCCCCCATTACTTCCTCCACAGTTGCTGGTTGCTAACCTGGCTTCATAGGATTCTTATAATCCCGAGCTATCACCCTTTCTCCTTTTGAGAACGTGACATCTCTGTGTCCTCTGAAATACTGTATTTGCTTTTGGATTCTTTCTGCTGTTTTTGGTATTTTTAGCAAATCTAATCTACTTCTTAAGCTTCTGCCCAAAAATTTGTTCGCTGGTGATTCGCCCGTTGTTAGGTGTGGTGCGTTTCTGTAGGCGAATAAGTACTTGCTGATTAGATTATTTGCGCTGTCGTGAGCCTTGTTATCTTTCAATGCTTTTTCTAAGCCTTTTTTAAAAGATTTCACTCCGTTCTCAGCTAATCCATTTGTTTGTGGATGGTATGGCGGACCGGTTTTGTGCAAAATTCCGTTCATTTTGCAGAATCTTTCGAATTCTTCTGACACCAGCTGTGCTCCATTTACTGAGATTAGTGTGTCTGGTATACCATATCTTGCGAATATTTCCCTCAGTTTTTCGATCGTATTTGTCGAATCTGTTTTTGTCATGTGGACAATTTCTGGCCATCTGGAGTATGCATCTATCAGTATCAGATACATCTTGCCCCTGTGTGGTCCTAGAAAGTCTATGTGCACCCTTTCGAACACATATTTGCTGTCAGGAAACTTCTTTAATCCTGATTTTTCCGGACTGCTGGATTCTGTCAGACATGCCATGCAACCTTTTGCATAGCCTTCTATGTCTTTGTCCAACTTTGGCCACCAAAAATATTGTCGAGCGATCGCCTTCATTTTGCTGATGCCCATGTGACCTCCGTGTATTTCTTTCAGCAATATTTGCTTGCAGTTCTCCGGTATCATTACTCGGTATCCCCACATTAGCACATTTTTTTCTATGAAGATTTCATCCTTTCTTTGTGCGAAAGGCTTAATTGACTCCTCAATTTGACTAGGCCATCCGGTTGTCGTGTATAAAAATACCTTGCCCAGTACTGGATCTTTTCTAGTTTCTCTCGCTAAGTCTTCTGACCTTAGCGGTAGCTGGTCTTCCACCATGAAATGTAGATAGTCCTCTTCCTCTTGAACTAAATCTCTTTTATTTCTGGGTAGACGCGATAATGTGTTGGCTGGCTCATTGTTCTTGCCTTTTATGTGCTCTATCTGGTAGTCAAATCCACTCATAAACAAAGCCCATCTTTGCAACCTTCCTGCTGCCATCTGTGGTATGCCTTTATGCTCGCCAAAAATCGTTATCAATGGCCTGTGGTCGGTGCATAACTTGAAATGCATGTAAATAATAAATTACCACTTTTCAAAACTAAAGTCTTTTATTAAAAATTATACCATCGAATAACAAAACTGACAATATCAATATATATATTTGTTTACGCATTATAATATCATTATTAAAAAAATGTTTTAAAAGTACCGCGTCAATCCCATACTGAACTTTTAAATTGACCAAGTATGTGATTTCTTACGAATATATTATCGGATTGATTTGACAGAATTTGAGTGCCTCCAGTTTTTAGATTAAAGAATACTAGGATAGCCACGTATGGCAGAGGTTTTTATATTTGTGCGCAATTTTCTGTACACAAGTGTTTACTTTCTTTTTGCAAAGAAAAAAGTAGGTGTCATGTCAAATAAAAAAACTATTTGTATAGTTTTTTTATTTGGCATGACACCTACTGACATCTAGTTTTCGTTGTAGACATTTTTCCCTAGTTGATACGAATTAGATTGAACCATCATTAGCTGTATTCCATTGCACTCATTTTGCTACTCACAAGTACTTACGAGTAGATGCCCAATAGAATGCCAAATTTACTGACAGCAGTAAAATATAACCTCAAAATAGTCAACAACAATACTGAGTTTAGTCACACAAACAATAAAAACTGAGTTTATTCACTTATAAACAATACTGACAGAAATATGACTCTTCAACATAACCAACGAATCCGCTAAGCCATCTATTTCCAGTTCGGGAACTAAAATACCCTACCGTAAATTGTATGGCGTAAACGCATGCGAACTACTCATTTGAATGAGGTCTTAAGGTGCCCAACTGATCTGCCAACCGATTGGCCGAATACGCCACACACGTCTCACCTTCTTTCAAAACATTCAAGTATTTTTGACAACCATATGTCAAAAAATCATTTGTTTTGCGGTTTTTGTGTTGAACACATGTTGGCTGAAAGTAAAAAATTTTGTGTTTAGAAGAATGTTTCAGCCGGAAGAAATCTCTTCATCATTTATTTTTACTATATTCTCTGGTATATCTTCTTTCTGGTATAAAAAACAAATTAAGTAAAGAAGTTATTTACTTCAGTGTAATATATTAGACTTATTTATTTATGTATAATTCTTATGATTTATATAGAGACATGTAAACTGCATGACGGTGTCTACATGACTGACTCATCCATTGCTGTGTGGCATTAATGTGTGTGAAACATCACGCCACCCGGTTTATAGTCATGGCTGGGTGTACAATATCTCGATATACTACACTCTTCCCCGCTTAGCCTGAACCCTACATATTCATTCTGTTGACGGGTTTTCGAACTCGAGGCTCCCTTTGGTTTACGTTTAAACCTGGATCCGGTTCGTACTTGATTCTGGGTCTGCCTTTCTTGGGTGTCGGCTGGATTTCCCTTGGATGATTGCCATCTTGTTGTACTTCTTGTTGGAATGCGGTTGGTTCTTCAACTACTCCTTTTGAGTCTTCTGTTGCTTTCTCTAGGTTCGATTCAGATATGATTGGCTCCTCCATTGTGTCAGGCTCTTCTTCATATTCGTTTGCCCCTTCCTGTTCCAGGAGTACTCTTGTAGCCACTTCGTAGAATTGACCCGATTTGCGCATCTGATCGTCACCTCTTTTCCATCTTAGATTTGGTTGAAAGTCGGGTTTACATATGTATGTCTTTTCCCCCATTACTTCCTCCACAGTTGCTGGTTGCCAACCTGGCTTCATAGGATTCTTATAATCCCGAGCTATCACCCTTTCTCCTTTTGAGAATGTGACATCTCTGTGTCCTCTGAAATACTGTATTTGCTTTTGGATTCTTTCTGCTGTTTTTGGTATTTTTAGCAAATCTAATCTACTTCTTAAGCTTCTGCCCAAAAATTTGTTCGCTGGTGATTCGCCCGTTGTTAGGTGTGGTGCGTTTCTGTAGGCGAATAAGTACTTGCTGATTAGATTATTTGTGCTGTCGTGAGCCTTGTTATCTTTCAATGCTTTTTCTAAGCCTTTTTTAAAAGATTTCACTCCGTTCTCAGCTAATCCATTTGTTTGTGGATGGTATGGCGGACCGGTTTTGTGCAAAATTCCGTTCATTTTGCAGAATCTTTCGAATTCTTCTGACACCAGCTGTGCTCCATTTACTGAGATTAGTGTGTCTGGTATACCATATCTTGCGAATATTTCCCTCAGTTTTTCGATCGTATTTGTCGAATCTGTTTTTGTCATGTGGACAATTTCTGGCCATCTGGAGTATGCATCTATCAGTATCAGATACATCTTGCCCCTGTGTGGTCCTAGAAAGTCTATGTGCACCCTTTCGAACACATATTTGCTGTCAGGAAACTTCTTTAATCCTGATTTTTCCGGACTGCTGGATTCTGTCAGACATGCCATGCAACCTTTTGCATAGCCTTCTATGTCTTTGTCCAACTTTGGCCACCAAAAATATTGTCGAGCGATCGCCTTCATTTTGCTGATGCCCATGTGACCTCCGTGTATTTCTTTCAGCAATATTTGCTTGCAGTCCTCCGGTATCATTACTCGGTATCCCCACATTAGCACATTTTTTTCTATGAAGATTTCATCCTTTCTTTGTGCGAAAGGCTTAATTGACTCCTCAATTTGACTAGGCCATCCGGTTGTCGTGTATAAAAATACCTTGCCCAGTACTGGATCTTTTCTAGTTTCTCTCGCTAAGTCTTCTGACCTTAGCGGTAGCTGGTCTTCCACCATGAAATGTAGATAGTCCTCTTCCTCTTGAACTAAATCTCTTTTATTTCTGGGTAGACGCGATAATGTGTTGGCTGGCTCATTGTTCTTGCCTTTTATGTGCTCTATCTGGTAGTCAAATCCACTCATAAACAAAGCCCATCTTTGCAACCTTCCTGCTGCCATCTGTGGTATGCCTTTATGCTCGCCAAAAATCGTTATCAATGGCCTGTGGTCGGTGCATAACTTGAAATGCATACCTGCCAAATATTGGTACAATTTTCGAAAAGCCCAATAAATGGCCAAAGCCTCTTTGTGCAAAATTGCGTAATTACCTTCCGCTTTTGTTAGCGTCCTTGATATGAAGGTAACTGGTCTATCCTCCCCGTTTGGCATTTCGTGCATTAGCACTGCTGCTATGCCCTGGTCGGATGCGTCTGTCACTAGTTTTATCGGATAATCTGGGTTATAGTGTACCAAATTGCTGTCCGATGCTAGTTCTTTCTTGACTTCAATAAATATTTGTATAGTTTTTTTATTTGACATGACACCTACTGACATCTAGTTTTCGTTGTAGACATTTTTCCCTAGTTGATACGAATTAGATTGAACCATCATTAGCTGTATTCCATTGCACTCATTTTGCTACTCACAAGTACTTACGAGTAGATGCCCAATAGAATGCCAAATTTACTGACAGCAGTAAAATATAACCTCAAAATAGTCAACAACAATACTGAGTTTAGTCACACAAACAATAAAAACTGAGTTTATTCACTTATAAACAATACTGACAGAAATATGACTCTTCAACATAACCAACGAATCCGCTAAGCCATCTATTTCCAGTTCGGGAACTAAAATACCCTACCGTAAATTGTATGGCGTAAACGCATGCGAACTACTCATTTGAATGAGGTCTTAAGGTGCCCAACTGATCTGCCAACCGATTGGCCGAATACGCCACACACGTCTCACCTTCTTTCAAAACATTCAAGTATTTTTGACAACCATATGTCAAAAAATCATTTGTTTTGCGGTTTTTGTGTTGAACACATGTTGGCTGAAAGTAAAAAATTTTGTGTTTAGAAGAATGTTTCAGCCGGAAGAAATCTCTTCATCATTTATTTTTACTATATTCTCTGGTATATCTTCTTTCTGGTATAAAAAACAAATTAAGTAAAGAAGTTATTTACTTCAGTGTAATATATTAGACTTATTTATTTATGTATAATTCTTATGATTTATATAGAGACATGTAAACTGCATGACGGTGTCTACATGACTGACTCATCCATTGCTGTGTGGCATTAATGTGTGTGAAACATCACGCCACCCGGTTTATAGTCATGGCTGGGTGTACAATATCTCGATATACTACACTCTTCCCCGCTTAGCCTGAACCCTACATATTCATTCTGTTGACGGGTTTTCGAACTCGAGGCTCCCTTTGGTTTACGTTTAAACCTGGATCCGGTTCGTACTTGATTCTGGGTCTGCCTTTCTTGGGTGTCGGCTGGATTTCCCTTGGATGATTGCCTTCTTGTTGGAATGCGGTTGGTTCTTCAACTACTCCTTTTGAGTCTTCTGTTGCTTTCTCTAGGTTCGATTCAGATATGATTGGCTCCTCCATTGTGTCAGGCTCTTCTTCATATTCGTTTGCCCCTTCCTGTTCCAGGAGTACTCTTGTAGCCGCTTCGTAGAATTGACCCGATTTGCGCATCTGATCGTCACCTCTTTTCCATCTTAGATTTGGTTGAAAGTCGGGTTTACATATGTATGTCTTTTCCCCCATTACTTCCTCCACAGTTGCTGGTTGCCAACCTGGCTTCATAGGATTCTTATAATCCCGAGCTATCACCCTTTCTCCTTTTGAGAATGTGACATCTCTGTGTCCTCTGAAATACTGTATTTGCTTTTGGATTCTTTCTGCTGTTTTTGGTATTTTTAGCAAATCTAATCTACTTCTTAAGCTTCTGCCCAAAAATTTGTTCGCTGGTGATTCGCCCGTTGTTAGGTGTGGTGCGTTTCTGTAGGCGAATAAGTACTTGCTGATTAGATTATTTGCGCTGTCGTGAGCCTTGTTATCTTTCAATGCTTTTTCTAAGCCCTTTTTAAAAGATTTCACTCCGTTCTCAGCTAATCCATTTGTTTGTGGATGGTATGGCGGACCCGTTTTGTGCAAAATTCCGTTCATTTTGCAGAATCTTTCGAATTCTTCTGACACCAGCTGTGCTCCATTATCTGAGATTAGTGTGTCTGGTATACCATATCTTGCGAATATTTCCCTCAGTTTTTCGATCGTATTTGTCGAATCTGTTTTTGTCATGTGGACAATTTCTGGCCATCTGGAGTATGCATCTATCAGTATCAGATACATCTTGCCCCTGTGTGGTCCTAGAAAGTCTATGTGCACCCTTTCGAACACATATTTGCTGTCAGGAAACTTCTTTAATCCTGATTTTTCCGGACTGCTGGATTCTGTCAGACATGCCATGCAACCTTTTGCATAGCCTTCTATGTCTTTGTCCAACTTTGGCCACCAAAAATATTGTCGAGCGATCGCCTTCATTTTGCTGATGCCCATGTGACCTCCGTGTATTTCTTTCAGCAATATTTGCTTGCAGTTCTCCGGTATCATTACTCGGTATTCCCACATTAGCACATTTTTTTCTATGAAGATTTCATCCTTTCTTTGTGCGAAAGGCTTAATTGACTCCTCAATTTGACTAGGCCATCCGGTTGTCGTGTATAAAAATACCTTGCCCAGTACTGGATCTTTTCTAGTTTCTCTCGCTAAGTCTTCTGACCTTAGCGGTAGCTGGTCTTCCACCATGAAATGTAGATAGTCCTCTTCCTCTTGAACTAAATCTCTTTTATTTCTGGGTAGACGCGATAATGTGTTGGCTGGCTCATTGTTCTTGCCTTTTATGTGCTCTATCTGGTAGTCAAATCCACTCATAAACAAAGCCCATCTTTGCAACCTTCCTGCTGCCATCTGTGGTATGCCTTTATGCTCGCCAAAAATCGTTATCAATGGCCTGTGGTCGGTGCATAACTTGAAATGCATACCTGCCAAATATTGGTACAATTTCCGAAAAGCCCAATAAATGGCCAAAGCCTCTTTGTGCAAAATTGCGTAATTACCTTCCGCTTTTGTTAGCGTCCTTGATATGAAGGTAACTGGTCTATCCTCCCCGTTTGGCATTTCGTGCATTAGCACTGCTGCTATGCCCTGGTCGGATGCGTCTGTCACTAGTTTTATCGGATAATCTGGGTTATAGTGTACCAAATTTCTGTCCGATGCTAGTTCTTTCTTGACTTCAATAAATGCCTTTTCTGCATTTCTTGTCCATTGAAATCTTTCTTTGTTTTGTACTTCATAAATCGGCTTCAACATTTTAGCTAATCTCGGTACAAATTTTCCGTAGAATGTCACCAGTCCTGTGAATGCTCTTACATCTGTTATGTTTTCTGGTCTCTTTGCTTCGACCATTGCTGCGATTTTTTCTGGGTCCTTGGACAACCCATTCTTGCTTATGATGTACCCCAGGTATCTGATTTCTTCTTGGAAAAACTGGCACTTTTTGAGGTTAAGCTTTAGTCCAGCTTCCTCTAACCTCTGCAAAACTTCGTTTAAATTTTGCATATGCTCGTTATTATTTCTGCCCGTCACCACTATGTCGTCTCGAAATGCTGCAGTTCCTTTGGCCCCTTGTAATACTTTTTCTACTACCTTGTCGAACTCTGCTGCTGCCGTTTTCGTTCCATAGGGTAATCGGTTGTGCAAATAAATACCCTTAGGTGTGCTCCATGCGCACAATTTCTTTGATCTGTCAGTCAGCTCTAGCTGATTGTAGGCCGCTGACATATCCAATTTCGTGAACCTTTCTCCACCTCCCAGTTCTGCGAATACTTCTTCCACTTTTGGTGCGGGGTGTTTTACATCTTGCATGTACTTATTGATCGTGACCTTGTAATCGCCACAGATCCTTACTCCACCTCTTTTCTTTAGCACAGGCACCAATGGTGTGCCCCATTCGTTGTGCTTTACCTTGGTGAGTATTCCTTCTTTTTCCAGTTGGTCTAGCTGATCTCCGATTGTCTTCTTGAAAGCAAACGGTGTCGCCCTGGGTTTGCAGAACACTGGTTTCGCATTATCTTGCATCTTTATGTCCATTTTGCCGTATTTATACCCTCCGAACTTGCCGTCGAAAAGTGTCTTGTGCTTGTCGATTATTTCTTGTAGTTTTGGTACTTTTAATCCAACATGGTTGATTTCCACAATCTTGTATCCTAGTGCTTCCATCATGTCTCTACCCAACAATAATCTACAGCCTGTTTTTACGACTATTAATTGACATTTTGCCTTTTTTCTACCTGCCTTTATTTCTACGTAGATCTGACCTTCTGGTGCAATTGCGCTCCCGTCATAGAATCTTAACGTAGTATTCACTGGTTGCAATTTATGCTGTGATAGATGCCTTTTGTATAATTCCTCCGGAATTACCGATCTGCTTGCTCCTGAATCAAGTTCAGCTAGCATTTGCTTGTTTCCTATCTTTATTTGGATTTGCGTCGGTTTGACGTATCCCGCCTTTGTTGCTTGAAAGTGAACCTCTTCGCTCGTCCAGTCGTGGTTTTCTATCTCCACGAAGTGCTGTTTAGCTTGTTCCTTTCCTTTTTTCTGGCATATTTTCCCTAAATGCCCTATTATACCGCAACGGTTGCATTTATAGGATTTAAATTTGCAGTCTGCGGACTCGTGGTTGCTATAACCGCAATGATTGCATTGTTTGCCGCCTTTTGACTCCTTGTTAAATTTCTTTTTATAGCTTTCTTTACCGGCTTTGCTTTGGTTTATGGCTTCACTTTGCTTACTTTTTCTGTCAAAGCTTACCCTATGTACGTTAATTTCCTGATGCGATTGTATAAGAGCTGCCTCTTTCTTCTTCGCAATTTCGACGATTTGCTCAGACCTCTTTTTATGGTCTTCTTCGCACACGCGATTTAAAATCTTGCCTTTCTTTAGACCCGCTACGAACTTATTCGTAATCATCAAGTCGAGCTGCGCACCCCATTGGCACGTGCTGGCTTTATCTTTCAACCGTATATACCACTGGCTAATCGACTCATTCTCGCCTTGCTTTAAGTCGAAAAATTCCGTGCGTTCACGGAATACCGATATTGTCTTTGAGAATTGATTTTTCAGTATAGCACATAATTCCTCGTATGTTTTTTGCGATGGTAATACTGGGTCGCACAAATTTGCAAATACTCCATAACCTTTTGTCCCAATGACCGTTATGAGCGTAGCCACCTTTCTACGTGGCTCCAGTATGTTATTTACTATAAAGTATTGTTCTAATCTTTCTTGGTAGTTTTTCCAATCCTCGTGCTCATTATATTCTGCAACACACCCTACTGTGGCTGAATATACTTGCACGTTTTGTATCGGTGCCGGCGTTCCTCCGTTTCCGCCTGTTGCGTTATTCTGTGTTGTGTCCATGTGCGTTCCTCGCTGGTTATTTAACCTCAGCAAATCTTTTTCCATATCCTCTATTACGGCATTTGCCTTGTTTCTTTCCATTCTGACTCTTTCCAGCGTGATTTGGGCCTCTCTAAGCTGTTCTTGTAATTCTCGTGCTTGGGCCTCATCCATCTTGTATGAACCTTTTTTTTTTTTTTTTTTTGCCTTCGACTTCAATCACAAATTCACTTCTTACGAGATTTCCCGCACTGATTTCACTACACCTTTTAACTTTCTTTTTTCACTTTTTACTTTTTACCTCGTCGCCAATGTAATATATTAGACTTATTTATTTATGTATAATTCTTATGATTTATACAGAGACATGTAAACTGCATGACGGTGTCTACATGACTGACTCATCCATTGCTGTGTGGCATTGATGTGTGTGAAACATCACGCCACCCGGTTTATAGTCATGGCTGGGTGTACAATATCTCGATATACTACATTCAGAATTAACCAGTTGAAAAAGTGCATGCTTACGAGTATGTTTTTATATATGGAAAATATGCAATCAATTATTTGTCTTTTGGCAGATTAGTCAAAAATGATTTTTGTTTGTCCTTTGGCTGAATAATCAAATATGGTTCAAATAATAAATATCAAGTAGAGCGGCACTATCTACGAAAAGTGATAAATTTACAAATGCAAATTAATTGTCTATTATGATCCAATGCGAAGGGAAAACAGAACTGAATAGACAGGAAAACGGACCAAGAACGGCAACAAGTTAAAGAGTTTTAAGAAACGTTGGAATGCAATCCTATTTCTACAGCCTCTAACCATATTGTATCAATATTTATTCGTGTGAAACGTCTTATTAATTTAATAAAAAAAAATGTAAAAAAAATGAGCGATAGTGACAGTGAATTACTTGTTACTTTGGGTTTGATAATATGTAGTGAAGATAAAATCAGCGCAAGCAATTGGCAAAATTGTTATTGAAACATGCGAAGCTATTATGAAACATTGACAAATTATATAAAGGTAAATCGTAATGAAATTATATGTTATATAGCATTTTAGCTCAACTAAAATGCTATGTAACATATAATTTCATTACGATTTACCTTTATAAAATTTTTAAAGTGAGGAAGAGTATTTAAAATATGAATTGTAAGTTATTTGATTATATGAAAACAATTATGTGCACAATAAGAAGTTAATCGTATACAACATTAAATTAAAAGTAAATTACAATATATCCAATTTAATGTACTTACAAAATTAATAACTAAAATTCTAAAAAAAAAACAATATTATGTAGTAAATGCATTACAAAATGGTCCATTCCAAAAATGCAAAATTAATAGACGTTTTCCATTGGACCAATTTTGCTACTACTCGGTAGTTGTAGATGTCATCATCTACTCTACCTCGAACTAACGAGCACATTGAACTGGGAGTACGCATACAATTTACGTTATGTAGATTCTAGTTGCTAAAGTGAAAATAGATAGTACCGAGTAGTAGCAAACTTGGTCCAAAGGAAAACGCCTAATGGTAATTTAAATAGGCATGTGCAATACGCAGTATTGTATTTCATAATATTATTTATGTATTTATTTCAATATATATTAATTATTAAAACATAATTATAAAGTGCGCAAGAGTATATAAAAATAAAAATTGCAAGTTATTTGATTATACCAAAAAAATTATGTGCACAAATTTAAATTAATTTCAAAAAATGCAAAATGAATTAAATGAGAAAATGTGTTATTATGTGTATATTGAAATCAAACCACACCGCAACTTAGCAAATATAAATTTTAATCTAACACAAGCATAAGTACATACAAAAACCTTAATTATAATATAAATGTGTGCTTGTGAATGGAATTGTTTTTAAATAGGTATTGTGCATTTAAATTAAATTAAAAAAGAAAGCATTAATTACATAAGGCGTTTTCTTTGGACCAATTTTGCTAGTCCGGAGTAGTTGTAGCTGTCATCATCTAGTCCACCTCGAACGAACGACCATTTCGAACGGTGAGTTACGCATACAATTTACGTTAGGTGGATTCTAGTTGCTAAAGTGAAAAAAAACCGATTTTTGCGGGTTTTTTGGTTATGTTGAAGTGTCATATTTTTGTTATGTTTACTTTAGTCGTGCAGAAAAAGCGAAGAGAAATGGAGTCAAATATTAATCGAGTGAGTTTTTACATAAAAAATAATTGCAAATTTACAAACTGACTACTTTACAGGTTGCAATGGAATTGTTTCACGTGCTGGAAGGTAGAGCAGATTTAATTTTATTGGATTCTTCAGAGTCAAGCGAGACATCAGATTCTGATGATAGAGGCACATTATAGAGGTATTAAAAAGGTAGAGTTGAAAATTATGTGGATGTAATTGAAAATTACACCGATTCGGTATTCAAAAAACACTTCAGATTAAGCAGAGTTGTCGCCGAAAGGATTATGGGTATGTAGTTTTCATTATAAACACTAATTTAATGAATAAGTGTTGTAAATATCGCACTCTTTTAGCTGAATACAGTATGTGTTTACACCGTCCAAGGCGTGGAGGACGTGCTGCTGCTGAAATACCCATCACGTCGTGATTTCTGGCAAATACTGAAACGTACCGACAAATTGGAACAGATTTAATGTAACAGAAAGCTCTGTCCATCGAATTTTATACCGCGTCGTGAAGCGACGATGGGGTAGCCAACAGCATCCGAAATGCAAAATAACCAGATTGAATTCGCAGCTATGAAAGGTGTGCCAGATGTTGTTGAGGCTATTGATGGTTCCCATATTAAAGTCAATCCTTTAAATAAATAATTTAAACGTTGTCCGGAACACACCCACGCCACTTCACGTCGACAAGTACAATAAGTATTGTCAGATTGTTGCTGACTGTTTTGAGGTTATGTTTTACTAGAGTTTAGAATTTGGCTTTCCTTTGCTCATCTACTCCGGACTAGCAAAATTGGTCCAAAGGAAAACGCCTATAGAATATTATATCAAATTCTTAATAATATAGAAGTTAAGTTGTATACAAAATTAAAACAAATGCTTTAAAACAAAAATAGCAAATGAAAAATGTACTTAAATAAATAATAACAAAAATTCTTAAAAAAATGAAAACAATATTATATAGTAAATGCATTAGAAAATGTCTAATAGAGCAAGCAAAAGCACAAATGCAAAAAAATTATTTAAATAATAAGCCTAATGTACTTTATTTATTTTAACGCAATCAAAACAACAATGCAAAATAGAGTGAAAAATTATAGAAATGGGGTGGTAGTGAAAAATTATAGAAAATTATAGAAGCAACAAATGCTTTAAAACAAAAATAGCAAATGAAAAATGTACTTAAATAAATAATAACAAATATTCTTAAAAAAAATGAAAACAATATTATATAGTAAATGCATTAGAAAATGTCTAATAGAGCAAGCAAAAGCACAAATGCAAAAAAATTATTTAAATAATAAGCCTAATGTACTTTATTTATTTTAACGCAATCAAAACAACAATGCAAAATAGAGTGAAAAATTATAGAAATGGGGGGGGGGGGGGGGTGTTGTCGAATTTAAAATAAATGATTGCGTTAATATACGTATGAATAAAATAAATTCTTAGTTGCAAGCACATTTGTATTCCGTACGTACGCAAGGGATAAGAAAATGAATCCGTAACAATAACAAATAAGATGTATGAGCATCATACAATATTTAAAAAAGTAATAAGGTTTGCATTTAGAAGAAAAAATGAAAGTGAGATGGGACGAAGAAATATATAATATGAATGCAATATAGTCGGAAGAAGCTACCGCAGAATATTACTGATAAGGAAAGAAGATACAAAAATGGAGCATGAATATTTTACGCGTGTTTAAATAAAACTAATCTATTATAAAAACTACGATCAGAAGGTTTGTCGACACATGAACGTGAAATATAGTACCACCGGATGCGTAAGTACTGTTGAATTATTGAATTAATTAAATGATTAAAGTGGCCACTATTGGTAAAATGAGTAATAGTATTCTCGAATAAGGAAGCTTCTACAAATTGCTCTCTAACTTTGATAGCGATTTTATTGTAAGTTACTTTATTTAAAATGGAACTATTCTGACCACATTCCGCCACCTGCTGTCGGATTTGTTTTTCAGCACTTCGGCAAATTTTCACAACACTTGTAGAAGGATACTTTAAGAAGCCTAAGGACTTGTACGCTATCAAACTGCTTGATGTGAATTCCCCTTCTAAATTCGAATTATTCGCTCAATAATTCGAATTCACATTCTTTATCAGCAATATTCGAAGTATTTTTTAACATTGCTAATCTGCTCGAGGTAACATTACTTGCTTTCCTAAAATTGGCTGAGTAATTTAAAACGCTAATATGTTCGAGATGGATGCAGTTCCGAAAACACCATCCCGTATTTGGCAATGCACTAGAATTTGAGAATATGCGGATTTAAATTGTCTTACACTAGGATTATTATTATAACCAAGGCGAGACCGTATGGTGGGGAAGAACAATTCTAAATGGTCTTGACTGAACTTATATAAGGGAACGTATTTTAAGAAATTACCATTTAGGACTCTAGAATATATTAGGCGCAAATTTTTCAGGCACACAATTAAGCCAATAAAACTCAACTTTCTGCGATGTTCTACGATAAGCAGTCCACTTGCAAATCGCACACAACTAATGTAGTCAATGGCATGCGTGGCGAATTCAAATATTTCACTATAATATCACAGAGAAAGAACTCCTTTGTACCCAAAAGTAGAACAGTTTCTACTATTTAGTATATCGAAAATGTCATTTAATTTACGAATAAAAATACTAGTACCCTCACTGCCTTTGAATTTGTCCAATTGAAGTTTTTCCCTACAAAAATCAATAGCATCTGCTACCGACTTACTCAGGATTTGTGTGGCTAGACGTACTTTCATTTTCTGCCTGCCGAAATATATATGGGCTTTCCTAATTTTGTTACCTAAATGCAAACCCTCTAAGTCCTGCAACTTTTGTAAGGCTACCAAATATTTCCAGTGAATAATGTTATTATCTGCATCCATAATTGGAGAGTTTTTCGCGAAGGTATTGCGAACTAATTTAATCATATGGGATGCATCCGGAAATATTCCAATTTTTGTATTTCTGCTATCCATTATAAAAGTAAAATTGTCACGTCGCCAGTCTAACTTACATTCAAGTAGCTTCGACATTGTGACATTCGTCGCAGCTCCATCAAAAGTTAATCCAAGCAGCTCTGCGCCTGTGTCGAGCACATTTTCAATGCAGTGCTGTATCAAATTAACTTTCTGATGAGCACTAATGGAAGCTATAGGGAAATAACCGACTGGTAGCTTCCAATTTTTATTTACGAAAACAAGCATAAATACTAAAATTTGTGTAGCCTTAACATTGGATACGGATCCATATCCAAAATCGACGTACCCGTACGAATTGGATCCACCCATTCGAGACAGTTCGTCGAAAAAGGCATGAATATGTCCTGGGACAATAAAAATGCAAATTAAGGGCAAAAACTTTAAGTTCCGGAGGAAAAGACTTCAGGTACGCCGCCCCTTGCAAATTTCGTTTGCACAAAAACCCAAATGAACCTGCCACTGTTTTAGAAATAGATTCAGCATGACCAGCAGAAATATTCAATTTCTTCTGGTCAACCAACTTTTCGCTGAAGCACCTTTTTATGAATTTTTTAAGCGCGGCAATCTTCATCGCTTTCTTTTTCAAATGAAGCCTTACTATTTTGCAGTCTTCTGGCAATGTTTTCCGGAGTATCAGAAGAACAATCCATACCATATTTTAAAGAAGCATAATTCTAAACATGCAAACACATGAATAAATAAAAAACAATGCTATGAATGTGCATAGCAGAAAACATTATAATACATGCATACAATTACTTACTTTCTTTGTTGGCGAATTCTACAAAGAAATAGTGTTGCTATGGAAGAATTTAAACGAACACACTTTACTTACATTCGAATGAAATTCTACTTCTGCGGCTGCATCCATGTCGTCGCATTCCGCAGAGCTATAAGGAACCTAAAAAATAGAGTTATTTAAAGCAAAATTGCTTAAAATCTACTTTACTTTACTTACATTAGGTAGATGAAATTCTACTTCTTCTGCAGCTGCATCCATGTCGTCGCATTTCGCGGAGCTATTAGGAACCTTAAAAATAGAATTATTTAAAGCAAAATTGTTTAAAATCTACTTTACTTTACTTACTTTCTGTAGATGAAATGGTTCTCCTGCTGAATGCATGTTCTCGCATTCAGTGCTTCTATTAGGGACCTAAAAAATAAAAGTGATTAAGGCAAAATTGCTTAAAATGTGGGTTACTTTACGTACATTTTCATTTCCCTCGTCAGCATTATTGAAGGGAACTTCAATATTCAATGCGACGGCATCCTGCATGAACTCGGCATCCTGCATGAACATTAAAAATGAAACATTTACATATATATTCGTACAACTTAATGTTTCATTTTCAACCTTTTCCTGCTTTGCTGGCGGTTGCCCGATTTCCTACAAAAATGATTTCAATGCGTTATAATTTTGCAATTATTAATTTTGTAGTATTAAAACTTACCGTGCTGCTATTCCATATAGAAAATATGGAAGGAATAGCATTTCTTTGTAATTTTCTCCTGCTCGCTCAGGACTTTAATGTCTGCTTTATGAAAGTGGAGCGAGCACACAGCCTCCCAATTCTTGGGAATACCGGATGCTGCTGCCGCAATCCACTTTTCCCGCAACCATTTATTTTGTGGGAACCTGTAAAGTTAACATATAAATATACGATCGTTACATTTACTTTTACAATTAAGAATTAATAGAAATTCAAGTATTTTTTGGACTAATAAAAAAATTCGTTCCCTTAAATTTTCTTACACACACTTTACATACGCCGGCACTGAACTATTTTATGGTAAACATTTGACTGTCAACATCGGATTTGTTTACATATATTCAATGCCGAACTTTTCAGTTTTTAACCACTTTTTCGATAAATTAAATTACTAAAAGCCATTTAATACTTAAATAAAGCCATTCAGCAGCAGTAATTTAACAAAACAGACGAGAATTTTTGTTTCTAATAAGTGAATCAGCTAGAGCACGAGCTCGGAACTTTGGTGTCTAGGTTCAGACTGCTTTTGAACACAATTGCCCTTTCTCCCGAAAAAACCACAAAAGTTGTGATGGGTTGTTGCTACCTTCACAATTTTTTACAAAAGAGAAGAGGTCATTTGTATTTACAAACTGAATCCTCCGTAACCATTCAATCTACGCAACCGTCAACTTCAAAGAATCCAACAGGAGAAGCTGAAATTATAAGGAGACATTTTTGTGAGGTCGTAAATCGTTTAAATGGTAAAAAATACTTCAAATATCAAATATTTTAAAATAATACTTTATTAATTATTAATGCAAAGTTGACGCTAACAATTTTATACTCTTAAAAATAATTATGTTATTTTATGGAAAAAATAGAAATAAAGTTAATATGTTATTTTTCAAAGCATATTACATGGTTTTAATTTCTTAGTCATTTAAAGAATATTGGGTGTCGGCAAAAAGATCTTGTAGTGAACCATAACTGGCATTTTGAAATTCGACGGAAGAATGCAAATCATTAGCAGTAATGGTTCGTGCTGCTAGAAGTGGTGTTGAAGTTCTGCGAACCGCATACGACAAATTATTTTGACTGGACGAAGGGGTTACAGACACACTGTTTAAAGTCAGCTGATCAAATTGTTCCATTAATAAAATTTCGTCAATTGCCTTCTTCGCATAGAGCTGTTGGGTTTCCGACAACTTCCGAAACGAAACTGCCCAAGATTCCGCTTAGATATAGCATTCGTCCTTGCTTTTTTCCGTTCTTCATGTTCTCTAAATGCTCCACTGCTCTTTGCAGAAAAACTTCTTTTTTGTTGGAGCAAACTCTTTTCGCTTTTTGTTTTGATTTATCCAACTGAAATGAAATTTTTATTCAATCAAATATTTGGTAATGTTTTTAAACGTATTACTTACTTTATTTTCGTCAACTTCTGCATCAATATCGGAATCCATACTTGAAAGTTCCAAATCTTGGCATTTCGTTATCTTTTAAAAAATTTAACAAATGAAAATACCACAACGACGGGACATAAACATCAGAAACTGCGTAAATCATTGGGGGCTAATTTTAAACTTCAGTATGCGATTAAAGCGGTTCGTTTAAAACCATTTTGATTGATATATGATGTCATCTATGCGTAAACAAATAAATATTTTAAAGTTGCGGATTTTGTTGGTTTGTTGGCTTCTTGGTTTGTTGGTTTGTTGGTTTGTTGGTTTGTTGGTTTGTTGGCTTGTTGGCTTGTTGGTTTGTTGGCTTGTTGGCTTGTTGGTTTGTTGGTTTGTTGGTTTGTTCGTTTGTTCAACCTTTTCCTGCTTTCATGGCGGTTGCCCGATATCCTACAAAAATGATTTCAATGCGTTATAATTTTGTAATTATTAATGTTGTAGTATTAAAACTTACCGTGTGGCTATTCCATATACCAAATACGGAAGGAATGGCATTTCTTTGTAATCTGCTCCTGCCCTCTCCTACTTTAATGTTTGCTTTATGAAAGTGGAGCGAGCACACAACGTCCCGATTCTTGGGAATACCGGATGCTGCTGCCACAATCCAGTTTTCCCGTAACCATTTATTTTGTGGGAACCTGTAAAGTTAACATATAAATATACGATCGTTACATTTACGTTTTCAATTAAGAATTAACATTATTTATTATTATTTATTTGACAGGTCCTTTTTTCATTTTCTATACATTGTACAATTTTTAACACATATATGCATTTTTTTATACACACATAGTCATGAGAACACAGTCGCTCCTATGGAGCACATAGCGGCACTAGAAGACTCCGTGAACTCTCTTCCATCTGCTTCTGCCTTGGGTTTTTGCCTGAGGTACGGTCTTTGGGTTTTGCCTTAGGTACGGTTTTTTGCCCGAGCACGATGAAAGCCAAATGAGTTCTTGAGGTACGGTCCGGATGCTTCTTCTTGTGCTGTTTCTTTGATAGGGTGTGTTTTTTATAGCTTGCGGCTTATTAGACCAGCGAAGCAACCTCCAGTGACGTTGGGGGACCCTACGGACTACATATATAAGGCTTAGAATTAACATAAATTGAAGTATTTTTTGCACTATTAAAAAAATTCGATTCCTTAAATTTTCTTACACACACATGCACCGGCACTAAATTATTTTCTGGTAAACATTGGACTGTCAACATCGGATTTGTTTACATTTATTCAATGCCGAACTTTTCACTTTTTCAACCACTTTTTGGATAAAATAAATCACTAAAAGGCATTTAGGCACTTCAAAAATAAAGTTTTTATTACTTTGTTTAGTAAAAATAAAGATGTCAACTTACCGAAAGAAAGAAATTCCCGGCTTCCTCATTTCTTCGGTTGAGAAGCAATTCTTCATAAAACACATCATTTTCTGAAATAAAAACATCGTATTAAGTTTTATCAACAATATAACTATTTATAAAATACTTACTTTTCCATAAATACTTGTAATTATGTGAAAAAACACTTTTAATTGCACTTTCCGATGTGCCAAAATAAAACTTAATAAATGACAACAATAACTCTTAAGTTACTACATTCATGGAGAATTAAAGTTTTAAAACCCTCCGAAAGTCTACAAAATTGAGGCGCTTTATATTTGATTCATATTTACGGAATAAATAATAAACCTAAAATAGAATTCCATTTCGTATCAAAAGATTGTACAAAAAATAAAAATTGCCTATCGTTGTGTTTAAATTGTATATTTGTTTCCAATAAGGGAATTAAAATAAATATAAATTACGCTTTTACAATTCAATAAATTTCTATTACGATAACTAGATGGCAGTGAGTGTCATGTCTACATAAAAAATGTATACAAAAATATCCCTTTATTGCCATTTCTGGCCGCTTCGCAATAATTCGGACACAAAATTGTGTATACATATACGGTAAGGGCCTATCCAGGTATTCTTTGATGATGACAGCTAGAACTACTTGTGAGTAGCAAAATTTTCCCAATGGAATACTGCTATTATTATTATTTACATTTATTTTTATTAAAGTTATTTCATATGTCGTATCGATTTGATTCTTCAAGCTAGAATATGAAAACAATTAATTAGTATATTTTAGAAATAAATTTTATATATACCCGATTTAATAGGTATATATAAAATTTATTACTAAAATATACTAGTTAATTGTTTTTATATTTTAGTTTGAAGAAACAAATCGATACGACATATGAAACAACTTACGCAGGTGGGTAAAATTTACATTTTTTTAAAATTACATTTTTTTATCCGTAAAACAATACTACTCCGTTTTATTTCTACTGCCAATAAGAGATAGTTGAGGGAATCTTGTAACTCATTGCCCCTCACATTTTCATTTTTTTATCTATTTCGAATCATTATTTGTTTGTTTGGTCATTAAGTTTCGATCTTTCAAGAGACTGAAAATAACAACGGAAGCGCAAACGAAACGCTGAGAGATTTGTCAGTCCGATGAATGATCTTCAGCTACTGAACTTATAACAGCTCCTTGTAGACATGGGTTGCATAGGAAGTGTCTGTTGGAATGGCTGGAGTTCAAGCATCAGTTTCTGTTATATCGGACACCGGTAGATCTGGAATCGTGCACACTCTGTACAGGTGCTGTTCACAAAGACTACAACCTTCGTAGTCCAGGAAAACTAAAGAATTCAATTTCAATGCTTTCAAACACATCCCCTAATGGCGAGAAGGAAGTTGTAGATAGTGCGGGCGAGGAGCGCACTTCTATTGAACACCTGAAACTTACTAATGAACCAAGAATAGCTTGACTAATCTGAGATTGTTTCAAAGTATATATATAGAAATCAAGAAGCTAAGGTGGATATGAACGCATGACAACTGGCTTGCATGAATTGCACCAAGCCACCAATTTTTGGCGAGACAGCTACAAACCGGAACTCTCTTTGACAGCAACCAAACTATGGCTGGTCATACACAAATGATTAATTTTTTTTTAAATCAGCCCTAATGTGCACAATCTCTCACAAACAATTAAGGCCAGAGACATAAAAGAAACGGTGGTACAATCGAATGGTGACGAATTCAATATGGTGGCCACAATCACCAGTTAGATTTGGAGGAGTTGTTTTGTCGCCTGGAAACGCCGACCCTTAATTCTTTGGGTGGAGAGTATTATTTGCTACATATATTTGGAAGGAAACGTACTGAGTTACTCTAAGAGAGGCCTTTTGGAAAAATGGGGATGAAGTGGTGGAGGACGCGACTTTGAGAAGGAAAATAACGACTAGAATACAATGACCAAACGAGAAGTTTTCAACATTTTATATGGAAGTGATGGATATACGGACCAGGTTACAAGAACCAATGACAGAGCATACATTTTTGGAGATCATACAGGGAGGGCTAGTACGTTCAGTTCAGAAAAAATTTAATTGTCCTCCAGTAAATGACATTCGACCAATACGGGAGGCGATTGCATATATAGATCAGTCGCATATGGGATCTATAAATACCTGTGTCACATTTCAATAAGTGGCGATTAATGAGATAAGTTAGAGAGTTATAATATTTGGCGACTGAAGCCGAGCGCACCACATCCGTAGCAGCCACTCAGATTTTAATGGACAGATGGATATTCTTCTGACTTACCCATAGGCCAAGTTTCCCCATCGCATCAAAAAAATACCATAGAGGCATGCCCACCTTCATCTCAAAGAGCACAGAACTCTCAATAGCAAAATTAAAGTGGGCAGCAAATCGAACAGAAAATATTACCCAAACAGATACTTACAGTTGTCATCCTCCGATATAACCGAATCCAAATAACATAATACACTTTTAAGTAATCCAGACTCCAACTATAACAAATAAGCCTTAACAAAAAAAGAAATTACTTCATTCATACCTTATCATGTTCAATGGAAGGAATATCGCGAGGCTCGAATACGGATTTTTGCAGCATCAATTGGTTTTTCAGAGACCACAAACTTAACCAAGATTGTATATTATACCCCCACACTCGCGGCAAAGCGCATGGTACTGTTTTGGACGATGGCTCGAACCAAGCGTCCATAGCTTTACCGGTGGATGTAAGGCCATATGCGATAGTGCATCTTTTAGGCTGCAATATGAATTAGTTACTGAATCAAGGCACAAGCGTTAGCATTCTTGGGAACGAAGCTGAATCACTCCATTGAAGTTGCGAATAAAGCATGTTCGAAAGTATTGGGTCATCTTGAATCCGAAGTCACATTTAGGGGAATCACAAAGTTAATCACCCTCTGTATAATTCTTGGGTTGACTCAAGAGTTGTTTTTGGGCACAAATTTCTGAAAAGCATTGGGACGCGCTTATAGATGTTATTAAAATAGTGTCATCTATGCCCGACTCAGGAACACTCACTGAACACGGAATATTGCACGAATTGAAAGCTTCGCAGATATATCGATTGTAGTTAGCTAAGCTTTGTTTTCCTTCCTATACCACTATGGGTCTGGATAAAATAGATCTAATAGAAGATAACATAGAATTAGGCGAGGCTACATCAATTAAACAAAAGTTTTACCCAATATCACCGGCGGTACCGAAGTTAATGGATGAGGAACTCAGGCAAATATTAATGCTAGGGGTAATAGAGGAAAGTAAAAGTACATGGAGCTCACCGACAGTGTTGGTTCATAAGCCTGGAAAGGTGAGACTTTGTATCGATGCCTGCAAAGTTAATGCCATCATCAAGAAGGATGCATATTCTCTACCTCAGATTGATGGTATAATGGGTAGATTTAAAGGGAATTCCATTTATTGTAAGAGATAAAATTTTGGTATATCTCGATAACCATTTAATGCTATCCGAAGACGTGGTCTCACATTTGGATTTATTGGCATGTATTGCAGATTCTTTACGAAAATCTGTTCTAACTATCAATGTGGAGAATATTAGAATTTGCTTTAAGGAAACCAAATACTTAGGATTCAATATCGGGAGTGGAGGAACCTGAATGGATCCCGGTAAGGTCTCATGAATTGTTGATGATCTCAATCCGAAAATTATCAATTAGGTTCACCGATTTAAGGACATAGCGGAGTGGTATCGTCGATTCATACCCAGCTTTGCTCTATTGTCGGCTTCGATCACAGATACGCTGTGTTCTAAGGATAGCCACTGTAATTTTAAGATCCAAAGTGCTATTATTCCGGAAATCACGATAAATCAACCATTGTGTGATTTCAGTATTAACGATTGTAAAATTTCCAATCCAAGAATATGCTATTAGCATATCCAGAATTTTATCTATTCAAACCAATAGACTTGCTCATTCGAGCTAAGATATTCGGTTCTCTGCTATCGGTTGGTCAAATCGGGTTGGGAGACCATTTACCTATTTTGCTGAAAACCTTTTTGGGATGGGTAGCGATGGAAAGTTTCCACCTCGCAGTTCAACTGGCTACCAAAATCGGACGAATTCATCATTACTGTCCGACGAAGGGTTCAATCAGCAGTAACTATATGCAGCGTGTTATCGGAGAAAGCATGTATTTGTGACCCACTCTGGATCATTAACCCAGTGGTAGTACTGGTCAAAATATTTATGCAAGAGTTATGACTCCTAAAATTAGATTCCCAGGTTCATCGGTTCAACCCGGGAGCCCATTTAGATTCCCAGGTTCATCGGTACCTCTGAGCCCATTGAAATTCATTCGTTCTCAGACGCATCTGAGAAGACCTATGGAGTAGCCGTCTTTGTGAGGACTAGAGAAGAAGATAAGCCTATCTGGCCCAAACTTCTCGGAGCGAAATCGCGAGTGGGTCTGAAGCAAACAGTGACTCTTCCTCCACTGGAATTGCGTGCTGCCAAATTGATGGTAGACTCAACCACTAAAATCATCACGGCTCTGTGACTGTCTATATCAAGAACAATTGATTGAACTGATCCCACTACAGACGTTTGTGGCTAATAGAATAGGTTACATCGTGCAGCACACCATGGTGGAACAATGTAGATATGTTGATTCTAAACAGAATCCCGCCGACTTGGTGTCTCCCGGTGTCTATTCTGGATAACTACTAGACTCGATATTGTGGTTCCAGAAACCATCCTTTCTGAGAAACAAAGAAAATTTGTAGACGCCAACAAACTGGAACTTACAAGAGATACCTGAAGGAAAAAATATTGTATCTTTGCTAGTAAGCACTGGATCAAAAATTCATTTTTTGGAAAGCATCTACCATCGGAACTCGAACCAATCACTAATCAATGTGGTAGGTTATGTGCTCCGATATATTCATAGGCTGCGGAGTTGGCAAAATTTGCAGTACCTCTAACCATATTTATCGCTGGAGGAAATAAAACAAACACAACTCGTAGTGGAAGTTTAAACACAGCACAGTTCGAAGAAAAACAACACAAGTTAAGAGAAGATCGACCGTTGAGACGTTCGTTCAAATTACAAGCGTTACATCCCAGATTAGACTCCGAAGGTCTGCTAGGAGTGGGAGTACGGTTAAGTAATGCTGAGTTGTCGATGGAAGTTCAACACCCAGTAATCTTGCCATCTCATAGTCTTACTAAGCTATGGGTTAAGGACATGTACATTAAGTATCCGGTCGTAGCTATGAAGGGATTGATGTATTTAACGCGTAAGAGCCTTTGGCTACTTAACACTAAAAAAATATGTAAAACGGTTGTGCCCGAATGTACTCCGTGCTTCCGTAGTAAACCAACAGCAATACATCAGTTGATGGGATCCTCACCTATGGTACGAGTTCGGTTATTGCGGCCCTTCGAAACACTAGAGTAGATTACATCGGTCCGCTATGGATCTACTTTAGCTGTCGCGATTCTAAACCCAATAATGGGTATGCGGCATTATTCGTTTGTCTGCTTACTAATGCTGTCCATATGGAGTAAGTAACGGATCACACTAGTAAGGCATTTATTGGATGATCAGATAATGGCACTAATTTTGTGTCCGCACGACGAGAGTTATCCGAGCTCAGGGAGATGTTGTTTCGTCAGGCTCACGAAGAACTAGCCATCCCATAGTTTTGCTCATCTGAGTTAATATGATAAAAGCACATACCAGACAGAATTCTGTAATTTGGCGGCTTCTGGGAGGCGGCCGTAAAATCGGCCAAATATCACTTGCGACCCCAACTACCAGCGTACAAGCTTATTTGAGGAAATGTAAACGGTCCTGGTAAAAGAAAAAGCAATTCGAAATATACGACAGGTCACTCCTCTATAGGGTAACGCTAGAGATCTAGAGCCATTAACATCTGGAAATTTTCTCATCAAAGCACCACTAACAGCGGTCGCCAACAACCAGGCGATAATAGAGAGCAAGCATTTACCCACGAGATGGAAAATGGTGCAGCAAATTAATCAACATTTCTGGCAACGATGGTCGAAAGAATACCTGTCCGAATTTCAGTTTAGGAAACGGTGGACCAGATGGTCACCAAATTTGCTAGCCAATACTGTGGTCCTTCTAAAGGACAATAATTTACCTCTTCAAAGATGGAGGCTGGGAAGAGTACTATGAACGGTGTCGGGTCCCTACGGACTAACACGAGTAGCAGAGGTTAAAACGTCCTCGTGTACTACTGTAAGAGCTATCCATACTCTCTATCCCTTACCTATCCACGCTATGAGCAAGAAATCCTATAAATGACAAGTATAACAAATTTAATTACATTTTTACCTTTTTTTGTTTACTAGTTGACATACAAGCTTGAATATGAAGCAGTAGGAAGAATTTCTGCAGGTAGATTTTATCGACATCTATTTCATGAACATGATGTTGGATTCGACAGATAGGCCGAATCCAAACTTCTTGCTGTTTGTTGCACCACCAACGGCTTCGGCCATCAAGTGGTGATTTTGCGAGTTTGGCGGAGCTTCTACCATTCGGGATATTGGCGAAGAAATTTGACGAACTTGCTGAATACCATCTCTACTTGTTAACAGATGGCTCGGTGTTTAGTAGGTTCATCTGTTTCAGGAATAATATGCAATCGAACTTAGGAATTCCAACTATTGTTCTCGAGCCGTAATATTTCCTTTGTGTCAAGGAATGTTGTAACTAGCGGGTGATCAGACTTAGAAAATTGATTATAAAAACCGAATAAATTTTTGATACGAGACTTTATTTTCGACCAGCGATTCTCAGATAAGGAGCTCGGAGTAGATGTTCAGCCAAATAAACTAACAAATAGGAATTCGGACTGCGATCCCATTTCAATTAATAAATAAACCCGACACTAAATTATTAGTTCATCCATTGGGCTCGGTAGATCACCGCTCCAACTGATGACAATAGTTTAGTTTAACCAATACCTCAAATAGAGGTAAAGAATAGTAATATTTCAAATAATTGTGTTATAATTTAATAAAAATTAATCATTCCCAATCCCAGCTTTCACAGTCCATAAAGCAAATTAAAGTAAATTTGCGGAACAGTTATTTTCAACCTTCTGATTTGGTTTTGACAGTCAAGAAATTTGACTACCTCGACATTGACGTGATGTTGTAATCTAACTTCATATTTCCAATTGCAACATTGTCAGTTGTTCATTGAAGTTTCTCTGTATTTTGTTTATACACTGTTTCGTCTGCAAACGTGGCAATAGATGCATTTTCCGATTTGGATGTCGCTGATGAACAGAACGTATATCATACATTCCAGGATGATTCCCTGTGGTACTACCGCTACTGCTCTTAAATCAATATTCATTGATTTCTTGCTTTATTCTAAATAATCTACCTGATAAGTATGATATTAACAGTTCTACATACTGCTGTGGGAGCATTTTTCTCAGCTTGTAGATTAAACCTTCATGCCAAACCTTATCAAGGGTTTGAGCCACATCTAGCATTATTGTTGCAGCAGCCATGTATCTTTCCCAAGTTAATGGATGTGGTCAAAAATCTAGTTATTCGCCAATCGATAGTTAATGGATGTGATATCTAGTTATTCGCCAATCGATAGGCGGTCGAGGTTTCGTTCGTCGTTGACGTCAGCGGAGTTACAAGCTAAGGGAGAGAATTATCCAGCTTCTCGGGGAAAATACCCCATAAACGGCTGCGAAACGACTGGTGTTGAAACCGAGAGCAGGACAAATACAGATTGCTGGACTTACATCCAATCGTTGAGTTCTCGCCACAAAGACGAAATTCAAGTGTGTTCTAAGGTTAGCCACTGTAATTTTAAGATCCAAAGTGCTATTGCTCCGGAAATCACGATGAATCAACCATTGTGTGATTTCAGTATTAAATCACGATGAATCAACCATTGTGTGATTTATCTATTCAAACCAATAGACTTGCTCATTCGAGGTAAGATATTCGGTTCTCTGCTATCGGTTGGTCAAATCGGGTTGGGAGACCATTTACCTATTTTGCTGAAAACCTTTTTGGGATGGGTAGCGATGGAAAGTTTCCACCTCGCGGAAGATATATCAAGCAAATTTTATGGAGCTGGACCACTTGAAGCTCAGTTTGCTAAATTTTGGCAGCCGGAGGAAGCAACCCGAGATATTAAACCATTGTCCACTGCGGAACGAGAACACAAATATATATTTCAACGAACTGCAACCCAGAGTCTGGATGGTAAGTTTATAGTGAATCTACCAGTCCATTATCAGCCAACTTGCTAGGAGATTCCCAGGTTCATCGGTTCAACCCGGGAGCCCATTTATATTCGCAGGTTCATCGGTTCAACCCGTGTATTTGATTATAGTAATAATAAAGTTAATATTTTTGGTATTGTCGAAATTAAATTTGTTGATTCGAAATCTAATATGGAAAGATTAGCGGAATTTGTAGTCGTTGATAATGAATTTGAACCGATACTCGGACTTGATACATGCATTGAGTTTGAACTGATTAAGTGATTGAATATTGACTCGATTGAATTCTCGGATAAACAGGAGAGATTTGTAAGTGAAAATAACGATGTATTCACCGGACTTGGAAAAATTCCTGGAAATATTACCATACACTTACAAGAAAATGCAAAACCAGTCGTGTATCATCGTAAACGTTTCCCGGACACAATAGTTAAAAACTCAAGCCAAAACTTGATGAGATAGTTAGAAATGAAATCATTTCACCAGTGTCTTACCCAACAGACTTGGTTAATAATTTACAAGTGGTGGAAAAACCAAATGGTGATTTACAGATTTGCTTGGATCCAAGACCACTTAATAAGTGCCTTTAGCGCGAACATTTTTTGATTCCAACCATCGATAATTTTACTTCGGAATTGACTAACGAAAAATTATTCACGGTTTTGGATTGTTCAAATTGATTTTGGCAATTGGAATTGGACGAAAAGAGTTCAGAACTGACAACGTTCATGACACCCTTTGGTCGTTCAAATTCGAAAGACTTGCTTTTGGATTGAACGTTTCACCGGAAATTTTTCAAAGACGTATGATACAGATATTCGGTGACATACCGGGCGTCTTTGTTTACTTCGAGGATATTGGAATCGTAGCATCGAACGAAGAGGTACATGATAAAATTTTGGCAATTGTTCTTGAACGCGCACGCGTGAATAATGTTAAATTAAACTTCGAAAAAGTGCAATATCGTAAATCGGAAGTAAAATTCATGGGTCATATCTTATTGGATGGTAAAATAAAACCGGTTGACAAGCACATTGAAGCGATTGTAAAGCTTAAAATACCAACCGATAAACCTGGTGTAATGCGCTTGTTGGGTCTTTGCAAGTATTTGGCTGATGCATCGAATTAAGTTGTTATTCAGGCTGATGCATCGAAAGATGGACTTGGATCAGTTTTGATGCAAAATGGTTATCCGATTGCATTTGCTTCTCGAACTCTTAGCAAATGTGAACAGAGATGGGCGCAAATTGAAGAAGAACTTCTGGCCGTGGTTTTTGCATGTAAACGTTTCCATCATTTCATTTATGGGCGCGATTTCACTATTGAGAGTGATCACAAGCCGCTGCAAACATTGAATTTATGCGATATTGACGCTGTAACGCCAATATTGCAGCGAATGTTCATGATGCTACCGAAATATTCGAAATTGGAAATTGTTTTCAAACCGGGAAAAAGCATGTTGGTAGCCGGTTGTCTCTCTCGTGCTCAGTTGGACACGATTTCGGAGGAAACGGAATTGAGTGGAGTTATTCACACAGTAATCCGATCTGCTTGTGTGTCAACGGATAATTACGATTACTACAAACAGATACTGGAATCGGATGAAAACCTTAAACGCGTGTGTGAATACGTAAGAAATGGTTGGCCTGAGTACCGAACTCTGAATGATTTTTGCCGGGAATTTCACAAACTTAAATCGGAACTCCACTTTGAAAACGGACTACTGTTCAGAAATCACAGACTGGTGATTCCAACGGGATTTCAAGGAAAAATGACAAAATGGTTGCATGCACCATATCTTGGAATCGAAAAAACACTTGCAAGAGCCAGAATGTTATACTTTTGGCCTGGAATCATTGCACAAATTAAGACATCATTGCGTCATGTAATGTGTGTGAAAAATTAAAACGAAACAATCAAAATAAGCAATTAGGCTATTAAACGAATAGGCAAATAAGCAATTAGGCAAATCGGCAAATTGGCAATTAGGTAAATAAGCAAATAGGAAAATAGCCAAAAACAGAAGAAGGGAAATAGCGAATAGTCAAATAAGCAAGTAGAAAAATAGGTAAATAAGCGAACAAGTAAATAAGAAAACAGGCAATTAAGTAAATAAGCAAATAGGCAAATAGAGAAACAAGAAAATAGGGAAATAGAAAAATAAGCATATATGTTAGTAATGTAATAAGTAAATGGGCACATTGGCAAATGGCAAATAGGCAAATAAGTAAATAGGCAAATAAGCAGTTAAGCAAATAGGAAAATATGCATAGAGCAAATAAGCACATAGGCAAATGGGCAAATAGGCAAATGCAAATAGGCGAATAGGCAATTAGGTCAATTAGCCAATAGGCAAGTAGTAAAATTCGGTGGCAGAATATTTTAAGTCCTCATTAACTGACTTACGAAAACCCAACAATAACAGAAGCAAATTATCTGTCCAGGTGTTGTTATCGATGGTTCCAACCGCAGTTTTGAGCTGTCTGTGAAAACGTGCAACTAAAACATTGCTCTGGGGATATAACTAGTATGTATCCTATTGGTCCCAATGGCCTTAGACAGATAGTTGAATAATTGCGACGCATAGAATTTGCCTTGGTCTGTTTTTACTGCGAGGGGAATTCTAAACTGAGCAATAAAATTTTGATCAAAAATTCTAGCAATAGTATGAGCAGAACAGTCCCTAATTGATATTGCTTCGTGTTATTTTCTATATCTGTCCACAATTGTCAGTAAATATAATTTACCGTTCGAAATTGTTAATGGCCCAACAATATTCGTATGAACATGCTCGAAACGTATTTTGGGTGAAGGAAAATTTCCTAATTAAGATTTGATGTATGGAGTACTTTATTCGTTTGGCAAATCATTCATTGTTTAGTCCATTTATTTAATTCAGTATTCATGCGAATCCAATAATGTCTTTCAGAGCTGAGCTTTCGTATTGCTTATATTCCTAGATGTGAAATATTATGTAGTTTCTCGAAAATAAAATTTCTTAGAGATGAAAGCACAATTGGACGCATAATATTTGTGCCTGAATTGTACCAAATCTTGAAATTAGAATTCGGAAAGATAAACAATTTAAAATTATTGGTACAATAATTTTCGATTAAATTTCATATTTCTCTTTCTTCGTGCTGTAAGCTAGAGAATTGTTGTAGTTCGAAATGAAAATTATTTTTGTTATTTATTACTTCAATAAATATGAGTGACAAAGCATCTGCAACCTGTTTAGTGCTGCCTTTGATGTATTAAATATTCGCATTGAGTAGCGAAATATAATTAAGATGTATGATCACTCATAGATATTTCTGATTTAGAATTAATTAAAAGGCTGATGATGAGTGAAAATGTCTAAAGGTTTTCCTTTTAGTCAGTGTCGAAAATGTATAACTGTGTCATGTATTGACAAAAGTTCTCTATTAAACGTGAAATAATTAATCTCTCCTTGGTTTAACTTAGGAGAGTAAAAAAATAATGAATAGGGAATATTATCCTCGTTATATTGATTCAATACGGCAACAATAGATATATTGTACGCATCCATAGTTATGCTCTATGACATTTGGACTACCATTTTCTAAATGTGCAACTATAACTGAAATTTGCTTAATTTCTTCAAAGGTGTTTGAACAGTCATCATTTCTTTTTACGCAAAGATACTGTCAGTTTATAAAGTGATATTAAATGCAGTGCCTAGTTATGTAAAAACCAATGATAGTAATTTATCATTTCGACGAATCTTTGTAAAGATTTAATGTCTGTGGGAATGGAATACCTAACAATTGTGGAAACTCTACACTCAAAAGAGAGAATTCCCTTTTCCGAGATGTTGTGCTCAAGGAAATCCATCTGAGCCTTGCCGAATGTATATTTATTGATCTTAATGTTAAGGGCCATATTCCTTCAGTTTTTAGGATACTTTTTTCAAATATAGGAAGTGTTGCACTTCGCCATTGCTTGCTAATAAATTATCGTCCACATATTCAAAAACGAAATTCGTGTCTCGGCATTATATTGCTTGCAACTAAATTATCGTCCACATATGAAAACGAAACGTGGGAATGTTTAAGCTGGGTTCAGGTGAAACTGGAATTTGATTATTCCAACGATATGGAGCACTGCAGATGCCGGAGATTTTAAAAGCCTATAAATATTAAGTTAGGAGAGTTTTAAACTCTTCTTTAGCAATGGTGTATATTTTAATATCTAATCCTCGTAGATAAATATGTTGTACAGAATGTTTGATTTCTGTAGTGAATTTTCCAATGTTTTGCTGTAGTATCCGGTAATTTCCAACAGTTGGAATGGATGCTCTTAAAATGTCCGACCGTTTCATTTAGCTATACAATTGAGAGGAACTTTATTCTTTATTTGTATAATTACGCGCCATTCCTATTTACTAGACGTTTTCTAATTAATTTATATGCAACGTCTATTTACTATATTACTTTTTATATTTTCAAACAACTCACACAACATTTATTTAATTCTAGATTGTATTTTCGGAAAAATTTTATTCTAATCTAACTATCCATTTTTTATTTAATTTTATTAATATATTATTTTAACGATTTATTTTATTTTAACAATCACTTATTATTATCAACTAATTTTAATTTAACAACCACTTATTATTTATCAACTACCATTTTACTGCACAATTCAATTACCAAAACTATACATACACTATAAATTTCGCATAGCAGGTAACTCGATAAAAAAATTATTATAACGATTTCGTTTTGAGTAGTGTATCCTTAAATTAAAGAATACGTGGATAGGCCTGTACACAATTTTCTGGCCGAATTATTGGAGAAGCAGCGAGAAATCGTAACGCTTGCATACTTTCGTGTAGATTTTTTTATGTACAAATCTACTTTTTGTAAAAGAAATTTATTGAATTGCACAATCATAATTTATATTCATTTTAATGCACTTAGTGCAAACAAAAATATAATTTAAACACAACAATAGGCAATTTTTATTTTTTGTACAATCTTTTGATATCAAATGGAATTGTATTTTAGGTTTATTATTTATTTCGTTAATATCAGACAAATATCAAGAGCTTCAATTTTGTAGACATTCGGAGAGTTTTTAAATACGCCATTTTCCATGAAAGTGTAACATATCGAAATGCTAGCATACTTTTATTGTTTTCAAGTTGTTATTTTGGCACTTATCGAAAAGTGTAAGTAAAAGTGTAGTTATGTTTTTTGAAGTATTTACTGAAAAGTAATTACTTATATAAATAGTTATATTGTTGATAACATTTAATAAGAAGTTTTTATTTCAGAAAATGAAGTATTTTATAAAGGGTTGCTGGTAATTCAATGGAATGAGGAAGCCGGGAATTTCTTTCTTTCGGTAAGTTGACATCTTCATATTTACTACATAAATTTAGTTTACAATGTTTTTAATTGCCTTGTAGTAATTTGTTTTGTTCAAAAAGTGGGTAAAAATTGAAAAGTTCGGCATTCAATAAATGTAAACAAATGTGATGTAGACAGTTCAATGTTTACCAGAAAATAGTTCAATGACGGTAAGTGTGTGTAAGAAAGTTTAAGGGAACGAATTTTTCAGTCTGTTTTACATTTCTGTTTTCATTGTTTTAAAATAAATAAAGTATGTTTGGTAGGCTTATTATTTAAATAAATTTGTTTGCATTTGCACTTTTGCTTGCTCTAGTAGACCATATTATAATACATTAACTAAATAATATTATTTTCAATGTTTTTAGAATATTACTTATTAATTATTTAAGAACATTAAATAATTCCACCTTGTAATTTAGTTTTAAAGCATATCCTTTAATGTTGTATACGATTAACTTCCATATTAAAAAGAATCAGATTTAGTGTTCTATGTAATTAATGCTTTATTTTTTAATTTAATTTGAATGCACATGCCTATTCATTATCATTTTGATTCACAAACAAATTTATATTTTAAAGGAGTTTTCAATATCTACATATGCTTGTTGAACATTAAAATTTATATTACAAATCGATTTGTTTACGCATAAATAACATCACATATGAAAATGATTTTAAACGAACCGCTTCAATCGCATACTGAAGTTTGAAATTGGCCCCCAATGATATACACCGTTTCTGTTATTTTGCAAGTGTGTGCATTTTACGAATGTATTGCCAACAAAATTGTGCCACAATTTTTGGGGAGGCCTATCCAGTTCTTCTATAATAGCTGTCTTCCCTTGGACCAATTTTGCTTCTAAGCAGTACTTTGTTGTAGATGCACAATGGAACGCAAAATTTACTGACAGTAGTAAAATATAAATTCAAAATAGTCAACAATAATACTGAGTTTACTCACACATAAACAATAAAAACTGAGTTTATTCACACATAAGCAATACTGACAAAAATATTACTCTTCAACATAACCAACGAACCCGCTAAGCCATCTATTTTCATTTTGGGAACTAAAATACCCTACCGTAAATTGTATGGCGTAACTACTATTGCAATGTACTGATTTGTACGAGGTGGAGTAGATGCTATTGCTCAGTAACAAAACCAAATTTTGCTACTGTGCGGTAGTTCTAGCTGTCATCATTACTGTACCTCGAACATTGTTGTAGTAGTTGCGCATAGAATTGTGTCATATTTTTTGTTATATTTACTTTATTTGTGCAGCAAAAGCGAAATCAAATGGAATCAAATATTTACTGGAGTGTGTTTTTACACCGTCCAAGTCATGGACGACGTACTGCAGTTGGGTTTGATGTTGAAATATACATCACGTTGTGGTTTCTAGCAAATACTGAAAGTGTACCGACAAATTGCAGACAAATTTGATGTCACAGAAAACAGTGACCATCGAATTTTATACCGCGTCGTAAAATGGTTTGTTGAAGTGAGTTCCAATTACATAAAATAGCTAACAGCATCCGAAATGCAAAATAACCAGATGGAATTTGCAGCTATGAAAGGTGTCCTCAGTGTTGTTGGGGCTAGTGATGGTTGTTATATGAGCCGTATTCCAATGGACCAATTTTGCTACTCACGAGTAGTTCTAGCTGTCATCATCTACACCACCTCGAACAAATGAATAGTTAGCATGCGTAGTTACGCACAATTTACGGTAGGGTAATTTAGTTCCCGATTTGGAAATAGTAGGCTTAGCCGGTTCGTTGGTTATGTTGAAGTCATATTTCTGTTAGTATTGTTTATGTGTGAATAAATCCAGTTTTAATTGTTTATGTGTGAGTAAACTCGGTATTGTTGTTGAATATTTTGAGGTTATATTTTACTTCAGTCAGTAAACTGTGCGTTCCTATGGGCATCTACTCCCAATTACTTGCGAGTAACAAAATTGGTCCATTGGAATACGTCTATTAAAATCAATAATCCTACGTGACAAACAACCATACTGCATTAGGAAAAAATAGTATATGGTAGTTTAATTTTACAGCGAATTGTAAACGCCGAGAAAAAGTTTATAGATGTGTACTGTGGTGAAACTAGTGCAATAAGTCCATAATTATACCAGGAGGTGTGGTATTTGGAGCCTCAGCGTACGGTGTAAGCAGATGTTTAGTTCCCCCTTTTAAGGATTGCCGAAACTCAAATGCAAAACAACAAAAATTCAACTACTTACATTCATCAAAAAGAATCGTTGTTGAAAACGCGTTTGGATTGCTGAAAGGTCGATTTCGTAGGTTGAGTAGAACGAGTTTCAGCCCGATCAATCGCTATTGTTTTTTACTATTTTCAGGTTATATTTTACTACTGTCAGTAAATTGTCTGTTCCATTGGAAATCTACGACGAACTACTGCACAGTAGCAAAATTGGTCCAAGAGAATACACTAAATATAAGGTTGACATTATAGACATCGATCCACCCTTAGATTAAAGAATACCTGGATAGGCCCTTACCGTATATGTATACGCAATTTTGTGTACAAATTTTTACTAGGGGGATATGACTGTTAAAAATTTTTTATGTAGACATGACACCCACTGCCATCTATGTGTCGTAATGGAAATTTATTTAATTGCAAAAGCATAATTTATATTTATTTTAATTCACTTACTGGAAACAAAAATACAATTTAAATACAACGATAGGTCATTTTGTTGAAAATTCAATGTTTACCATAAAATAGTACAGTGCCGGTGTATATAAAGTGTGTGTAAGAAAGTTTAATGGACCGAATTTTTCTGTCTATTTTCCATTGCTGTTTTCATTAGCTGTATTCCATTGGACCAATTTCGCTACTACACTAGTTGTGTATCTGTCATCATCTACTTTACCTCGAACAGAGCAGTAATTTTCATTTGGAGTTACGCATACAATGTACGGTAGGTGGATTGTAGTTGCTACAGTGAAAATAGATATATTTGCGGGTTCGCTGGTTATGTCATATTTTTGTTTTTGTTGTTTATGTGTGAATAAACTCAGTATTGTCGGTGACTATTGTGTGATTGTATTTTACTGTTGAGTGATATGTTCATTTTATTGAGAGTCTACAGCGCTGTAGCAAAATTGGTCCAATGGAATACAGCTATTGTGTTATAATAAATAAAGTTTATTCTTTGGTAAGCTTATTATTTAAATAAATTTGTTTTGATTGCTCTATTAGACCATATTATAATGCATTTACTACATAAAATTGTTTTCATTTTTTTTTAAATATAAGTTATTAATTATTTAAGTACATTAAATGTTTCATTTTCTATTTTTGTTTTAAAGCATTTCTTTTAATGTTGTATACGATTAACTTATATATTACCATGTATTGTAATGTTCTATGTAATTAATGCTTTATTTTTTAATTTAATTTAAATGCAAAATGCCTATTTAAATTACCATTTCCATTCATAAACACACATTTATATTATAATTAAAGTTTTTCCATCTATGGTACTTATGCTTGTTTAAGATTAAAATTTATATTTAATAAGTTGCGGTGTTGTTTGATTTCAACATAAACAAAATATCACATTTTCTCATTTAATTAATTTTGCATTTTTGAAATTAATTTAAATTTGTACACATAATTGTTTTCATATAGTCAAATAACTTGCAATTTTTATTTTTATATACTCTTCCACACTTTATAATTATGTTAAAATAAATAATATATATTGAAATAAATACATAAATAATATTTTAAAATAGAATACTGTGTATTGCACATGCCTATTTAAATTACCATTAATTTTGCATTTTTGGAATGGAAAATAATATTGTTTTCTTTTTTCTTAGAATATTAGTTAATTTTTTAAGTACATTAAATTTTTCATATTGTAATTTAGTTTTAAAGCATTTCCTTTAATGTTGTATACGATTACCATCTTATTGTGCACATAATTGCTTTCATATAATCAAATAACTTACAATTCATATTTTTATATACTATTCCCCACTTTAAAAATTCTGGTTTAATAAATAATATACAGTGAAATAAATAAAATGAAAATACATAATAAATAAATAAATATTTAAAAATAGAATACTGTGTTTTATTGCATGTTTACAAAACTAATTCCATCAAACAAGACCCGCAATATTAAAAAATTTGCTTCTTTACGCATATGTTTATGTGTAAATGATGTCACACATGAAAAATGGTTTTAAACGAACCGCTCTTCTTTATCCAGTACTTCTTTAATCTAAGGATCCACCCTTAGATTAAAGAAGTACTGCATAGGCCTCTACACAAAAATTCTGTCCAAATATTGTTGGGAATACATTCATAGAACGCACACACATGCAATACAACAGAAACGGCGTAAATCATTGGGGGCCAATTTAAAAGTTCAGTATGCGATTGAAGCGGTTTGTTTAAAACCATTTTCATATGTGATGTCATTTATGCGTTAACTTTTTAATATTGCGGATTTTTTTTTTTGATGGAATAAGTTTTGGAAATTTATAATAAAATACAGTATTCTTTCTATAAAATATTATTTATTTATTAATTACATATTTCACTATATAGAATTATAGAGTGGAAGAGCATATAAACATATAAATTGTAAGTTATTTGATTATATGAAAACAATTATGTGCACAATAACACGTTAATCGTATACAACATTAAAGGAAATGCTTTAAAACTAAATTACAAGATTAAAAATTTAATGTACTTAAAAACTTAGTATTTAATATTATAAAAAAAGAAAACAATATTATATAGTCAATGCATTATAATATGGTCTAATAGAGGAAGCAAAACAAATTTATTTAAATAAGAAGCCTACCAAAGAATATACTTTATTTATTTTAACACAATGAAAACAGCAATGAAAAATAGACTGAAAAATTCGGTGCCTTAAACTTTCTTACACCTTAGATTAAAGAATACCTGGATAGGCCCTTACCGTATATGTATACGCAATTTTGTGTGCAAATATTTACTAGGGGGATACGAGTGTCAAAAATTTTTTATGTAGACATGATACCCACTGCCATCTATGTGTCGTAATGGAAATTTCTTTAATTGCAAAAGCATACTTTATATTTATTTTAATTCACTTACTGGAAACAAAGATTCAATTTAAATACAACGATAGGTCATTTTTATTTTTTGTACAATCTTTTGATACGAAATGGAATTCTATTTTAGGTTTATTAAACATTTCGTTAATATCAATCAAATATAAACCGCCTCAATTTTGTAGACTTTCGGAGAGTTTGAAACTTTAATTCACCATGAAAGTGGAGACTGGGGGGTTAGCTTTATCATTTGTGAATCCGATGTTGACAGTTCAATGTTTACCATAAAATAGTACAGTGCCGGTGTATATAAAGTGTGTGTTAGAAAGTTTAAGGGACCGAATTTTTCTGTCTATTTTCCATTGCTGTTTTCATTATGTTATAATAAATAAAGTTTATTCTTCGGTAAGCTTATTATTTAAATAAATTTGTTTTGATTGCTCTATTAGACCATATTATAATGCATTTACTAAATAATATTGTTTTCATTTTTTTTTAAGAATATAAGTTATATATATTTAATTATAATAAATTTTTCATTTTCTATTTTTGTTTTAAAGTATTTCTTTTAATGTTGTATACGATTAACTTATATATTATCAAGAACTTCATGTATTGTAATGTTCTATGTAATTAATGCTTTCCTTTTTAATTTAATTTAAATGCACAAACCTATCTAAAAACAATTTCATTCGCAAGCACACATTTATATTATAATTAAGGTTTTTGTATGTACTTATGCTTGTTTTAGATTACAATTTATATTTACTAAGTTGCGGTGTGGTTTGATTTCAACATAAACATAATATCACATTTTCTCATTTAATTCATTTTGCATTTTCGAAATAAATTTAAATTTGTGCACATAATTGTTTTGATATAATCAAATAATTTGCAATTTTCATTTTTATATACTCCTCCACACTTTATAATTATGTTTTAATAAATAATATATACTGAAATAAAAAATAAAAAATATTTTAAAATAGAATACTGTGTTTTATTGCATATTTACAAAACTACTTCCATCAAACAACAAGATCCGCAATATTAAAAAATCGGCTTCTTTACACGTAAATGATATCACATATGAAAAATAGTTTTAAACGAACCGCTTCAATCGCATACTGAACTTTTAAATTGGCCCCCAATGATTTACGCCGTTTCTGTTGTATTGCATGTGTGTGCGTTCTATGAATGTATTGCCACAAAAGTTGGACAGAATTTTTGTGTAGAGGCCTATCCAGTACTTCTTTAATCTAAGTCTTACACACACTTTATATACACCGGCACTGAACTGTTTTTTGGTAAACATTGAACTGTCAACATCGGATTTGTTTACATTTATTCAATGCCGAACTTTTCACTTTTTAACCACTTTTTACACAGAAGATATCACTAAAAGGCATTTAGGCACATCACAAATAAAGTTTTTCTTATTTAGTTTAGTAAAAATAAAGATGTCAACTTACCGAAAGAAAGAAATTCCCGGCTTTCTCATTTTTTCGTATGAGAAGCAATTTCTCACAAAACACTTCATTTCCTGAAATAAAAACTTCGTATTAACTTTTATTAATAATATAACAATTTGTATAAATACTTACTTTTCCGTAAATACTTTTAAAAAGATGGAAATAACACTTTTAAAAAAACTTTCCGAACCGCAAAAAAAAACAACTGAGAAATGTTAAAAATAGCCCGCTGTTTTCGGTATGTCACTACTTTCATGGAGAATGGCGCGTTTGAAAACTCTCCTAAAGTCTACAAAATTGAGGCGCTTAATATTTGATTGATATTTCCGAAATGAATAGTAAACCTAAAATAGAATTTTATTCCGTATCAACAGATTGTACAAAAAATGAAAATTGTCTGTCGTTGTGTTTAAATTGTATTTTTTTTTACAATAAGTGAATTAAAATGAATATAAATTATAGTTTTGCAATTCAATAAATTTGTATTACGACAACTAGATGGCAGTGGGTGTCATGTCTACATAAAAAAATATACACAAAAATATCCCGCTTTTGCCATTTCTCACCGCTTGGCAATAAGTTGGACACAAAAATGCGTATACATATACGGTAGGGGCCTATCCAGGTATTCTTTAATCTAAGGATCCACCACACTATTTTACAAACTACTGTGTATGGGGTAGTACTCTACATGGTATCTCTGCATTCATGTTTTCGAAACCAGATGTGACTCTAGTATTAATGGAGAGAACGCAATTGCGACAAAAACTGAAAACCGACTACAAAACTGTCCGAATTAACCAATTAAGTACAATTGTAATAATTTATTATATATAAATGTATTATTCAACATTTTAATAAAACTTAAAATAATGTATTCGCTTCCCTTATTTATCTTCAATTTAAACTAACAAACAATCCTGCCACATAACAAAACACTGAAATGTATGGAAATACAGTTGTTTTCAATTTTTGACAGCTTTGCCCGAATTCAGTCCTTTTGTCGGAATTGGGTCTGTGCCATATATTTCTAAAATCCATTCGCAACAGCATATGCCCTTCCGCAAATAAGATAATACAATAAATTCCTTTAATATCCAATTGTGCGATTTTTTTCTTGATTAGTCGATTTTTGACTGGTGGTTTTTAAAAACAAACAAAAAATACATGTTTTTAATTTCTATTTCCTAAGATTTGTATGATTCTTTTTATTAATGTTCATTATTAAACCTGTGTAACTCGCCCGTGGTAAGCAATGTTTTTGTAGCAATGAAAATACATTAATAAGAAATAGCTTCGTACCTTTTTTTAAAGAAACAACCAACGATTCAGAATAAAATTACGTTAATAAAAAATAAACCGCGTTTGCATATTATTTTACCAGAATCCAGATTGAGCTAAGTACTAACATTTAATTAAATAAAACAAATTTTTTTACGAATTGAAAATAAAAAGCAACAAAAGTGCGGACAATCTGGAGCTCCCAATCGATTGAGATTCTCAATTCACTATTTAAAATATTCAACGAATATGACCCATTGTATAATAATCACGAAAAAGTAATTAATATACAAAAACAAATAAGTGTCTTCTAATACAACGTAAGGTTCAATTTGGTGGAAACACTATTATGCTCTCGATATGGTTTATACAAATAAATAGTTTTGGCGATAAAAATACCTATATTTGAGCGTTATAATATTTCGAACAATTGGAATTGAATATTATTAGGTAATGAAAAGGAACTTTCTGTGTTACAATTATCTTTCACAAAAGTTGACCTTACTTTTTTAATAACGATTATATTGGTCTTAATTAAAAGTTCCACATTAATATTTAATAATTTGGCTTTTATTTCCTTGTAATGTCCAGTTGTACTGCACTTACATTTTGCATGCCATCTTCAATAATTGTCAAATTTTGCTTCCACACACACAACAATTCTCGCAGTTGTTGCCATTGAGCTTTGCCAAATGTCCTATGCATTGTACTAGAAATATGCACTTTCTTGTTAGCTTGGTCCATTCGAGCTCTGACCAACTTCGTCTTTAAGACCTCAATTATAAATGGTTCTACATCTTTATCTGATATATGTAGTTCACTTTGCAATTGTTCGAAAGTCATTTCAGGATTACTTTCGGCTAGTTGCATAAACGTAAGCAAACGCATTTTTTTCATATTTTGCTCATGATTTAGACCCTGAGATGTTACAAATTCTTTATGGCTTTTATAGAATTGAACGTATGAAGGTAGTTTTTCGGATACAAATACAGATAATAAATCGTGAATCAACTCTCCTTCTAAAAATCTTACTGGTTTTAATGACAGTAACGGATCTAACAGAAACGTATTTGGATCGGCTAAAGCAGTTACTATACATTTCATAGCATCTTCACGTGCTACGGATGCATTTTCTGCTGTGTAAGTTCCTAAAAGTTCAATCATGACCTTCGAAGCCAATTCACTATTTGTATCTTTCAACACTTCATGTAATAATCGATATAATTTTTGCATTTGTTCATTTGATGGTGGACATAATGTAAATTGAGCCTTCAATTGGTCAACACCTGTGAATACCTCCTTAGTTTGGTCAACTTGTTTGGCAATCTGCACTAAGTGATAGTAGACATGGTAACGCAGAGGTGAAGTTGGTTCTAAATTATTAAAAAGCCTCCACAATCTAAAATAGTAATTATACATACAATTGTAGAAATTTTATACCGCATACTCACGAGTGCAGGCAGACTTTAGCTAAACGAACTTCGGGTGCTTTCACCAGTTTCTCACAAAATGCTAAAACAATATTTTCACCTCTGTCTAATGGTATCTATTATAAAAGTATTACTTGAATTCACTTGAATTTTTAATAAATTTTTCAAATTACTTACTGACACCATAATTGACACAATACTATTCAAAATGGCATCGATTTCTGTTGCGTCGCCGTCTTTAAAGCAAACATCACATACTCCAATAATTTTATGTAAATCATCTTCTATGCCTTTAGATGATTTCTCTTCTGATATTTCAGCTCCTAAACTCTTGAAATATCTTCTTAATTCCTGAACCTACAAAAATGTAATCAAGAACATGACCTACTACCTACCCATCCTTCCAATAACTAAAAAAAATTAAATAATTACCTGATCTTCAAGCGTCAAATCGATAAAAACAGCTGGTCCTTGCATAATTACAATATTAATAAATAAATAAAAAATTTAAAGTAAATGGTTGGTTTTGCAATTAAGTTGTCAACAAATTTATTAGCCTGCCGGGTTCTATACAATATAAGCACATGTAATAAATACTACGCATGAAATTGATGCCTATGTAATTGCAGCCGCGTGAAAAAAAACTTCAATTCTGCAAGGTACTAAATTATTCTTTTTATAATTATAAAATTTAATTTCATCATGAAATATAAATCAATTGTACCTTCTAGCGCAGTTTCTATTACACACACTGTATTTTACAACCTACTATGATTTTAATTTCTAATAGTATAGAAAAAGCTCTTATGAAAGTTACTACATTTAGTAGATGTGATTTGATCTTAGATTAAAGAAAACCTGGATAGGCCTTAAAAACAGAATTCCGTATATGTATACGCCTTAGATTGCAGAATTCATCGATAGGCTCTTACAATATGTATACACAATATAAGCTGCATTCCATTGGACCAATTTTGCTACAGCGCTGTAGACTCTGAATAAAATGAACATATCACTACAGCAGTAAAATACAATCACATAATAGTCACCAACAATACTGAGTTTATTCGCACATAAACAATAAAAACAAAAATGTGACATTTCAACATAACCAACGAACCCGCAAATATAAGCTGTATTCCATTGGACCAATTTTGCTACTACACTAGTTGTGTATCTGTCACCATCTACTTTACCTCGAACAGAGCAGTAATTTTCATTTGGAGCTGCGCATACAATGTACGGCAGGTGGATTGTAGTTGCTACAGTGAAAATAGATATATTTGCGGGTTCGCTGGTTATGTTGATATGTCATATTTTTGTTTTTATTGTTTATGTGTGAATAAACTCGGTATTGTCGGTGACTATTGTGTGATTGTATTTTACTTCTGTAGTGATATGTTCATTTTATTGAGAGTCTACAGCGCTGTAGCAAAATTGGTCCAATGGAATACAGCTATATCTATTTTCACTGTAGCAACTACAATCCAACTACCGTACATTGTATGCGTAACTCCAAATGAAAATTACTGCTCTGTTCGACGTAAAGTAGATGATGACAGATACACAACTAGTTTAGTAGCAAAATTAGTCCAATGGAATACAGCTATTGTGTACGAATTATTGCGAAGCGGCGAGAAATGGCAATTATTAGATATTTTTGCATAGATTTCTTTATGTAGACAAGACACCCACTGACATCTAGTTTTCGTAATAGAAATATATTGAATTGCAAAACCATAATTTATATTCATTTTAATTCACTTATTGGAAACAAAAATACAATTTAAACACAACGATAGGCAATTTTTATTTTTTGTACTATCTTTTGATACGAAAAGGAATTCAATTTTTGGTTTATTATTCATATCGTAAATATCAGTCAAATATCAAGAGCCTCAATTTTGTAGACATTCGGAGATTTTTTAAATACGCCATTCTCCATGAAAGTGGTAACATTCCGAAATAATTAGATATTTTTATTATTTTTCAAGTTGTTGTTTTCGCGCTTTCGAAAGTATTAGTAATAGTGTTATTTTCATCTCTTTAGAAGTATTTATGGAAAAGTAAATATTTATACAAATAGTAATATTATTAATAAAATTTAATACTAAGTTTTTATTTCAAAAAATTAAGGGAACTTCTTTCTTTCGGTAAGTTGACATCTTTATTTTTACTAAACTAAATAAGAAAAACTTTATTTGTGATGTGCCTAAATGGCTTTTAGTGATATGTTTTGTGTAAAAATTAGTAAAAAAGTGAAAAGTTCGGCTTTCAATAAATGTAAACCAATGAAATTTTGACAGAGCAATGTTTACCAGAAAATAGTTCACTGCCGGTGTACGTATAGTGTGTGTAAGAAAATTTAAGGGAACGAATTTTTCAGTCTGTTTTCCATTGCTGTATTCATTGTGTTAAAATAAATAAAGTATGTTCGGTAGGCTTATTATTATTTTAATATTTTTTTTGCATTCGTGCTTTTGCTTGCTCTATCAGACCATTTTCTAATGCATTTACTAAATAATGTTGGGCGAATTCTATTGGACTAATTTTGCTACTGCTACTGTTGTGCAGCTGTCATCATCTACAGTAACTCGAACAAAACAGTACGATTGTAGCAGTAGTTGCACTTCTCCCTTTAGGGTAAGGGGATTGTTGTTTCCGAACTAACTATAGATGGCTTAGCGGGTTCGTTGGTTATGTTGAAGCGTCATATTTTTGTTTTTATTGTTTATGTGTGCGTAAACTCAGTTTTTATTATTTATGTGTGAATAAACTCAGTATTGTTGGTGACTATTGTGAGTTTGTATTTTACTGCTGTCAGTGATATGTTCATTTTATTGAGAGTCTACTGCCAACTACTGCACTGTAGCAAAATTAGTCCAATCGAATTCGCCTATTATTTTCATTTTTTTTGGAATATTAGTTATGAATTATTTAAGTACATTAAATTTTTTATCTTGTAATTTTCTTTTAAACCATATCCTTCTAAAAAAATTCTTTTAATGTTGTATACGATTAACTTTTTATTGTGCACATAATTGTTTTCATATAATCAAATAACTTGCAATTTATATTTTTATATACTCTTCCCCACTTTATAATTGTTTTAATAAATAATATATAGTGAAATAAATAAATAACTAATATTTTAAAATAGAATACTGTGTTTTATTGCAAATTTCCAAAACTAATTCTATCAAGCAACAAAATCCGCAATATTAAAAAATCTGCTTCTTTACGCATAAATGACATAACATAAAAAAAATGGTTTTAAGCGAATCGCTTCAATCGCATACTGAACTTTTAAATTGGCCTCCACTAATTTTCACCGTTTCTGTTGCATTGCAAGTGTGTGCGTTCTACAAATGCATTGCCAACAAAATTCGGACAGAATTTTTGTGTAGAGGCCTATCCAGTTCTTTTATAATCTAAGGTATACGCAATTCTGTGGCACAATTATTGCAGAAGCAGCGAGAAATCGTACTGATTATATACTAATTTGTAGACATAAGACCCACTGACATCTAGGTTTTGTAATAGAAATTTATTGAAGTGCAAAAGCATAATCTATATTCTTTTTAATTCACTTATTGGAAACAAAAATACATTTTAAACACAACGATAGGCAATTTTTATATTTTGTACAATCTTTTGATACGAAATGAAATTCTATTTTAGGTTTATTATTTAAATAGTAAATATCAATTAAATATCAAGGGCCTCAATTTTGTAGACTTTCGGGGAGTTTTAAAACACGCCATTATCCATGAAAGTGTTAGCATAACGAAATGCTTGCATACTTTTGTGGTTTTCGAGTTGTTACTTTGGTACTAATCGAAAAGTGTAAGTGAAAGTGTAGTTTTTATCTTTTTTGAAGTATATACGAAGAAGTAAGTATTTATATTGTTGATAACATTTAATAGGAAGTTTTTATTTCTGGTAATTCAACGGAATGAGGAAGCCGGGAATTTCTTTCTTTCGGTAAGTCTACATCTTCTTTTTTCGGTAATTTTACATCTTCATATTTAGTACATAAATTTAGTTTACAATGTTTTTAATTGCCGTATTTTATAAAGGGTTGCTGGTAATTCAACGGAATGAGGAAGCCGGGAATTTATTTCTTTCGGTAAGTTGACATTTTCATATTTTCTACATAAATTTAGTTTACAATGTTTTTAATTGCCTTGTAGTAATTTGTTTTGCTCAAAAAAAGGGTAAAAATTGAAAAGTTCGGCATTCAATAAATGTAAACAAATATGATGTTGACAGTTCAATGTTTACCAGAAAATAGTTTAGTGTCGGTGTACATAAATCGTGTGTAAGAAAATTGTAGAGGACGAATTTTACAGTCTGTTTTCCATTGCTGTTTTCTATGTGTTAAATAATTAAATTATATTCGATAGGCTTATTATTTATATGAGTTTGTGCTTTCGCTTCACAAATGCAAACAAATTTATATATATAATAAGCCTAAATTTATATAAAATAGTAGACCATTTTGTAATCCATTTAGCAAATAATAATGTTTTCAATGTTTTTAGATTATTAGTTGTTAATTATTTAAGCACATTAATTTTTCTATCTTTTAAATTAGTTTTAAAGCATTTACTATAATGTTATATACAATTAACTTCTATATTATTAAGAATTAGATGCATTGTTCTATGTAATTATTGCTTTATTTTTTAATTTAACTTGAATGCACATGCCTATTCATTATCATTTTGATTCACAAACAAATTTATATTTTAAAGGAGATTTCAATATATATTATACATATGCTTGTTTAACATTAAAATTTATATTTACAAAGTAACGGTGTTTTTCTAATTGCAACATAATATCACATTTTCTCTTTTAACTCATTTTTCATTTTTGGAATGGATTTTTATTTTTTGCACATAATTGTTTTGATATAATCAAATAACTTGCAATTTGTATTTTTATATAGCCTTCCACTTTATAATTCTGTTTTAATAAACAATATATAGTGAAATAAATTAAATGAAAATTTAATAAAAAAAATATTTTAAAATAGAATACTTTGTTTTATTGTAACTTTCCAAAAATAATTCCATCAAACAACAAAACCCGGAATATTAAAAATTTTTTTTTAAGCATAAATGACATCACATATCAAAATGATTTTAAACGAACTGCTTCAATTGCATTACACCGTTTCTGTTATTTTGCATGGGAGTGCAAAAATACGTAAAAATTCCGGGCTGGACATATCATGTTGAAATTTTTACTCTCTTTTTAAAATCAGAAAATACTTTGGCCAAATACTGAAGGTCATTCGACAATCTAATATACTAGGTATACCATGAAGAACAAATCATCTTTTCAATGACTCTATCACTTAATAGGACTTCGGCTTTTAAATTTTTGAAATCCAAAAATCCGCATTGATGACAGAAATTCCCACCCCTACTTGAAAACAAATTTTTAGATACTTTTTCGAAAGGAAGTGCTGGTACTTTTATCTCAAATATTTATTCTTAATTATTACAACGTTGTATTCTTTAACATATTGCATAATCTAATAGATAATAGGTTATGGTGGATTAATTCCTCCTGTCCTATGTCTAAGTAGAAAATGATCCAATACTCTAATTCATCTCGATTATCACTGACTAAACTCCAATATATATTTAATTTTCCATTTAAAGGTATCTTTTTTACATAATTTACAAATTGCTTATTGGCTAAAACTACATGGATCACTTCTTTCGTCTTCATTATTTTGTTTTTAAAACTATGTGGGTCACTTCTTTCATCTTCACTATTAAGGGACGCTAACTCATCCTATTCGTTCACTTTAGCTGATGATCGATTCACACTTCGCTCAGTTCAAACCGTTTGTTATTTTATTTACATTCATATACTTTGCTAGTTCAGATTCTGGAATAACGATCTTGTCTGCCTTGACCATATTACTATTGTAGTATATCGAGATATTGTACACCCAGCCATGACTATAAACCGGGTGGCGTGATGTTTCACACCCATCAATGCCACACAGCAATGGATGAGTCAGTCATGTAGACACCGTCATGCAGTTTACATGTCTCTATATAAATCATAAGAATTATACATAAATAAATAAGTCTTATATATTACATTGGCGACGAGGTAAAAAGTAAAAAGTGAAAAAAGAAAGTTAAAAGGTGTAGTGAAATCAGTGCGGGAAATCTCGTAAGAAGTGAATTTGTGATTGAAGTCGAAGGCAAAAAAAACAGGTTCATACAAGATGGATGAGGCCCAAGCACGAGAATTACAAGAACAGCTTAGAGAGGCCCAAATCACGCTGGAAAGAGTCAGAATGGAAAGAAACAAGGCAAATGCCGTAATAGAGGATATGGAAAAAGATTTGCTGAGGTTAAATAACCAGCGAGGAACGCACATGGACACAACACAGAATAACGCAACAGGCGGAAACGGAGGAACGCCAGCACCGATACAAAACGTGCAAGTATATTCAGCCACAGTAGGGTGTGTTGCAGAATATAATGAGCACGAGGATTGGAAAAACTACCAAGAAAGATTAGAACAATACTTTATAGTAAATAACATACTGGAGCCACGTAGAAAGGTGGCTACGCTCATAACGGTCATTGGGACAAAAGGTTATGGAGTACTTGCAAATTTGTGCGACCCAGTATTACCATCGCAAAAAACATACGAGGAGTTATGTGCTATACTGAAAAATCAATTCTCAAAGACAATATCGGTATTCCGTGAACGCACGGAATTTTTCGACTTAAAGCAAGGCGAGAATGAGTCGATTAGCCAGTGATATATACGCTTGAAAGATAAAGCCAGCACGTGCCAATGGGGTGCGCAGCTCGACTTGATGATTACGAATAAGTTCGTAGCGGGTCTAAAGAAAGGAAAGATTTTAGATCGCGTGTGCGAAGAAGACCATAAAAAGAGGTCTGAGCAAATTGTCGAAATTGCGAAGAAGAAAGAGGCAGCTCTTATACAGTCGCATCAGGAAATTAACGTACATAGGGTAAGCTTTGACAGAAAAAGTAAGCAAAGTGAAGCCATAAACCAAAGCAAAGCCGGTAAAGAGGGCTATAAAAAGAAATTTAGCAAGGAGTCAAAAGGCGGCAAACAATGCAATCATTGCGGTTATAGCAACCACGAGTCCGCAGACTGCAAATTTAAATCCTATGAATGCAACCGTTGCGGTATAATAGGGCATTTAGGAAAAATATACCAGAAAAAAGGAAAGGAACAGGCTAAACAGCACTTCGTGGAGATAGAAAACCACGACTGGACGAGCGAAGAAGTTCACTTTCAAGCAACAAAGGCAGGATACGTCAAACCGACGCAAATCCAAATAAAGATAGGAAACAAGCAACTGCTAGCTCAACTTGATTCAGGAGCAAGCAGATCGGTAATTCCGGAGGAATTATACAAAAGGCATCTATCACAGCATAAATTGCAACCAGTGAATACTACGTTAAGATTCTATGACGGGACCGCAATTGCACCAGAAGGTCAGATCTACGTAGAAATAAAGGCAGGTAGAAAAAAGGCAAAATGTCAATTAATAGTCGTAAAAACAGGCTGTAGATTATTGTTGGGTAGAGACATGATGGAAGCACTAGGATACAAGATTGTGGAAATCAACCATGTTGGATTAAAAGTACCAAAACTACAAGAAATAATCGACAAGCACAAGACACTTTTAGACGGCAAGTTCGGAAGGTATAAATACGGCAAAATAGCCATAAAGATGCAAGATAATGCGAAACCAGTGTTCTGCAAACCCAGGGCGACACCGTTTGCTTTCAAGAAGACAATCGGAGATCAGCTAGACCAACTGGAAAAAGAAGGAATACTCACCAAGGTAAAGCACAACGAATGGGGCACACCATTAGTGCCTGTGCTAAAGAAAGGAGGTGGAGTAAGGATCTGTGGCGATTACAAGGTCACGATCAATAAGTACATGCAAGATGTAAAACACCCCGCACCAAAACAACTATAATAAAAGTCACATATTGTTTCACTTCTATGTGGCTTCGATAGATAGAATAGATAAAAGTCCATATATGTTTACTATTGGAGTTTAAAAACCGAACTGACCCTATTTATTGTATGCCTTATACAAGTATATTATGCAGAGCTCGCTTTGATACATATTTTAATTATTTCTAATTGTATTACATTTTGAATGACTATTTATAAGTGTACATTTGTATATTTTATTAATTTTGCTTTGTATATATACCTAGAGCTATGTTACATCGTAACACTGCCTTCTTCTATGACATGCTCGTAACGAGCATTATTTGGTCCATAAAAATAGGCAGTCGACGTGAAAAATCTTCATTGGTCCGCGTGAACTAAAGAAACTCGTCTAGATTCGGTATATAATTCTATTTAACTTTGTATTAATTCCGAATGGACCAACACAACTGACTTTCAATTGTGATGACTTCCCCCTATACGCCGTGGGGTTATAGACAAAAACCAAAGACACTTCCTCGAATTCCGCAGTTTTGCTGTTGCGATCGTAAAAGTCTTCATCCTGTTGCTAGCCCGTACTTCGGCATCTAATATAAGAGAATAAATGGCAATCGTTTTCTCTCTAAAGTCCACTGCATAATCTACCATATTATTTGATGTTTTCTGATGGAGCGGCCACTACAACCTGTTAAACTGTAACAACAGCAACAAAAATTACAGCAGTAACTGCAACAACAACAAACAAATTTGTAACAACAATATTAAGCATACCATCATCAGCAACTACAAACTCATCATTCTCAAGAACAAGAGCTCAGCAAACTCCAACGCAGCATCGACAATCACATTTCCAAACATAGTAAAATCAGCAGCAGAAGCATTGCTTCTATAAAAAAACAACATTTTTTTTAAATAAATATTTTTTTTATTTACTATTATTATTTATTATTATTATTTATTATTATTATTTATTATTATTATTACTAAATTATTAAGTTTTCGTTCACATTTCGCTAAATTCGAATTTCCTAACAGGTTTTTTTTATATTTTATCACGCGTTTCCACACCATTCTGCAAAATTTGAATTTTTTTTGGTTGGTCATGTTTTTCTCTTTTCCTCTGTTTGAATTTTACGTGATAAAATGTAAAAAAAATTAAAAAAAAACCTGTTAGGCAATTGTTTGGTACTTTACTTTGTAGCATCCTTGTCTGTGACTCTTGTGTTGGTTAAAAAAAGACGCAGAAATGAATGCTATATAAGAGGTATTGATTTGTAGCATCCTTATCTGTGACTCTTTTGTTGATGTCTCAATTTAATATTCCTACTGAAATAGGGACGGATCAAACCGAGTGCAGATTGACAGTGCAACTTTGCTACCGGTTTTTTGGCCCAACATGCCTAAAGCTTTGTTTTTGACGATCGAGCAGTTATTTGCTTAATAATTCGACTAAAAACGCCAGTAAATGCCGTTATGTAGTATGTGCTCTGTCTCAGAAATTGGGCGGCAGTGTTCCGGATATTATCAAAAAACCATATTCAGAGAAAAAATACAATACTCTGAAGACAGCACTTATGCCACGTCACTCGGTCAGTAAAGGTTAGAACAGCTTCTATAAAAAAGGTTAGAACAGCTTCTATCGGTGACAGAAGCTCTTCCTGTTGAAGTAATTAAAATCGCCATAACAACCTTGGATAAAGATAAAATTATGGAACTCGCGACTATGGAGATAGAATTTGGGACATTATTAGTATCCAATAAGTATCTACCATTGCCGAAGCTCCCGCGTCTTTGATCTTATCCACGAACCTGATAAACTTTATGTTGCCAAAACAGATCTGGCCATACAAAAGAATCTTCTTAGGAAACATGTTTCATAACTATACAGAAATTACCATATGTACATGATTTTAACTTTTTAACCGCCAATGGTACTACCATTCCAACTTTTGTGAACAAATTGATCAAAGTATCACTACCTCTTCGGAAAGAGTCTGCTTTATTCATCATAGCTGCTGTTGAAAAACCAATTAAAGGCATCAATTTTCTTGCCATATTCGAAATTATGGTAGATCTCCGGAATAAAAGAGTAATAGAACACTAATAACAAAGAAATTAGATCCACTAACAAATTTACCAAACACTTGGCACATTATCCGGAAATTATAACCAATTTAAATGGGATGAGATTGATGCTTCAGTTTGGAGCACGAAAGTGCAAATTACCCCAGGATTGGATGGCGTGACGGGTCAATTGATGAGGAGTGTTTGGCGAAATGTTCCTGCATATGTAAGTAGCCTGTACGGTGAATGCCTCGAGAGTAGTGTATTTCGGAGAGAATGGAAGGTAGAAGACGTGGTTATGGTTCCCAAGTCTCCGGATGGGATACGGACTGACCTGTCTTCCTATAGGCCGATATACTTACTGCCAGTATTCGGCAAGGTCTTCGAGCGAATGATGGTACACCGGCTGAATGTGAAGTTGGCGGACTACAATGTATCTGGCTGTCAGTATATATTTACAAAAGGTAAATCGACTGACGACGATTGGATGTGTGCAAAACGGTATATTGCTGAGAGTGAGAGTAAGTACGTATGTGGTGTGTTTCTGGATTTTCAGAGTGCGTTCAAATGTCTGCGATGGGATTGCATTATTGAGCGACTGGAGGAGGTTTCATGTGCAGAAACTTTGCTATGGCGAAGTTACTTCCATAAAAGATATGCGGTGGTGTGCGGGAATAATGGGAGGGTTATTCGCCAGATGGTGCGTGGCTCCCCACAGGCATCTGTGGCTGGCCCCGCCATCTTGAATATGATGATGAATTGTCTCTTGGTGCAGTTGGAGGAGACCGGTTGTGTGGTGGTCGCATATGCAGATAATCTTCTGCTCTTGATTGAGAGGGGGAGTAGGTCTGCAGTAGAGATAGCGATAAGCCGCTATGTGCAGATGGTGTCTGAATGGGAAAATAGAATGGGAGTGAGTGTTTCCGAAAGGAAAACTGTGTGCATATTACTGAAGGGTTTTTCGGCGGCCAGTAGACCGCCCAATATTTGTTTAGATGCGGTCGGGATTCGATACGTGCGGGAAGTATGGCACCTTGGAGTAAAGGCTGAATAAAGGTTGAACCTTCGGCCCTACTTCCAACATCTAGAGGGTGCGTGGCCGGTTGTGTACAAGGGTGTGTTTGTTCCATATGCAATTAATGCGTCATGTGTATGGACTGACATTATACACCACCAGTATGCAAGGGTGGGCATAAATTCAGTTCAGCATCTGGCTTTAATGCATATTTGAATATATGTAGAACCGTGTTAACCGATGCGATGCAGGTTCTGAAGGGACAAATTTCATGGAATCTGGAGGTGCTGCGTGGAAGCATTCACTACCGTCTATAGCAGGACATCCTGCTTGCTGGTTATCCGATTATGAATGAAGAGGTTTAGGATCATAGTCCACGCCAGCGGCATATACTGGTCCTGAATAGAATGTATGAAATTTGGCAATGTAGATGGGATGAGAGTGTGAATGGCAGATGGATGCATATGTTGATTTCGGATGTGTACTTTACATCTGCGTATGGATTTGAATTTGGTATGTACCTTGAATATTTACTCACGGGACATGGTAGTATGAATAAGTTCATACTACAGGCGTGGGCTGGTAGCGGAGGCTAGATGCCTTTGTGGTGCGGCAAAGGAGAGTACCAAGCACCTTCTTATTGAGTATGGCCTGTACGGGGATTTCCGTGACTTAGGTGCATGTGGAATCGTGGTGAATGATAGGAGTGTGGATGAATATCTTAATAGATTTTCCGTAGCACTATTTTAGAGGAGAGCGAGAATGGTTCGTGACTCAGTATGTGGATGACACGCAAGGTGGCTATAACCGGGTGAAGGACCAAATCGATTTTGATTGTACTTTCGGATATTGGCGAACCCGCGTACCTGAGCTGGCTTAACGGTGCCTAGGGATTTACAAGATTCCTGACCGTAGCTCAATAAGTGGAGTATAAACCGAAGTACTCTTAAAACAAAAACTTGTACCACGGGAATCGGGGTGCCCTATGATTTAAAACACACTGTGTTCAATTTAGGTGAGGCGCCATTTGGCAGCAATGTGCTAGCTGTGGTAAAAACCCAAGTAGCGGGTACGATCTCTGGATCGCAGGCAGGAGATAACCGGCAATAACTTGCAATTATGTTGGGCACAGTCACTGCTAGTGATAGTTGAGAGTTCGGTAGTCCTCGTCACCAGCAGGTGGAGTAGTCAGCTATTAACTGCCATTAATGGTGAGGCGTTAATTGAGCGTAACTCAGTCCCTATAGTCGAAGGCAACTCCTGGTTTTACATTGAAGACAACTAGGTCACGTTAAATAACACATTATAACTTTAGCTTTCGCTTCTCCAAATGGGTTAAATATTATAATATATAACGTTGCCAAAGAGGAGTTTAAATCTCTTTGCTAACTTGGTATTTGCAAGTCCTCAAAATCACTCTATATGGTTGCTAAATCAGATCGAAATTGGCGTTCGTCTGAAAATTAGCATCGTCTTAACAATATTACCATATCGGATCGTTATCCATTGCCACATATCCAAAACTTTAGTTTATACCTAAATGGATATGAAGTTTTCTTCAAAATTTATTTGTTTAGGGCATATAATTAACTTTCAGTTGCCTGTACATGTGCACAAGACGGCTGTCACTATCTTTTTGGAATGTTTGAATTTTTGTATTGTTACGTTAATGAAATATTTGGAGATATGAATTTCGTTTTTATCTATAAGAATACACCCTACAGTTGAAAAAAATATTCTGTGTTCTCACGGAATATGGTATCAATAACAAGAACAATAAATGTACTCGTATATTTGGCAATGCTGAAGTTGACTTTCTCATGCACAACATCTGGGAAAAAGGAATTCTTCTTTTCAAGCGAAGAGTTTTCGCTATTGTTACGTATCCTATTGCATCAGATATGAAATCTTTACAAAGATTCATTGGACTGGTGAATTACTATCATAGGTTTTTTATTTAACTAGGCAACGCCTTTAATATTACTTTATAAACTGACAGTATCCTTGCTAAAAAAATAATTTTCTTTGGAACGATAACTGTTTCAATTTTTTAAACCTCTTTGAAAAAATTAAACAACTTTTAGATAAATTTACACATTTAGACAATGCTAGTCCAAATGTCAGATACATCATAACCATGGATGCGTATAATGTACGTATTGGTGCCGTATTGAATCAATATAACGAGTATAATATTCTACAATCTTCAGCGTTTTACTCTCCCAATCTTAACAAAGCAGAGTTTTATTATTCACCGCTTGATAAAAAAACTCTTGGCAATACATGACACAGTTAAACATTTCCAATACTGACTAAAAGGAAAACCTTTCGACATTTTCACTCATCATAAGCCTTTAATAATATCTATTAATTTTGAATCAGAGAAAAATCCACGACCGATCGGACATTTTAATTTTTTTTGGCAGTTTAATGCAAATATTCAATATATAAAAGGTAGTGCTAATTAGTTTGCAGATGCTTTATCATGCATGTTCATTGAAAAAATAGATAACAAAAATAATTTTTATTTCGAATCGCAATTCTCTATCATACAGCAAGAAGACATATAAATACAAAATTTAATCCAAAATGATTGTACCAATCTTTTTCGAACTCTGATTTATTTATTTTTTCGATCGAAAATTGTATACTTTCTCGGTCTCTGATTTCGTCGGCGCAATTCGGGCGCATAATTTATGCGTCCAGTTGTTTCTTGATCCCTAAGAAAATTGGTTTTCATAAAATTACACGATTTTTCGGATCCTGATATTAGATCAACTCGAAAGCTCTTATCGGAAAGACATGAGATTCGCATGACCACTGAAATATATGCGTGGACTAAACAATGTATAATTTATCAAAATAATAAAGTAACTCGGCACGCTAAGTCTGAATCAAGCAATATCCCTATTCCCAAAATATATTTCGAGCATGTACATATGGATATGGTTGGGCCATTATTTATTACGAACGGTAAGTCCTATATATTAATAATAGTGAATAGATATGCCACTGTTTACCTCAAACTATTACTAGAATTTTTATTCCAAATTGTGTTGCTCATTTAGGAGTTCCCCCACAACAGACCACGACAAACTCTTTGAGTCATAATTTTTTAACTATCTGACTAAGATGATCGGAACTCACAGGCTAAGACTAGTTTATTATATTCCCAGAGCAATGGTTCAGTTGAACGTTTTAACAGACAGCTTAAAACTGCACTCAAAACCAACGATAACAATAAGAATTAGACAGATATATTGTAATTGTTGTTGTTAGGTTTTCGTTCGTCAGTTAAGGAGAACTTGATATGTTCTGCACATGAATTAATTTACGGTTAAGCTCCAAGAATCCCAGAAGATTTTATTATTTTCCCACCAATAAAAGTTCCAGCAGCCGCGATGGCATCATAACGTAAATGTGATATTATTTATAAAAACACAACCCAAAAGTTGTTCTAATTTTTTATCGGGATGGATAGGAATATACCTTCCTTAACCTCACCTTATCAGTAGCCTTATAGAATATGTACAATGGATCTCAGAAATTTCAGAGTATAGATTAGCAATATCAATAAGAAGATTGCAGTGGACAGATTGAAGCCTGCTCATATAAGTAAAGCGATGATCACTGAAAATGGGGTTCAGTCTATCCTCCATAACTGCGTATTTTTGATGGGTCAGTGATATAGTGGATTGATACCTACAGTGTATACTGAAGATAGTATACACTATAGCACATCGATAGACTGTGCTCAAAAAAACGGAATAAAAATTATATCTTTTTTTAAAATTGGGTTGCCTGAGATATTAACGAAATTATTAACGCTAGATTGTAAGTTAGTAGGCGATTTGAGTTACTTAAATCAGTTGTTCAATAATATTAATAGTAATAATAATTATTAAAAGTGGTAAATGATTAAATAATTTTAAAATAATAATTCTGCAAATATTAAAATAAAATAAAAATAATAATTGTGTGAATGTTAAAATAAAATAAATATAAAAAATTATTTTATTTTAACTTTGACACAATTTTATTAATTGCTCTGAACTTCTAGAGGAACTCCAAATTGCTAAAACACTTCTATTAATAACGTCTTCACTGTTTTTCTTTTATCTTGATTTTTTTTATTTTTTATTTGACAGGTTTTCATTTCTATGTTACACATAGACATGAGAACACAGTCACTCCTATGGAGCATATAGCGGCACTAGAGACTCTGTGAACTCTCCCCATCTGCTTCTGTCTTGAGCCAGCCCTTTTACTACCGACCATGATTTGCCAGTTTGTTGGTGTTCGCGCTCGACTGATCTTCTCCAAGTGGTCCTTGGACGTCCTCTGCTGCGATTGCCCTGTAGGTTCCAATCTAGTACCATCCTTGCTATATCCGTAGGTGGTTTTCGCAAGGTGTGGCCAATCCAACTCCATTTCCTGCGTTTGATGTTATCTAGCAGGGGTATTTGCTTCGCGAGAAGAAGCAGCTCATCGTTCGTTATCCAGTTCGGCCAGAAGATCTTGCTTATACGCCTCAAGCATCTGTTCACAAGTACCTGAGGCTTACGAGTCGTGTCTGTTACTTTCCATGTTTCGCAGTCGTACAGCAGGACTGGCTTGACGTTTGAGTTGAATATTCGAAGTTTGAGTGCTATGGAGAGGTGATTGGAACGCCACACGTTCCCAAGTGAGGTGTACGCTTGTCGTACCTTGTTGATGCGCGTTCGATGTCTATTTCAGTTCCACCATCCTTGCTGAGCATTCTGCCAAGGTAACAGAACTTTTCGACATCTTCAACTTGGGTACCGTGTAGCATCAAGGGTCTCTCGCAGGTGGCGCTGATGAGCACCAATTTGGTCTTCTTGCTGTTGATTCTCATCCCAACTTCTTCGGCGTTGGAGGCCAGAGCATTCAGTTTCTCCTGAATGCCGTTGAAGGTGTGGGACATGAGGCATATGTCGTCGGCGTAGTCCAGGTCGTGGAGCTTCTCAGGCAGTGTCCACTGGATACCGTTGCTGGCTGTGTTGTTAGTGCGTTGAAGGACTAGGTCTAGGGGTCGAGATGTTGAATGTATCGCTGTTTCGTCCCTTGAAACGCACTCCACACGGGGCCTCGCGGTATAGTTCTCGGATGAGATCGATGATGGCCTGCGGGATGCCCAGTTCATCCAGAGCACTCTAGATGGCGGCATGAGAAATCATGTCAAAGGCTCTTTCGAAGTCAACGAAGAGAAGATAGAGCGGGCTGTTCCATTCGTTCGACTGTTCAATGATCATTCTTAGGCTGTTGATGTGATCAATACAAGAGCGGTTTGGTCTAAAGCCAGACTGTTCGTTACGGAGGGCACTTTCCACTGTTGGAATGATGCGAGTCAGGATGATTGATGCGATTAGTTTCTGGATGGTGTTCAGCAAAGTGATTCCCCTCCAGTTTTTGCAATCGCCAAGGTCACCTTTCTTCGGGTTGGTGATAATTACTCTTTCTTTCCAGCTGTCCGGGAAGTGGCATTGTGTCCAGGCTTTTACTATTATAGGATGCAACAGGAAGACCAGGAGTGGTGGATCAAATTTCAGGACTTCTGGGGCCAGGTTGTCAGGTCCGGGTGCTTTGCTGTACTTAAGCTTGTTGATTACTGTTGTGATCTCCGTAATCGTAGGCAGTGTTGTTGGGATGGATCTTCATGGGTTTCTACGCATCACTGTAGGAGGAGGAGGATGGAAGTCTGAGAAGAATTCCTTCCAGCGGTCGAGTTGTTCTTCATCCGTGGAGAGAGTTTGACCGTCTTTGTCCTAAAGTGGTGGCAGTGAGGGTGTTATTTTTTTGGATAGTTTGCAAATTGATGCATAGACACTGCGGATATCGCTCCGCCATGCGTTTGACCATCTTTTGAGCAAGGTCGTACCTCGTCTGTAGATGGTGCCTTTCCTCGCGAGTTTGAGCAGTTTCGAGTAGACCTTTCAGCTTTCTTCGTTTTCCTATTTAAGTCCAGGTTGACTCGCGGATCCACTCTTTCCTCTTGTAGTTCCGAAAGCCCGTTGCTTCCTCTGCAGCGGACTTTAGTTTGCGCAGTAGAGAAGGCCATGTCAGCCTTTCGGCATTGTGACTAACTTCTTCCAGCTTGTTCGCAAATATCTCGGCTGTCTCTGGATTCTGCAGGCGTTGGATGTCGTGCTTGCGTTCTGCGCGATCTTGTTGTTTCTTAGTTGCCGCAGGCCTTAGTCTGCCCACTCCAAGTAACAGCTGCTGGTCGCTGTATATGTCAGCTCCTCGGATTGTCTTGACGTCCAGGAGCGATCCGAGAAATTTTTTGCTTCTGGTTGCGGGTCACACGATCCAAAAACTGCCAGGTGTATTTATGGATGTTCTTGTGAGGAAACTTGGTGCCACCGATGGTCAGTGAGACGGTTCCCGTTGTCGTTTCCCTCTGCATGAAGGCTGTGTGTTCAATGATCGAGCGAAGATCAGTGTTATCCCGGCCTATTTAGCGTTAAAGTCCCCATTACAATTTTGATGTCGCTCTTCGGGGCAGATTGAATGCACGTCTCTAATTGGTGGTAGAAGGCTTCTTTATTGGCGTCATTATCTACTTCAGTTGGGGCATAGCACTGCCCGATGGTGATGTTTCGGAACTTCGAGTGGAACCTGGCTGTCAGAAGACGGTCGGAGACCGGTTTATAGCCCATGAGAGATCTCTTTGCGTTGGCTGACAGGATTAATCCGATTCCACAGTGGTGGCCGCTGTCGTTGTCGCTGTAGATGAAGTGTTCACCCGTCTGCGTTGTGAGGTTTCCTTGATGTTTCCACCTTGTCTCGGAGATTCCCAGGATGTCGAGATTGTAGCGTCGCATTTCGGAAGCAGCTTGCGCCAGACGAAAAGTTTGGGAGAGAGTCCGCACGTTCCAGGTACCTATTCGGGTTGTTCGGTGAAAGCCAAATGTGTTTTTGCCTGAGGTATTGTCCGGATGTTTACTCTTGTGCTGTTTCATGATAAAATGTTTTTTATGGCTTGCGGCTTACCAGGCCAGCGAAGCAACCCCCAGTGACGTTGGGGGACCCTACGAACTACATATGTAGGGCTTGTAGTCGGCCTCCCACCCCGTCACCAATGCCGAGATGGGGGCAGCGGGAGTCGAACCCGATACCTACCTGCGACACGTGGTTTTCCCAAGCGGTTACCCATCCGAGTACTAACCACGCCCAGTCCTGCTTAACTTCGGTGATGTGACGAGAACCGGTGGATCCAGGATGGCATGGTCGCAGATTTTTATCTTGGTTTGGTATTGCAAATATCTTTGGTTAATAGTTTGTTACTACAAGCTTGTACTGGTTGCCACTTTCTGAAATGGGGAAATATTCTGCTTTGTGCAGGGCTACCAGTTCCCTTGGGATACCGGTACAGTTAATTTTATTATACCCTATTTACAGGTGCGCAGCTCTTATACTTGCAGCATCAATCGTCGACATCACCATAGTAGTTAATTCAATAAAACCGCCGACGGATTTTATAGAGAGTCTTCTTCACTCTAAGATATCATCCAGACATACCATCGTAGAAGGGCCGCAATTTCCTTGAAGATATTTGCTGGAAATTTTTTTGCCTAGAAGATAATTTGCTATACTACCGACGTATTTTTTTTTAATCACAGCGAGTAACTTTCTTCGGGTGATGCAATAGTTCCTCTTTGGTTTGCAAACGCCTTGCTGAAATACACTATCCCATACTTGCCATTTCCCTTCCGTTAGTATAGAACTTTACAAACACCGGTATTAATAGCGTGTGTCGACGATGAATTCATTTACATTGTTACGATATCTTAAAATAGATGCATTTTACAGATATTGCTTTATATATCGCAAAGATTTATTACATTCTCCATTTCAGTAGACCTGACATCTTTATTCTATTAGTTTATGTAATGGGCATGCAATGTGCGCTAAGTGTTGTATGAATGTTTGATTATTAAAATGAATTCTAATTTTTTATTTACAAATAGTTATGGAAAAGATCGGAATTAGCTGATAGAAATGAATACAGATATGCGGGAATTTCTCGATTTGTGCTCTGTTATCAAAGATCCATATAAAATTTTATGGATATTGTAAGCCCAATATTATTTTATTTAGCATAAGCAGCGTAACATTAATCGTTGGCAGTGAGTAGCTATTTTTTGGTCACGTTATTGAAGGGGCAGTATTTTATGCAGAATGGCATTATTTCATCCATTTTCCTCACCAAAACTACTGCTGAAGACCATAAACTCGATGAAGGATCGATGATATAACTACTTTTCATTCAAAAATCATTCTATCTTATTTTTTTCGTGCGGTAGGCGTATATATGTTAGCCTTTAGTTACCCCCAATCCATTTCGCCCGATATTACTTTCATATAGGAATCAAATATTACTGTAATGTATTAAAAATTGACGGTTTTTTTTTACAATAGTTTTGAAAAAGAAATAATAAAAAAAATGAAAAGGAAAATAGAAAGAAAGTCAAAGAGGAAGAGGAGTAAGGAATGAGAGGGAAGGTAAAAAGTTGCGAAGATGAAAATAGATAGGTAAGAAAAGAAAAAATCTAAACAAAAAAGACAAAATTATTTATTAAAAAAAGAAAAAGATTCAAAAAAAAGCGAATTGATGCATAGACACTGCGGATATCGCTCCGCCATGCGTTTGACCATCTTTTGAGCAAGGTCGTACCTCGTCTGTAGATGGTGCCTTTCCTCGCGAGTTTGAGCAGTTTCGAGTAGACCTTTCAGCTTTCTTCGTTTTCCTATTTAAGTCCAGGTTGACTCGCGGATCCACTCTTTCCTCTTGTAGTTCCGAAAGCCCGTTGCTTCCTCTGCAGCGGACTTTAGTTTGCGCAGTAGAGAAGGCCATGTCAGCCTTTCGGCATTGTGACTAACTTCTTCCAGCTTGTTCGCAAATATCTCGGCTGTCTCTGGATTCTGCAGGCGTTGGATGTCGTGCTTGCGTTCTGCGCGATCTTGTTGTTTCTTAGTTGCCGCAGGCCTTACTCTGCCCACTCCAAGTAACAGCTGATGGTCGCTGTATATGTCAGCTCCTCGGATTGTCTTGACGTCCAGGAGCGATCCGAGAAATTTTTTGCTTCTGGTTGCGGGTCATACGATCCAAAAACTGCCAGGTGTATTTATGGATGTTCTTGTGAGGAAACTTGGTGCCACCGATGGTCAGTGAGACGGTTCCCGTTGTCGTTTCCCTCTGCATGAAGGCTGTGTGTTCAATGATCGAGCGAAGATCAGTGTTATCCCGGCCTATTTAGCGTTAAAGTTCCCATTACAATTTTGATGTCGCTCTTCGGGGCAGATTGAATGCACGTCTCTAATTGGTGGTAGAAGGCTTCTTTATTGGCGTCATTATCTACTTCAGTTGGGGCATAGCACTGCCCGATGGTGATGTTTCGGAACTTCGAGTGGAACCTGGCTGTCAGAAGGCGGTCGGAGACCGGTTTATAGCCCATGAGAGATCTCTTTGCGTTGGCTGACAGGATTAATCCGATTCCACAGTGGTGGCCGCTGTCGTTGTCGCTGTAGATGAAGTGTTCACCCGTCTGCGTTGTGAGGTTTCCTTGATGTTTCCACCTTGTCTCGGAGATTCCCAGGATGTCGAGATTGTAGCGTCGCATTTCGGAAGCAGCTTGCGCCAGACGAAAAGTTTGGGAGAGAGTCCGCACGTTCCAGGTACCTATTCGGGTTGTTCGGTGAAAGCCAAATGTGTTTTTGCCTGAGGTATTGTCCGGATGTTTACTCTTGTGCTGTTTCATGATAAAATGTTTTTTATGGCTTGCGGCTTATCAGGCCAGCGAAGCAACCCCCAGTGACGTTGGGGGACCCTACGAACTACATATGTAGGGCTTATAGTCGGCCTCTCACCCCGGCACCAATGCCGAGATGGCGGCAGCGGGAGTCGAACCCGATACCTACCTGCGACACGTGGTTTTCCCAAGCGGTTACCCATCCGAGTACTAACCACGCCCAGTCCTGCTTAACTTCGGTGATGTGACGAGAACCGGTGGATTCAGGATGGCACGGTCGCAGATTTTTATCTTGGTTTGGTATTGCAAATATCTTTGGTTAATAGTTTGTTACTACAAGCTTGTACTGGTTGCCACTTTCTGAAATGGGGAAATATTCTGCTTTGTGCAGGGCTACCAGTTCCCTTGGGATACCGGTACAGTTAATTTTATTATACCCTATTTAGTAGTTAATTCAATAAAACAATCAATCGTCGACATCACCATAGTAGTTAATTCAATAAAACCGCCGACGGATTTTATAGAGTCTTCTTCACTCTAAGATATCATCCAGACACCATCGTAGAAGGGCCGCAATTTTCTTGAAGATATTTGCTGGAAATTTTTTTGCCTAGAAGATAATTTGCTATACTACCGACGTATTTTTTTTTAATCACAGCGAGTAACTTTCTTCGGGTGATGCAATAGTTCCTCTTTGGTTTGCAAACGCCTTGCTGAAATACACTATCCCCAACTTGCCATTTCCCTTCCGTTAGTATAGAACTTTACAAACACCGGTATTAATAGCGTGTGTCGACGATGAATTCATTTACATTGTTACGATATCTTAAAATAGATGCATTTTACAGATATTGCTTTATATATCGCAAAGATTCATTACATTCTCCATTTCAGTAGACCTGACATCTTTATTCTATTAGTTTATGTAATGGGCATGCAATGTGCGCTAAGTGTTGTATGAATGTTTGATTATTAAAATGAATTCTAATTTTTTATTTACAAATAGTTATGGAAAAGATCGGAATTAGCTGATAGAAATGAATACAGATATGCGGGAATTTCTCGATTTTTGCTCTGTTATCAAAGATCCATATAAAATTTTATGGATATTGTAAGCCCAATATTATTTTATTTAGCATAAGCAGCGTAACATTAATCGTTGGCAGTGAGTAGCTATTTTTTGGTCACGTTATTGAAGGGGCAGTATTTTATGCAGAATGGCATTATTTCATCCATTTTCCTCACCAAAACTACTGCTGAAGACCATAAACTCGATTAAGGATCGATGATATAACTACTTTTCATTCAAAAATTATTCTATCTTATTTTTTTCGTGAGGTAGGGGTATATATGTTAGCCATTAGTTACCCCCAATCCATTCCGCCCGATATTACTTTCATATAGAAATCAAATATTACTGTAATGTATTAAAAATTGACGGTTTTTTTACAATAGTTTTGAAAAAGAAATAATAAAAAAAATGAAAAGGAAAAGAGAAAGAAAGTCAAAGAAGAAGAGGAGTAAGGAATGAGAGGGAAGGTAAAAAGTTGCGAAGATGAAAATAGATAGGTAAGAAAAGAAAAAATCTAAACAAAAAAGACAAAATTATTTATTAAAAAAAGAAAAAGATTCAAAAGGAAAAAAGTCCCTAAAGAAAGCCTAAAAACATAAAAGAATAAGTACTTAAGGAAAAAAATAGGTGAATCCAACCGACGACCTGCTTTGGAGAGCCTTAGATGGAAATGCTCTTCCTGGCCTGCCCCAATCGCCCTATGGCACTCTGCTGCCAAAATATATCTGGAGTGACCTTTTTATTGTGATGAAGATCTCTCTTTTAACCCATTCGAGGGAAACCTATTACCTGTGGAGAGGAGGAACTTTGAATAAAATTATCAATTTAGTTTAAATTTATTATAAGAGTTAATAAAAATTCGGTTACATTCTTTCTTAATATTGTATATTCTCAGTAAAGTTTATAAAATAAAATTTGACAGTTAAAACTAACTGCCTTTTTATTAGTCGAATGGTTATTTGTATAACTTAAAAATTTTTGCTAAATTAATTTATTGTATTTTTTATTATTTCAAAATTTTATTCTATGCAATTCAAAAAAGTTGCGTTTAAAATTAATTTTTATGCTATTTTATTATTATTTATATAAATAACAAATTTCGGTTAAATTCATTTTATTATATTTTTATTACTTCAAAATTCTAATCTATACAATTGAAAATTTGGCAGCTAAAATTTGTTTTAATAAAATTTTATTATTTTGACTCTTTTTCTATAAAAGAAAAGAAAAAAATCAGATAACAGAAAGGAAAATAACGAAAAAATGCTAATCAAGCACACTAACACGCATAAAGAAAAAAAAGAACCACTCATATCTTGAAACAGAATAGGATAGGAAAGAAAAAAATAGATAAAATGAGAAAAAAAGAGCAAAAAATGTATGGGATACTTAAATTATCATATTAAAAAAAATTCTTAATATATGTATAATTAATACTTCCTTTATACTCCTCTGTTGTCTTTTGTTTCCTTTTTCTTCTCTGCAGTAGCTTTCTTCCCCAACAAATCAACAATAATTTCCTTTCTTTGCACTTATCTGAATTCATTGGTAGTCTTTATTAGGTCCTTCCTATTCGGAAAACCATTCGAGCTACAATCATCTATTTTTCTCCATTCTTTAAATTTTCGTCTACCTTTAGTGGTCATGTTTTTATTCGCGGTTTATTTTCTTATTTCTTCCCCTTTCGTTTTTTTTTGAAAAACTGATCTATTCACAATTTTACTTTCTTAAACTTTTTTAATGTTAATTTATTATTATTGTTGTCACTATAATTGCTATTATATCTATTATTATTATTATGCTAATTATGATTTATATTATAAATTCTATTTCCCTTATTTTTTTATTTTTTATTTGACAGGTTTCATTTCTACATTATACATTATAAAACATAGTCATCAGATACAGTCGCTCCTATGGAGCATATAGCGGCACAGAGAATACACGTCTCTAATTGGTGGTAGACGGCTTCTTTTTTGTTGGCGTTATCATCTATAACTTCGGTTGGGGCACGATGGTGATGTTTCGGAACTTCGAGTGGAGCCTGGCTGTCAGACCGGTTTGTAGCCCATGAGAGATATCTTTTTGCGTTGGCCGATAGGATCAATCCGACGCCACAGTGGTGGCCGCTGTCGTTGCCGCTGTAGATGAAGTGTTCCACCCGTCTGCGTTGTGAGGGCTCCCTTGATGTTTCCACCTTGTCTCGGAGATTCCCAGGATGTCGAGGTTAAAAGCGTTTTTGGGAGAGAAGCCAGTCGAGAAGTTTTTGGGAGAGAGTCCCGCACGTTCCAGGTACCTATTCGGGCTGTTCGATGAAAACCAGATGAGTTTTTTGTCGAGGTACGGTCCGGTTGAATCTTCTTGTGCTGTTTTTTGATAAGGTGGTTTTTATAGCTTGCGGCTTATCAGGCCAGCGAAGTAACCTCCAGTGACGTTGGGGGACCCTACGGACTACATATAAGGCTTGTAGTCGGCCTCTCACCCCGGCACCATGCTGAGATGGCGGCAGCGAGAATCGAACCCGCTACCTACCGAGTGTGAGTCGGTCGACACACACACGGTGATTCGGTCGACACACACACGGTTAAACCTGCGGCAGGTGTTGTTCCCAAGCGGTCACCCATCCAAGTACTAACCACGCCCAGTCCCTTATTGGAATATATAAATTTATATCATACATTCATTTTTTCTTATTAGAATTATAGTTATTGTTATTATTATTATTTCTCCACGTATAACATGAGTTTCTGTTATAATTATTAATACTATAAAATACGCGTAATGTACTGTAACATTATAAGCACATTCAAAGAGTAGTCTTTGAATGTCCTTATAATGTTACAGTACATTACGCGTATTTTATAGTATTATGAGGGATGAAGAGAGAGATGTCGGTAAACTTTGGCATTAAATAGCCAAAGTGTATCGACATCTCTCTCTTTAAATCCAAGCGGGGAGAGTGTTAAAGTCATAGTCCATCAAATCTAGATAAGTTTAAGTTAGTTTTGATGTGGCATTTTTGTGGTAAAATAAGTTTACTAATAGGTGATGATAGGTTACTATCCTGAATTGTTTAACATATAAGTATAATCTGAAATCGTTTATACCCTAATAAATACCTAGTATCTCCTTTTCTATAATTGGCTTATTTAGCTAATACATATTTAAGTCTACTAATAAAACTGCTTTCAGGACATCATTTGAGTTTATAGTTGCGATTATAATTTTTTTGTTAGTATATTAAAGCGAGGATTGGCATATTTATAATTTTGTTAATTTTTGAATTCTATTGTACATTTGGGCGTCCATATAAATAATACATTCTTTTCGTCAAAATGTTCAAGAGGCGCACTTTCTCTATCAATTATATAATAATTATAAACTGCTACGAATCTCTTCATTTTATCAGCATTTATTTGGAAAAGGATAATTTTTAATTGCGATTTTCTTATTTGAGTTTGTTTTTAATCCATTCGCTGGATTAAATGTCCTAGGTAAACTATCTGCATTTTGAAGTGTTTAATTTGAGATTATATCTGCATTTTGAAGTGTTTTAATTTGAGATTATATTCTATTAAACCTCCTGATACCCTTCCAGGATTTTTTAATAATAACCTAGGTCTAAACCTATGTATATATATCAATAATAGTGTTTTATCGATTAAAATAGTTTGAGACCAAAGGGAAGCTTTCTGAATTGGTAATGAATCTCTTAGTTTAAAACATAGTTATTAGTTTTAATATTTTATCATGTTTAATTTGGTGAAAATAATTACACAAGTCAAGAGTATGGAAGTATTCTAGTTAATCTTCGACATTGGGTGTGTTAATAAATATTTATAATTAAGTATTTTTTATTTAGTTATCTACAATCAACAACTAATCTCTACTTTTTCTTCAGTCCATTGTTTTTCTTTTGATCTACAAGGAGAAAATAATTATTTGAGCTTATAGATGGCTCGACGCTGTCATATTTAATTAATTTTTTCATCTTAATATTGATTTAATTAATAAACGAGTGAGGTAATGTAAAGTTCTTGATAATATACCGGTTTCTTATCAGTAAACATTATATGTTAGATATACAAATTATTATTGGATAGTCGTTTGCCTTTCAGATGAAATATATTTTAGTATTTCATAGATAAATTCTTTATGCCCATTTATGCATTCAAATCTTTAAGTGCTTTCGGTCTATTTAATTGTTTCAAACCCTCCATATAGAATATTTTGGTATATTTTTAATGGTTCCTCCCATAATTATATTTATTGTTTCATCGTAGACCTTCAATGCTAGGCTGAATGTATCATAGTCAATCTTTTCTAAATATTTTCTTGGAAATCTCTTCCTCATCGATAACTATTGGTCGGTTGTGATTGACTACATGAAACCCGTGCTTAATAATTTTATATTCATATTTCAATTCCGTGAACGCTATGTTCTTTGTTTTTTTAGTTGTACATGTAATTGTGTTTACTTTTTTTTAATTTACTAGATCCATAATTATTATATTACTTTTATACATATATACAATTGCACCTGTATCTATTAATAATAATAATAATAATAATAGCCTTTATTTAACAATCTTAGAAGAAAGTTACTATCACTTATGTTAATTGACACCGGTTTTGAGATTGTCTTGCGTTTCCGCAAAGGCCTCCCCTAGAGCTTGCCACACTTTCCGGTCATGAGTCGTCCTCTTTCAAGTAGCACCGGCTATTTTTCGAATATCGTCCTCCCATCTCAGAAGCTGCCTCCCTTTCTTTCTTTTATTTTGTCTTGGACACCATTCGGTTGCATCCTTAGCCCATTTTTCTTGTTTAATCCTCATCAAAACTCCATTTTAATTTTCTTATGCAGTATGTTACATCGTTAATTTAAGTTTGGTTACGTAATTTTCCTAGTTTTACTTTGTCCCTTAACTTGACTTTGAGCATACTTCGCTCCATGCTATGTTGACAGGTTTCTAGTTTGTGTAAGTTTTGTTTTGTTAGACTCCAAGTTTGACATCCGTATGTCATGATAGGTAGAATACAGGAATCAAATATTTTTTTCTAAGCTGTAAGTGGTACCTGCGGGTTTTTGACAATTTCTTTAAGGGACCAGTATCTTTTCCATGCTAATTGTACTCGGTTGTTTATTTCTTTGGTTGTAAGGTCTTTTGGCGATATTATCTGTCCTCGTTATGTATATTCATCGACGTATTCTATTTTGTTGCCGTTGACTGTAATGGTGATTTTGTCGGAATTAGTCATTACTTTGGTTTTTGTATTATTGATGGAGAGTCCGACTTTATCACTTTCGTACACCAACTGTTCAAGCATTGCTTGTAGGCTTCTCGGGTCTTCAGAGATTAGAATTAGATCGTCTGCAAATCTAAAATGGTTTAGTTGCATTCCCTTAATGTTTAGTCCATATTGACTCCATTCGAGACGTCTAAATATATATTCAAGCACCGCCGAGAAAAGTTTGGGTGATAGTGGGTCTCCCTGTCGGATTCCTCTTTTTATAGGGAAGTATACACCTACTCTTTCTGTTCTTATTTTCGCTTTCATGTTCTTGTATATATTTTTAACAATTTGTATGTACTTGTTTTCAACCCCTTGTGTTGTAAGCGCTTCCCATATTTTTGTATGTTTTAATGAGTCAAAAGCTTTATTATAGTCTACAAACGCCAAATAGTAATTAATACCATATTCTGTACATTTCTGGATAACTTGTTTTATGGTGTGTATGTGGTTGATTGTTGAAAAGTCCTTGCGAAAGCCTGCTTGTTCTCTGGGTTGGTTTTCATCCAAAGTCTTTGTTAAACGATTCAACAGTATTTTGGAAAAGATTTTATATACATTCGACATCAGGCTGATGGGTCTGTAGTTAGTTATGTTGTCTTTATTTCCCTTTTTATGTAGTAGTATTATAGTTGACGTGGTCCACTGGTGAGGTATACATTCTGTTTTAAAAAATTTGGTTAAATAAATCTGTAATAGTGTCTACTATATCAGATGTTCCTATCATAAGTTCGTTAGATATGCCATCATCTCCCGGTGCTTTGCCCCTTTTTTGAGATTTAATAGCTTTTTCTACTTCTTCTTTCAGTATACTTGGCGTTTCTTCGTTATTATTTGTATCGTGTTCAGTTAGTTGGTGAATTTCGTCTGGTGTTTTGTCGTTGTCGTATAGCTCACGGTAGTAATCCGTGGCTATGTCTAATATTTCGATTCTATCGTTCTTCTTTCTCTTATCTGTTTGGTGTGTCATATTGCCTATCCAGTTTGTACTTTCTCGAAGCTCTTTTAATGCTATCCTAACTCCTCCTGTTTTTTCTATATAATCATTTATTATATTATTCCTTTTTTCTTGTCTATATTTCCTTATTTGTAGATTTATTTCTTTACTTAGACTTTCGATCTTCTTCTTGTTGTTTTTTCTGTCTTTAAATATGGACTTCCTCTGCATAAAGAGTCAGTTACATTCTGTGTAATTGTTGTAGTTTGTTTTTCTAGTTCATTTTTCATCATTTGGAATAAATGCAACATATCTTTCGACATACCGACATTCTCATCCATTATACTAAATTCGGACGAAAGATGTTTCTATACCCCCTACACTGATGTCGCGTCGTGAGTATGTGAGCTATTAGCGTAGATCGGAACAATAAGTTTTGTTTTGTTTTGTTTTTCTTTTTGCTATTTTAAAAGTTGACTACAAGTTATTATATTTATATTTGCTCTCATTAAACTTTTTTGTAACAAATCACACACATTTGATTATGTTAGTTATTTGTAATTGTACTTTATCGATTACTTAATATCAATTATTTTTTTTTTTTTTTTTTTTTTTTTTTAGTTTCAACTTTTAAATTGAATGGTGTACGGGTTTATTTTCTGCTTCTGGATCGGTTATATCTTTAGCCAACCCGTTCTGTCACATTACCGAACTATTGAGTATCGGTAAACCGCAATTTAGAGAAGTCCAATTATTGCAATATTTAAATAAACGAACACAAATAAAATATGGACAATGAAACCAATGATATGAACGCGAAATTTTAATTAGCTGACAAATAATTAATGTAGAAGAACTACTGTTTTTTTTTTGCAAATAATTTGAATAAGAAAATATAATAACTGTACTATTGGTTAAATCGAAACGCAAACTCTTTCTTTCACAATATTGCACTCTAAATATATGATATTCACTTTATTTCTAAGCGAATTGATTAACTATTATTTGTTTTAATTAAAATGTTTAATTCATCATCAAACTTATAATATAGCCAGTAAAATCAATATAAAAATAATGTTTGATATATATCACTACAGAAAAATGAACTTTACAGCATTTTCCTTTTATTTTGGTTTCAGGAATTATTATTCTATTTTATTAAATTATTGTTATTTAAATAATTTATTATTATGTCTCATATCAGTTTTATCTAATATACAGAGTAGACTCTTAATTCTAATTACTTAGTTTTAATTTTGGTTTTAGTTCTACTTTATTTAAGTTTTATTTTTACTTATAATTTTAACCAAATTATTCAAAGCGAATAAGCAAATTTCAAAAATGAACCGATCACTTTGCGAGTTGGCACCAGAATTCAACCTGTATCTATTAAGAAAGTTTAATTATTGTATTATAGATACACTTTAAATTTACATTATCGTAAGTATTTAATATTTTATTATTAATATTAAACATACATTTTGATTTTCCCCGAAGCTCCTTTTTTAATTTAAATGTTTATATATATTTTGGAAGCGTTAATAACATAAATAATTAGAGAAATAAATAATGGGTTATACTTTTGCATTGAAAATTACTAGATCAACTTTCTATGCAAAAGTATATTTATTTCTCATCTAAATAATAGTATTATAGTAATAATAAATTAGCAAGCGATAGGAAGTGGGCTTGATCCATTACATCAAAGAAATTTGCTTCGTCTTTGAATAATATAACGGGTTTTGATGGCTCAGGTAGCACAGTCCCCTGGCGGACCATCAGACCGCCTGAGCAGATGGATGCAATAGCGTCTGGCGAGGTCTGGTGTCCCGTTAACAAATTTAACAAACAAACAAACAAGGTAGCACAGTCAATAGCGTACTGAGACTACCAGCCAAAGGGTCGTGGGTTCGAATCCCACTGTAGCAGCATGGTCTTACGCTAATTACCTCACCGCTTTACTTTCTAAATCTTCTTTCATATCCTTATCCTTCCCTCTAAGCGCCCTATGGCCCAAGCAGCCGCGTGCGCCTATACCAGACTGTCCAGATTTACTCTGGAACAAAATCTGCCTTTAAAAAAAAAAGAAGATATTTTAATGGTAATTGTTCCAAGAAATAAAATATTTTAAAAAACAAAATAATTTTCATTTATTTTTACGATTATTGATATCTTTTCTAAATACGATTATTTATTTCTGATTCTGACATTATAAAAATAATGCAAATAATATTTACAGAAAACTATGTGTAAAGAAATCCTTAAAATTGACAAACAGGTAATGGAAATTAATTCTATTATGCTCGTACAAAATTTAATCGAAAATAATTGAACCAATATATACAAATTTTATGCTTTCGTAAACTCTGATTTCAAGATTTGGTGCAATTCGGGCATACATATTGGTGCAATTCGGGCATACATATTGGTGCAATTCGGGAATACATATTGGCGCAATTCGGGCATACATTTGGTGCAATTCGGGCATACATATTGGTGCAATTCGGGCATACATATTGGTGCAATTCGGGCATACATATGGTGCAATTCGGGCAAACATATTGGTGCAATTCGGGAATACATATTGGCGCAATTCGGGCATACATTTGGTGCAATTCGGGCATACATATTGGTGCAATTCGGGCATACATATTGGTGCAATTCGGGAATACATATTGGCGCAATTCGGGCATACATTTGGTGCAATTCGGGCATACAAATTGGTGCAATTCGGGCATACAATTCGGGTCCAGTTGTTTCTTTATTCCTAAGAAAATAATTTTTGAGAAACTACATAAAATTTCACATCTAGATATTATAGCAACACTATGGAACATATTATTGGCTTCATGTAAATACTGTAATTCAAACATCAAGTCTGAATTAGTCAATTTCCATTTACCTAAAACACGTTTTAAGCATTTGCATATGGATATTGTTGGTCCATTACGTAAGTCGTATAAACTGACAATAGTGGACAGATATAGTAGCTGTGCCGAAGAAATACCAATTAGGGACTGTATGCCTAAAAACTGTTCCTAGAACTTTTATGCAAAATTTGGTTAGTCATTTTGGAGTTTCGCTCACAATAGCAGCAGACCAAGGCAAACCCTTTGAGTTACAATTTTTTAAATATCTGACTAAAGCAATAGAGTTCCACAGGCTACGAACTAGCATATATCATCCTCAGTGCAATGTTTTGGTTGAACGTGTTTACAGCCAACTTAAAATTGTAGTCAGAACCAACGATAACAAGAACAACTGAATAGATAAATTACCATTATAATTATTAGGTTTTCGTACCTTAGTTAAGGAGGACTTGAAATATTCTGCAGTCGAATTAGTTTACGGTCAAGCTCTGCGAATACCAGGCAGTTTTGCTATTCCTCCAGCAATAATAATTTTAGCAGCCATAACTCTTCAATAGCTTAGCGACACTTTACGAGGTATGATACCAAGTAATCGCTATCATAACGCAAATGTTAAATTGTTTATACCAACTAAATTTAAAAGTTGTTCTCATGTTTTTATTCGGATAAATAGGAAGATACCTATGATTACTGAAAATTGAGTTCAATCTGTCCCCGTGACTCCGTATTTTCGATGGGTGTGTATTGTAGTTGGTCGATGCCTACAGTCTACTGAAGATATTGTAGTATATACTATAGCGCATCGATATCCTGTGCTAAAAGAAACGGAATGAATATAATTATTCTTTTTTAAAATCGAGTTGTCTGCGATGTGAACGAATTAGTTTACGTTAGATTGTAAGTTAGTTAGTAGTTTTAGTTGCATAAGTTGGCTGATCAGCAGACATAATTTCTTTCATTTAATTTAATTTTAAAAATAACGATATACACCATTTCTTGTAAAGCATAAAATATGGTTTTATTTGATAATTATATCAAACTGATAAATAGTACAGTAAAATGTTAAATATTTAGTCCAATCTTTTTTGCTTTTATATTTCCCATTACTCTTCCATGATAAAACAGTTGTTTGAAAATATTTTCATGATTATAAACATTACAAAGTGCTACTTATGCAAGTTAATATACTCAATCAATGTGCTTTCAACTTCCCGTGCACACAAATAACTTTCTTACAAACACGTTAACCAACAAATAAATTTACGACTGCGAAAAAATAACGTTTGTTGACAGTTGGTATTTTTTTTCACATGTGTATCATGATAGAATTTAGTAGCATCTAGACAGTTGGTATTTTTTTCACATGTGATTTAAATAAACGTGTAATGAAATATTTATCATAATAACTTGGGTAGAGAATCATAACTGGAGACCGAGCACTAGTTTTAAATAAATATTTTCTTAAAAAGTAAGTTTTTACTTTAATGATAAAAATATTTAACGTAAAAATTTCTTTAAAAAGGGATTAAACAATTAAACAACAAAAAATATTAAAGATAAAAAATGTAAGAATTAAAAATTTTAAAATAAAAAGTTTGAAAGTAAAAATCTTAAAAATTAAAACAATTAAAGTTGAATATTTCAATTAAAAAAAAACCAAAATGTAAGGATAAATTATTTAACAGCAAAATGCTTAAACTTAAATTTGAAAGTAAAAAGTTAATATTTTATTTTTATTTTTGGTAGGCAAGTGAAAATTCGAAAAGACACTACGAGTATCTCACTTGGGAGTTATATTTATACGAAATTGTATTTGATTTTAATAATTCTGTTTTTACTTGTATTTTAGAGACCCGTAATGCTGTCCAAACAGAAACCAAAGCGAGTTTTGGGTAACGGTTTCTCCATTATGGATTGGGAATGTGCCTCCTCCCCTCTTCGTTTAGAGGTTCTCCTGAAACTTCATATTTTTTCAATAACAAAGAATTTAATATTTGTTTATTTTTGTTTTTGTTACATACTCATTTATACGAAGTTTTATCAAGTCTTATACAATATTATTTATAAATCTTACAATTTTGAATGTTATTTACCCTTCTGCTTTCTAATTACAATATATTCTTGATATAAATACTACAATATAATTACAAGTTTCTTAATTTTACTTTAATTTGATGTAAATATAATACTATAATTACAAGTTTCTTAATTTTACTTTAATTTGATAATATTATTTTTCTATTTTATTTTCAAATGCATTTTTATTTGATTCTGTTTTATTTTCAGTTTTAAAGTATATATTTTTTTTAATGATTTTTTGTTTAACAAAGCTAGCAATATTAATTTATATATACTAGTTTATTTAGTTATATACGTACAAGTAAAATTATATTTGCATTGGGTTGATTTATTTTTTCATGCAATTTTTAAAAAAAATTAAAAATATGTTGTATGTTAGTAAGTCCACATATTTCTCTTATTTTATATTTACATATAATGTTGTCCTGTTGTCTTCGTTAAGTATTATCACTTGCAAACTTAAATGACCACTTTATAGTTGTTATATTCTCTAAATTATAATTTATATGTTTAGGTTCTTCCTTATGTCGAAGTGATTAATAGTTTTTGTAAATCCAATTTTCCTATTTTCTTTATAATCCTCCCTATTTTGATTTTTTTTATTAATAACATTTTTTCTCGGGCATACATATTATGGGTCTTTGATAAAATCATTGATAAAACTGCATTTATTGTTAGTGTAAAAAATCTATATGAACTATTTCATTAATACATGTAGGTGTTTCAGTAATCTCGAACTTTTTATTTATGGGTTTTCTATCGCATTTTACACTAGTATAGATACCGCAATTGTTTATGACTTCATGCATTTTAATTCATAAATTGCCAATAATTCCTTTTCAATTGTTGAGTAATTCTTGTCATAAGTGTTAAGAGTTCGGGATGCGCAACAAACTGAGTAGCCTTCTTATACAAGAATAGCTCCAATAGCTAAAAAACATTAGTCATGAGTTTAAATTTATTATTAAAATTGTGATATCTTAAAATTTGATTATTCGAAATGATGTCCTTAAGTTTTTCATTTGCTTGCATGTAACTGGGATCGTTTAAATTTATTTTAGTATTTTTTTTTTTGGTATTTAAGAATTGAACTTGCTATTTCAGCATAATCTGTGACAAATTTTCGGTTAAATCCTATGATACCTAAATAAAATTTTATTTTATTATATATGCAGCATATGAGGCTGCACCTACTAGTGCTATAGATAGGATTTCCTAAAAACTATTAGTAGATATCTTCAGAATAAAACGTAACCTTTTAAATAAATAAAAGTCCTTATTGATCGAAAAAGTAGTTGGTGGCCTCGACTGCCTTTCAAGTTCTATTTGATGGAACGAACTCGCAATGTCAAGAGCAGAGAAGAATTTTTCATCTCCCAGCTTATTTAGTACGTCATCTAGGCATGTTAATAGGAATCTATAGTTAGAAATTTTCTTATTCAGCTTTCTATAGTCGACAACCAATCTCTACTTTTTCTCTTGTCCTATTTTTCCTTTCGTATTTACAAGCAAAGGAGAATTATATGGGCTGACTGATAGCTCGACTATATCATCTTCTATCAATTTTTGGACTTGATTATTGATTTTCTTAATCTGAGCATGGGGATTTTTATCGGTACACGTTATATATGTTGATAGTCGTTTTCCCTCAATATATTTCTTGCATTCATTTTTTATGCCCATTTATTTATAAAAGATTCCTCGGTTTAGTCCTTTTTATAGCACATCCAATAATATTTCTATCTATAAGATGTATTGATACATATTGATATATCGGCACTTGTATTTATCAAAAACGTTAATATTTTATTAATATAGATATTCACTTATTTTACATAGTTACAGGTAATTAAATATTTATCTTTTTTACTATTTACATCAAGAACATATTTTATTTTGGTTGGAGCTGCGCTTTTATTTTAAATTACGTTGTTTATTATTTCGATTATTCCTATTATACTGGATGTTTTTTTGTTCCAGTTAGATTTGGTTTGGATAACAGTTGTCTTTTGGCATCTGACAGTCATAGAGAATAATCGATAGGATTTTATTGTGGAGCACCTAATGCCGCAACAATCTGTTAAAATAATTAAAACCCAAGAATTGGGAATATGTTCATGTTTGTTAAAAATTGCCCAGAGGCAGGCATTTGACCGATATTATATTCATTACATTATCAGTTTAGTTATGTGAGTAAAGATCGAATGCCATCACGTGAATTTGTAGGCAAATTCGTGAAGTGAGTTCGCGAAACTGGTTTGTAGCTTGCCAAAGTAACTCGTTCCCACTCTAAGACAGTGCCTACGACCGAGAATATTGCCGCCGTTGCTGAAAATGACAGTGATCATACATCAACATTAACTCGTCACCATTCTCAGGAATTGAACATTTCTCTCACTTCTCTGTTGAGAATTTTGCACAAAGACCTCGGTATGAAAGCTTACAAAGTTCAATTAGTCCAATAGCTAAAGCCGCATGACCATCCGATTCGTTTTCGGTTCGCCCAATAGGCTCAAGATCAATTGGCCGAAGATGAGCATTTTGACCGAAAAATCATCTTTTCGGATGAGGCCCATTTCCACCTCGGTGGGTATGTCAACAAACAAAATTGTCGCATTTGGGGCTCAGAAAATCCATATGTCAACATGGAAAAGCCGATGCATCTACAACAAATCCTGGTTTGGTGCGGATTTTGGAGTGGAGGCATCATTGGCCCGTTTTTCTTCGAAAACGATGAAGGAGCCACCATTACGATCAATGGTAAGCGCTATCGTGGCTTACTCAACGAATTTTTGTTTCCAAAAGTTGAAGAGAATGGCATGGATAACATTTGGTTTCAACAGGACGGGGCCACCTGCTGTGATTTGAGGCCGTTGGATTATTTTCTGTGGGAAGCCGTTAAGGATAAATGTTACGCAAGCCATCCAGAGACAATTGAGGCCTTGAACCACGAAATCAAAGTTGCCATTGAAGAGACACAGGCAATCGAAAATGTACTGAAAAGTTGGGTCGAGCGAATAGGGTACTGTAAGGTCAGTCGTGGCAGTCATTTAAACGATGTTGTGTTTCATTCTTAAATTTCAAGATTCAATCTTTCTAATAAAGTCGGAAATTTAAAAAAAATATACACTAGTTTTTTTTATTTGCTTTTTAAAATGGAACTTCTAAATTTGGAACCGCTAGATGAACCACCCTATATGTGTATATTAATATTTTTTACATAAAATTGCTTTATTTAGCTAATCTTAATAGTATTTTCATTTTCATTTTCAACAAATTAGTTCTTTTTCACCATTATTTTTACATAATAAATCCTTAGTGTATATCTTATTATTAATATTTAATGTTGTTATTTTAATATATCGTAGTTTTAATTTTAATATTAATATTACCATACATTAATTCTTATTTTTAATAAATGGTTTTTTAACATTTTTGATTGTTATATTGTACAATTTTTTAAATATTGTAATCGAATTGCCATTAATGTAACTCTATACCAACTGTTTTTGGCTACGTTATAGCACCTTTTAATTTGATAGGAAATACTTCTATATATTTAGGTACCTCACACTGCATCGCTAGGATATATCTATATCCTTGCGATAGGCTTAGTAATCCAACTGTGTATATTGGTACAAATTCAGAGCTATCGTTAGGTTTCCGTTATTTCCAAAGGTATATTTATACATTTAACAAATTAATTCTTTGAACAATTTTTACAATTATTTATGTGTTAATTATTTTGTTCATGTTCTTCCATAAATAATGTTAATTTAACTTAGCGGTTCATCTTTTTATTTCATTGTGTTCCCCATGCGGAGTCGAATAATACTCAATATAGTTTATATAGAGGTATCCGTAACGGAGATATTTTAGATTTCAATCTCATTTTGGTTACGTATTATTGAATATCTTTTTAAATTGTGTGATGCTTAAGAATTTAAATTTATGATCTCTGTATGCGAGACTTAATTCATTGGTTTTCATTTGATCTGCTAAATTCCCCCTAAAATGAAGTGTCCTAGCGTCCTTTTTAGTTTTTTTGTCGTTATAATATTGGGCTCAACTTTCTTCTTAAATTAAATACATGGGCTTCATTTTCTGCTAAAATTTATTGTTAGTATCTTAACGTTCTTTTTGTTTTTTTTGTGTTCATAATATTAGGTTTATTTTTATTCATAATATTTCACATTTCTTATATTCGAAACAGAGATGCATTCCCATATATAATAATGCCCTTTATTATGTTTGCCATCAATTTTAATTTTAATTTCATTCGGTTTTCCAGCCTTCATTTTGTGGGTGAGTACATTTACATTTATATTTTTTAGAATTAGGTTTTCTAAAGGCAATTTGTCAATTTTTTTTGTGATAAAGCATCAGCATTTGTCTTCATTTTGTTTTGTTTATATCTTATCTTGAAGTTACAGCCCGTAAGATCTAATGGTGTTCGAGTTGGTTTTGAAGGCGCATTATTGTCGCTGAATAAACTTACATGTACTAAAAGGCTAATGATCGGTTACTATCTTGAACAACTGCTATATAAGTGTGGCCTAAAATATTTTATACCCCAATATATACCTAGTAGCTGTTCTTCAATAATTGAGTTATTAGGCTTGTGTTTATTCAGAGTCCTGCTAACGTATGATATTGGCCTATCATTCCCGATTTCTCCCTAATATACATAGAACAGGTCCCAAGGCATAATCGAGGTATTAATTGTTATGATGCATGTTTTGTCAAAGTCGAGATATTAGAGTAAGGATGGGCTTGTTAGTAATTTTCTCAATTTATTGATTAATATCAACCAATATGTTTTTCTTTCTTAAATAGTTCAGTAGTTATATAATAACAGTCTATAATAAATGCAGAAAGCTACGACCCATTTTACTTAATCCGCGTTTTTTGGTATGGGGTAACTTTTAATCGTATTAATATTATTTGGATCTGTTTTTACCCCATTCGTAGTTATTAAGTGTGCTAGATAAATAACTCACGTTTTTATAAAAAAATGGATTTTTAAGGATTAAGCTTGGAGATTATACCCTCTTAGCCTTCTGCATACCTTTCTAAATTTTAATTGTGATTTTGTAGATTTGAACCAAAACATCTATATATATAAATGCATATGAAGCTACATCTACTAGTGCTATAGATAGGATTTCCTAAAAACTATTAGTAGATATCTTCAGAATAAAACGTAACCTTTTAAATAAATAAAAGTCCTTATTGATCGAAAAAGTAGTTGGTGGCCTCGACTGCCTTTCAAGTTCTATTTGATGGAACGAACTCGCAATGTCAAGAGCAGAGAAGAATTTTTCATCTCCCAGCTTATTTAGTACGTCATCTAGGCATGTTAATAGGAATCTATAGTTAGAAATTTTCTTATTCAGCTTTCTATAGTGGACAACCAATCTCTACTTTTTCTCTTGTCCTATTTTTCATTTCGTATTTACAAGCAAAGGAGAATTATATGGGCTGACTGATAGCTCGACTATATCATCTTCTATCAATTTTTGGACTTGATTATTGATTTTCTTAATCTGAGCATGGGGATTTTTATCGGTACACGTTATATATGTTGATAGTCGTTTACCCTCAATATATTTCTTGCATTCATTTTTTATGCCCATTTATTTATAAAAGATTCCTCGGTTTAGTCCTTTTTATAGCACATCCAATAATATTTCTATCTATAAGATGTATTGATACATATTGATATATCGGCACTTGTATTTATCAAAAACGTTAATATTTTATTAATATAGATATTCACTTATTTTACATAGTTACAGGTAATTAAATATTTATCTTTTTTACTATTTACATCAAGAACATATTTTATTTTGGTTGGAGCTGCGCTTTTATTTTAAATTACGTTGTTTATTATTTCGATTATTCCTATTATACTGGATGTTTTTTTGTTCCAGTTAGATTTGGTTTGGATAACAGTTGTCTTTTGGCATCTGACAGTCATAGAGAATAATCGATAGGATTTTATTGTGGAGCACCTAATGCCGCAACAATCTGTTAAAATAATTAAAACCCAAGAATTGGGAATATGTTCATGTTTGTTAAAAATTGCCCAGAGGCAGGCATTTGTGAGTAATGTAATGAATATAATATCACGTGAATATCAATTCACGTGATATTATATTCATTACATTATCAGTTTAGTTATGTGAGTAAAGATCGAATGCCATCACGTGAATTTGTAGGCAAATTCGTGAAGTGAGTTCGCGAAACTGGTTTGTAGCTTGCCAAAGTAACTCGTTCCCACTCTAAGACAGTGCCTACGACCGAGAATATTGCCGCCGTTGCTGAAAATGACAGTGATCATACATCAACATTAACTCGTCACCATTCTCAGGAATTGAACATTTCTCTCACTTCTCTGTTGAGAATTTTGCACAAAGACCTCGGTATGAAAGCTTACAAAGTTCAATTAGTCCAATAGCTAAAGCCGCATGACCATCCGATTCGTTTTCGGTTTGCCCAATAGGCTCAAGATCAATTGGCCGAAGATGAGCATTTTGACCGAAAAATCATCTTTTCGGATGAGGCCCATTTCCACCTCGGTGGGTATGTCAACAAACAAAATTGTCGCATTTGGGGCTCAGAAAATCCATATGTCAACATGGAAAAGCCGATGCATCTACAACAAATCCTGGTTTGGTGCGGATTTTGGAGTGGAGGCATCATTGGCCCGTTTTTCTTCGAAAACGATGAAGGAGCCACCATTACGGTCAATGGTAAGCGCTATCGTGGCTTACTCAACGAATTTTTGTTTCCAAAAGTTGAAGAGAATGGCATGGATAACATTTGGTTTCAACAGGAAGGGGCCACCTGCTGTGATTTGAGGCCGTTGGATTATTTTCTGTGGGGAGCCGTTAAGGATAAATGTTACGCAAGCCATCCAGAGACAATTGAGGCCTTGAACCACGAAATCAAAGTTGCCATTGAAGAGACACAGGCAATCGAAAATGTACTGAAAAGTTGGGTCGAGCGAATAGGGTACTGTAAGGTCAGTCGTGGCAGTCATTTAAACGATGTTGTGTTTCATTCTTAAATTTCAAGATTCAATCTTTCTAATAAAGTCGGAAATTTAAAAAAATATACACTAGTTTTTTTTATTTACTTTTTAAAATGGAACTTCTAAATTTGGAACCGCTAGATGAACCACCCTATATGTGTATATTAATATTTTTTACATAAAATTGCTTTATTTAGCTAATCTTAATAGTATTTTCATTTTCATTTTCAACAAATTAGTTCTTTTTCACCATTATTTTTACATAATAAATCCTTAGTGTATATCTTATTCTTAATATTTAATGTTGTTATTTTAATATATCGTAGTTTTAATTTTAATATTAATATTACCATACATTAATTCTTATTTTTAATAAATGGTTTTTTAACATTTTTGATTGTTATATTGTACAATTTTTTTTATATTGTAATCGAATTGCCATTAATGTAACTCTATACCAACTGTTTTTGGCTACGTTATAGCACCTTTTAATTTGATAGGAAATACTTCTATATATTTAGGTACCTCACACTGCATCGTTAGGATATATCTATATCCTTGCGATAGGCTTAGTAATCCAACTGTGTATATTGGTACAAATTCAGAGCTATCGTTAGGTTTCCGTTATTTCCAAAGGTATATTTATACATTTAACAAATTAATTCTTTGAACAATTTTTACAATTATTAATGTGTTACTTAATTATTTTGTTCATGTTCTTCCATAAATAATGTTAATTTAACTTAGCGGTTCATCTTTTTATTTCATTGTGTTCCCCATGCGGAGTCGAATAATACTCAATATAGTTTATATAGAGGTATCCGTAACGGAGATATTTTAGATTTCAATCTCATTTTGGTTACGTATTATTGAATATCTTTTTAAATTGTGTGATGCTTAAGAATTTAAATATATGATCTCTGTATGCGAGACTTAATTCATTGGTTTTCATTTGATCTGCTAAATTCCCCCTAAAATGAAGTGTCCTAGCGTCCTTTTTAGTTTTTTTGTCGTTATAATATTGGGCTCAACTTTCTTCTTAAATTAAATACATGGGCTTCATTTTCTGCTAAAATTTATTGTTAGTATCTTAACGTTCTTTTTGTTTTTTTGTGTTCATAATATTAGGTTTATTTTTATTCATAATATTTCACATTTCTTATATTCGAAACAGAGATGCATTCCCATATATAATAATGCCCTTTATTATGTTTGCCATCAATTTTAATTTTAATTTCATTCGGTTTTCCAGCCTTCATTTTGTGGGTGAGTACATTTACATTTATATTTTTTAGAATTAGGTTTTCTAAAGGCAATTTGTCAATTTTTTTTGTGATAAAGCATCAGCATTTGTCTTCATTTTGTTCTGTTTATATCTTATCTTGAAGTTACAGCCCGTAAGATCTAATGGTGTTCGAGTTGGTTTTGAAGGCGCATTATTGTCGCTGAATAAACTTACATGTACTAAAAGGCTAATGATCGGTTACTATCTTGAACAACTGCTATATAAGTGTGGCCTAAAATATTTTATACCCCAATATATACCTAGTAGCTGTTCTTCAATAATTGAGTTATTAGGCTTGTGTTTATTCAGAGTCCTGCTAACGTATGATATTGGCCTATCATTCCCGATTTCTCCCTAATATACATAGAACAGGTCCCAAGGCATAATCGAGGTATTAATTGTTATGATGCATGTTTTGTCAAAGTCGAGATATTAGAGTAAGGATGGGCTTGTTAGTAATTTTCTCAATTTATTGATTAATATCAACCAATATGTTTTTTTTTCTTAAATAGTTCAGTAGTTTGGATGTTTCTGTAAATTTTATTATGAACAGTCTATAATAAATGCAGAAAGCTACGACCCATTTTACTTAATCCGCGTTTTTTGGTATGGGGTAACTTTTAATCATATTAATATTATTTGGATCTGTTTTTACCCCATTCGTAGGTATTAAGTGTGCTAGATAAATAACTCACGTTTTTATAAAAAAATGGATTTTTAAGGATTAAGCTTGGAGATTATACCCTCTTAGCCTTCTGCATACCTTTCTAAATTTTAATTGTGATTTTGTAGAAACATCTATATATATAAATGCATATGAAGCTACATCTACTAGTGCTATAGATAGGATTTCCTAAAAACTATTAGTAGATATCTTCAGAATAAAACGTAACCTTTTAAATAAATAAAAGTCCTTATTGATCGATAAAGTAGTTGGTGGCCTCGACTGCCTTTCAAGTTCTATTTGATGGAACGAACTCGCAATGTCAAGAGCAGAGAAGAATTTTTCATCTCCCAGCTTATTTAGTACGTCATCTAGGCATGTTAATAGGAATCTATATTTAGAAATTTTCTTATTCAGCTTTCTATAGTGGACAACCAATCTCTATTTTTTCTCTTGTCCTATTTTTCATTTCGTATTTACAAGCAAAGGAGAATTATATGGACTGACTGATAGCTTGACTATATCATCTTCTATCAATTTTTGGACTTGATTATTGATTTTCTTAATCTGAGCATGAGGATTTTTATCGGCACACGTTATATATGTTGATAGTCGTTCACCCTCAATATATTTCTTGCATTCATTTTTTATGCCCATTTATTTATAAAAGATTCCTCGGTTTAGTCCTTTTTATAGCACATCCAATAATATTTTTATCTGTAAGATGTATTGATACATATTGATATATCGGCACTTGTATTTATCAAAAACGTTAATATTTTATTAATATAGATATTCAATTATTTTCAATCATTAGCTTCAATTTATCTTTTTTACTATTTAAATCAAGAACATATTTTATTTTTGGTTGGAGCTGCGCTTTTATTTTAAATTACGTTGTTTATTATTTCGATTATTCCTATTATACTGGATGTTTTTTTGTTCCAGTTAGATTTGGTTTGGATAACAGTAATCTTTTGGCATCTGACAGTCATAGAGAATGATCGATAGGATTTTATTGTGGAACACCTAATGCCGCAACAATCTGTTAAAATAATTAAAACCCAAGAATTGGGAATATGTTCATGTTTGTTAAAAATTGCCCAGAGGCAGGCATTTGACCGATATTATATTCATTACATTATGGTAAAGACCATATAATCAATTAATAAAATATAAATTATAAAATTCTACTGAATTAAAAAATTATTAAAAAAAGCTTCGACCTGGAACATAAACGTCAGAGTTACCTAGCAGATCTGTAGCTGTTTTGTATTTAAGTATTCATCTGGTAGCTGTTCACAGTAATTTATTTGTTGTCAGTGATTCGGTGTTTTTAGTAAATCATTTGTTATTGTAGTTTATAATTTCTTATTTCAGTTTTCGTTGTAGTTGGTTTAGTTTTTCTTGTCACTTAGCATATCTAAACGTTGCAACTGGGCTCTAGCTGAACATTTATTACTTACCAAGATATAAATTTTTCATGATGCATTATAGTCCATTTAGGATGGTTCACCTACTAAGTCTTCTGGACACAGCATCCTGGAACATACTCTATGCAAGCAATTGGCGAAACGCCAAGGGGCATAAGAGTTTATTTGAAGCCTAATTTGGCTTAAGAAGATTCGTTCTACCTTTAATTCTATTGATTTGGTTTTCAGCATAGCGCATAAGACTATCGAGGCAAAAGGCGGACAAAATGGTGATGGTGGCGACTACTTATCCCAATTTATGGTGGGACACTGATATTTTCAGGCTTACCAATACCGCTTTAAATTGGATTCTAGCCCAATGTGCTTGTTAAAGTGCTGACGATAACAGTTCTAGAAAGACTACATCGGGATAAGCGTAAAAGAAAATGGCAGTAATAATTAATTCATCAGAGTAGTGTTGTCAATAAATCCTGCCCCATAGAGGAATGCCTAATAGCAGTTCATTGACACACATGGAAATATGACCACGTAAAGTCGTTTTAATGGGTTAAATTTTCATACTTTGTCTTTCGATGATTTACATCTCACTATAACAAAAAAAAGAACAGTTTAGTTATGTGCTGCCATACTAGGTTTAATGTGAGTTATGTGAGCATTAGTGATTGAGTCTTATATGTCAATATTTAAAATGTGTTTAAAAATATACACGCTCCGTATAAGAAAAGATTCAGAAAAAATAATAAACAGAATTTGGCAACATGTTTCTACTTGAAAAATATATTATATATTTCTTATTACTTTTAAGTATATTTTACCTAAAACATATTTATTTATTGTTATTTTATTGAATAATTTATAATGATATTTTATATTTATTACTTATATTTAGTTATTTTTAATAAACTAAAAATAAACCCAGTATTCTACATAAATATGCAATTATATTTCCATTAAATAAATATTATTTTCATTTATGTTTTTTGTATTCATTACATTTTATTAATTTTCTCTATTTAATAATTTATAAATTTATTATTAACTATATTATTAATTCCATAAAAGAGAAAAAAATAATGTAATAGTAAGTACAAAAAATATTTAAAGATCCCTAGTAAGTTTTCTGCTTACTCATTCAACCGATTGACGTAAAAACTTAAAAATAAAAATAAAACTTAAAATACGTGTACATGTTATGAAGAACAAATAATATAATATTTTATAATTAATTTATAATTTGCTAGTTTTAGTAGATATAGAATTCGTTCTATATCTACTAAAACTAGCAAATTATAAATTAATTATAAAATATTTATATTATTTGTTCTTAATAAACTTTTCCAAATTGGATTTATGAACTAAAATGAATATCATTTTTTCTAATTTTTAATATAAAACAATAAGCAATTATTGAATAAATGTTGTAGAACTGTAATGACAACTACTAAATATTTGAATATATATTATTCTCTGCCGAAATAGAAAGAAAGTCAAACATTTTATTGAAAGTATAGTATGATTTATTAAACTTAAATACTTATAGTAGATGTTTTTAATAATTATATTCATATATAAAAAAGCAAAGACTCGAACACGTGAAAAAATTTAACCAGTTCGATTTTGTAGAAGAAAATTGTCCGCTGCTAACATTAATTATCATTCTTATAAACTAAAATTCGTTAATATGTTTATTGCAAGGTAGACCAAATATATATTTATTTTATAGCAATGGAAGGATAGCGATTAAGTTGAGAACATAATTGACATAATTATGCTTTTACTAGAATAATTTTTAATTGAAGATCCGTCAAAGTAGTATCATTTTGTTAGTTATGTCAAGATATGTATTAATTCTATATTTAAAAGAACTGTTGGCAAAACACCTTTTTAAAAAGGAAATTTTTCTTATATATTGGCAGTGGTTGATAGATTTACAAGATGGCCAGAAACTTATTGTATACAGAATATGATAGTTTAAATTATTATTTTATTATTGAAAAAGTATATGATAAAAGTTCATTTTATTATTGGTTAAGTATTTCCGATAAGTTATTTGAGGTCACATTTGCCTTCTATTACTACACATTTATTGTATATCTTCTTAGTGATAAAGAAGTCAACGACATAAGAAACTTTAGTTAAATCTGTAGGCTAGTAGGCTTATGATCCCGATGAATGGAATTTACATTTATGTTTTCTACTTGCTTCATATAATTTGCTGCTTCTGTGAGTGTGCTTAAATTAAATCTCTTCCAATAATAACCTCATTTTTCTTAATTAACTCTCTTGGTGGGCATTATATTGCTGAAAGTTTAGACTCCTTGTTTCTTGCTGTCATGTTTATTGTAGTTACTTGCATATTATTGGTTTGTATATTAGTATCTAAATAGTGCATTATGCTATTTTTAAACAGAGCAGCTGACTCTTGTTTTATTAGCAGGGTAGGGAGTATGGTATCTGCCAAAGTTAGGCATTTTGATAATCGAGTATTTTGGTTGTGTACCCCGGCAGCATTCGAGTTAGCTATAGTGGTTTTTTGGTCATGTTTTATTTTTTGCACTAGGTTTATCGCGTTTATCTCATTAAAAACATTTTTAATTGGCTGATCTTGATTTTCTAGTCTTTACAGGATTAATACTAAGGCTTTTTTTACTGAATTATATTTGGTGATTCGTTTATTTCTGACTATTTGGGCATAAGGTTTGGTGTTGACGGTCGTCATATTACCTTCTTTATCAGTTTTACTTATTGTATTTTTATTTATCTGAGTTGTTTTTTAATATTTAAGTTCTTACCACAATCTTTTTCTTGTAAGTTTATTCATATAGATTGATATCCTTTTGCTATCAGGCAATCTGTAACGATTCAAGTTATATATACATCTGGCAATCTGTTACCTTAACGAGTCAAGTTATATATATATCCCCATTATTAATTTTATCGTGCATATTTTCCCATGCTTTCATTACTGTGGAAGGCATGCATAAAAATCTGAAGTATTCTTTTTTGAGTGTTATTTTCTCCCTTATTATTTTTAGATGTTGCATTTTCGATAATATTTTTTGCTTGAAGAATTTACCTTCCAAGTCTTCTAGAATATCGGTTTCTTTACAAGATGGATAATTTTCCATAGAGGGTGGATTCTCTGGTGGAGAATCTACCCTCTGCGGAAATTCTTAAAATAGTTGAATTAAAGAAACTACGACAATTAGGGTTAATATAACCAATTTAGTTAGGGATATAAGTTAATTTTTTAAAAGAAAATTCTGACCGCCAAAGGATGAATCAGTGGTTTCTTAGAAAAATATGGAATTTCAAGACGATTTTATCCGCGCCACGTACCTCGGAAAGAGAGTATCTATCTTTACAAATGATATAATATGAATTATCAAGTAAATCTTAATCACTAAATCCATTATGCAACCAAGTCTTACTTAAACTGAGGCGAGAGATCATTTAAATAAATTATTAATTTTTATTTTGGATACCCGTATATTTTAATAATAAAGAGATGACATCATTAGTATTTTTGTGAGAATTGACAATGACTTTCGTTATTGGATGCTTTTTTAAGCAGCCCTTAAGTTTTTTATTATGAGGTAAATATTTATGAGCAATAACATTCATCCACCAAACCTCACACAATGATATAATATCAAATAGAACGGGAATGTAGTTAATTTTATAAATGACATCAAACCTTGAGAAACCCGAAATTTAGGAGGAATACATCGATTGGTATAGACTTTATAGTGCTGCTTCCAATTCTAATAAATTTGATTATTTAAACGATATAAATGAGAGATAAAATAAGATTTGACTGCGAAACAGCTTTCAAAGTGGATATAACGATATCCTATGTGTTTGGCAAAACAGGAGAGAAAACTTTTATGTTATTATTATTAATATTATATTTATATGTATATTTATATTTTTATTTGTATTCATATTTTTATTTTTTTTTATTCTTATTTATATTCCTATTTTTATTCTTATTTATATTTTTATTTATATTGTTTCTTATTTTTATGGAGTTGAAGTGGTAAAGTAAAGGGAATAGTAGTTGAATCAGTGACAGAGGTAGATAAAGGTACACAAATACCAGGTAGTAGAATAGAAGAAAAATCCAATAGATAATTGGATTTTTCTTCAATTAATTTTTTTAGAAATTATAAGATAATTTTTTTTAGAAGTTATCAAGCAGGACCCAAACCCCTGATGATCGAAGATTATAAAAGAAGAAATAACAAAACGGGGCTTCAACAGTAACTACAATATGTACAATCCCTAAAAAGGAGAAAAGAGCCGACAAGGCTGGGAAGCGTACGATATAACCTTATCAACATCACAGAAAAAAGGAGCTATAGAAGACCTTCGTAGAAAAGAAAATAAATTTTAAAAGAGAGTAGGACTAAAAATACGGTAAGAATAAATTTAATAAATAAATTATTAGATAAATTCAAAATGATAAAAAAATTTAAAATTAATAATTAAAAAAAAAGTATAAAAATTCTGATTTTAAAAAAAATGGAGAGTACATCTTCTAAATAGGAAGTGATAATTATTTAGACTGGTGAAAGTAATAACACCAATGGAATGGTGAAGCAATCTTTTCATGAATACTGCCATAATTATAAATGCCATTTTCATATTAACATCAGTTTTCTTATACCAAAAAGATATTCGAAGAAATCAATCTCAAAAACGTTAGCTGAAGCATTGAAACGATCAATAATATATAAATGTAGAATAAGGTAACAAATATTCTCGACGACTTATAGAAGTTCGAAGCTACGTATACAGGGTATTTTTTCAGAAAATATAATTAAAAAACTATATGCACTAAAATCCTAAGAGCCGAATTCCAAAAAGAGATACCCAGGCTAAAGGTAGAAAAATTACTAAGTAGTAAGGAGTTGAGCACTTATGGAGAAAAATTCAATCTTAAAGCAGCCACAATCACTATATGCATAAATAATAACAGTCAAAGGATCTGTAAAAGCTTCTCTGATTCTGAAACTGAACAAGCAGAATTCAGAATTTTTGTATTAACAGAATTCCAGAATTTTCGTGTACTAATAACGACCCAAAAAATTTCTTAGAATTAGCGAAAATGTACCACGATTCACTCCGTTGACGGACATGGAAAATTAAAAAAAATTATCTATTTGTGTTTGAAGAAGGTACAAATTTAATAATATTTAGCTTTCGATGCTAAATAAATTTAATCATATTTAGCTTAAGGCAAAATGGTGATAGAGACAACACCAAGCATATTCACAGCTCTAAGAAAATATTTTAAAAAAATTTGCAAACGAAAAATACAATGTACCTAATTTTCAAATAAGATTGCGATTATAATTTGCTAATTTTCAAATTTTGGGAATAAGATTGCGATTATAATTTTCGAATTTAATAAATTTTATTATTTATTAATAATTGGCTGACCTGGAGGAAAATGAAATCTAATATATAAAACAAATTAAGAACGATTGGCAGTAAACACGTTTAAGAGGGGAATAACTATCGAATTATAATCGACCATTGATGCTGCTAGATGTAAATGCAGAATTTCAGACAATGATTAACGCAGCGAGCTACCAAACATTTCAAGAAGCAAAAAAATACATTTTCCAACTTAGAAAGGAACACAGGAAAAGAGAAAAAGATGAGATTAGTTGTTGATTACAGACAACTAAACAAAAAAAATGGTCAATGATAAATACCCATTTAATCACTTGGATGATGTTCTATATAAGCTAGCAGGGGCAAAATTCTCCTCCACTCTTGACGGGCTAAGTTCTTTTCATTAAATTGAACTTGAAAAGAGATCGAGACCACTAAAAAAATAAAAATCATTTAATTAAAAATTACCCCATACCTAAAGACGCTGATGTTATGAAGAGATTCGTGTATTTTTGTAATTATTATAGACGTTTATACCAAATTTATAGAAATATATAGAAAGGCCACTGAAACATTTAACCAAAAAAATGTATTGTTTGAATGGACAAATAAATGCACAATGGTATTCGACAAATCATGAAGACTGTTAATAAGGCTACCCTTACTCCAATATCCGAACTTCAGCACACCATTCATCATAACAACTGATACTTCAGATTATGAAGTAAAAATTTGTAATGATAAGCTGATAGCTTACGCTAGCAAGACTCTAAATAAATTTGAGCTTAATAAACCAATAATTGAAAAAGAGCTGCTAGGTATACATTAGGGTATAAATTAATTTAGGCCATACTTATATAGCACACTATTCAAATTAATAACAGATCATCGACATTTACTCAGCTTGTTCAGCCTCAAAATCACTCATCTAAGCTAACTTGATCAGTGCTTATCGTGTCCTATTTGAATATTATCTAGAAATCATTGTCCACCTAGATCTGATGGACAATGATTTCTAGATAATATTCAAATAGGACACGATAAGCACTGATTTAGATACTTTATCGCTAATAAAAATCGATAAAGGGTATTTAGACAATATCTTTCCGAAGCCATTCGCGTAAAATAATCAAGCATATAATAGAACCACTAGTAATAACTAAAACATAAAACGATAACTTCGACATAGGTCGATAGATACAGTGGATCCGCTAAGAGTTTTATGAGGGTATAGATATATCATAACCATACAATGTGAAGTAACTAAGTATATAGAAGCGTTTCCTATTGAAATCAAAGAGGCATATATTTTTATAATTTGTTTTATAGGTATTCGTATTTAATTCATTTAAAATGTTCATAATGAATGGTAATTTTGAATATAATGATATGGAAAATAATTGTTTAGAAAATAAAATAGCAAAGCAGGGAGTATATATAGTGGAATTTTATTTCTGTTATCCCCAAAACAATGCCCTTATTGTAATTATATCTTCCTATATGGACAAAATATATTTTATATATTATGTCAGCAATTATAACAAGAAATTTGTATTCCTTTATTGTTTATTTTTAATTTAAACAATAATAATAATAATTATCTTATCTATTTCCTTTTTACTGCTGAGTATATTTGCATCTACGCACGTATAATAATAATTATTATAAATTTAATAATATTTCCTAAAATATCTATTATTAATTTTATAAATTTTCCATCCTTTTTCTTCTTTTCTTTCCATTTTTTTTACTTTCATTTCATTATAGTTTTTTTTCTACATTTCCCCTTTTTTAGTGTTTTAGTTCTCATTATTGGCGAATTTGCTATCCAGGTAATTTAGAGAAAAAAAATGTTGAAATGCCACTCATTGGTATTTATGTAATTATTAATAATAGATTGACATTATTTGATAATAAATTAATTATTATGCTTTTTTTAACTATAATGTTAATTAATTACTTTATAATATTCTTTACTTATCTGGTTATGTTTGTTATATTAGATATTAGAATAATACTACTGATACTTTGTCAAATTATTCAGGTTAGCAGTAATGCGAGTTGTTATATTTATTTTGTTTGGATTCTTTTCAACCTAACTCAGTTAGTTCTAGAGGACTTTTCTTTTAATTGTTTGCTGTCCTGTTGCCTTTTAAGGCATTATTTCATTCATTATGATTATTATAGATTAAGTTACTATATTTTATGGTAACTTAGCGTTTCGATTTGAAATGTAACAACTTAGACTGTGTTTAAAACACTTAATTATTAGAAGAGAGAAAAAAACTTGTTATATTTTTCTTTCAATTGTAATGTATTATTATATTATATTTAAACATATTTTTTTGCTGCATTTACTTTTTCTAATTTTTTTTCTGTATTTTTTTTTAAGTACATAATATTTTCACACGCGGCATTATTAGTGTGTTGTTTTTGGCCAAAAATTCGTGCACAAGCAACGATGCGTGAGCAGGGGCGTAATCATGGTGCAAAAGCCAATTATTGTTCTTCCACAAATCCGGGTGTTTCTGGCAGATTGCTTCGCGCAACTTGCACATAACTTCCAAGTACTATTCCTTATTGACCGTTCTACCCTGTGGCAAGAACACATGTTACACCACACCTCTGCAATCAAAAAAACCGTAAGCAAAACCTTCACATTCGACCGAACTTGGCGCGCTTTTTTCGGTCTTGGCTCGTTCGGCAGCTTCCATTGGGATGATTTAACTTTGGTTTCCACATCACAATCATAAACCCATGATTCGTCACCAGTTATGACTCTCTGGAGCAAATTTGGGTCGTCGCGGACAGAGTCCAGCAGCTCCTCAGCAATGTTAATGCGATGCTGTTTTTAGTCGAAAATGGTCAAAAATCGAAGACGAGCCAAAACACGTGCAAACAAAGCAGCTGTTAAAAATTAACTGAACATTCAAAATGGCCGAACTTGTCGACATAAGTGAGAGACATGAGTACTAACATAACGCCACAAAAAATCGAAAATCGAATATACGTAACCCGCGGAAATTCAAAATTCGCGATACTTTTTAAACAGACCTCGTATATATATATATATGTATGTATATATTTACGGTGCGTTTTATGTTCCAGGTCAAAGCTTTTATTTAATAACTTTTTAATAAAATTAAATTTTGAAATGCGTATTGTTTTGACTGATTATATGGTCTTAAACATTATGTATAAAATATAATATCGATCAAATGCTTACCTCCGCCTGTGGCGCAAAGGCGAACTTTTTGAAGAACATTTTTCAAAACGTTTTTGCTTACTTTTAGTATTATTTCATCAATTTCGTTTCGAATCTTGTCCTGTAGTATCGAGATTATGGTTGGTTTGTTAGTGTAGATCTTTTCTTTTAAGTACCCTTATACGAAGAAATTGGGAGAGTTCTAATCAGGGGATCGTGGGAGCCAGTCTATGTGACCACTTTTTTGCATTATTCGGCCGGAAATTTTTTTCTCAAAATTGCATCGTAGCATGAGGTGTATGTGATGTGGCATAGTCTTGTAAGAACCAAATATTCTGTAGACCTAATTGATCTAATTTGTACAGAAGAAATTTTTTCAACAAGCTCCTATAGCGGTCGCTTGTAACTGTTACAGCATTGCCTCCAGCATTCTCAAAGAAATATGGCCCAATAATGCCGCCGACCCAAATGCTGCATCATATAGTATGTAGTCGTCTTTTGTGTATCAGTTGAGGGCGTTTAGTGTCACAATAGCGGCTATTCTGTTTGTTAATAAAGCCAGCCAAGCCGAAGAGCGTTTCGTCGCTCGTAATGATTTTTTGCCAAAAATGGCAATATAAATATATATATATACATTCTATTTTGAAAACCAAACCACTAACTTTCATTGAACTCGCACTAAAGCAAAAATGGTTGGTGACATGACGCCGACCACTCTTATTCATTCGTAGTTGTTGGCCGTTTATCAAATGAATCGTCATCGAATCATGTCGTATTCTGGTAGTAGTCCTATCTGAGATAACAAACAGGCCAAAGATTCCATACATGGCTTTGTTGATTTATGCGCCACCTCTTTGACAACGACCAAATCATCAATTCCATCGATAAGGCTACCATAACAAAATTTAGACAAAAGTAACTATATGGTAGTTAAGCAAATAATGAAACATAAAAGGTAATCAAATGATGTAAAAATACACTAGTGCCATTACTTTAAACTTGTACATATATTTGTAATTTAATTTTGAAAATAATTTTGTTTCTGTATATTCAAACAATGGCCATATAAGTGTTTCGATGGCCATTTTGTTATGTATAATGCATACCCATTATATATTTAATATCAAATTATAAATCGAAAGACTTTTGTAATAAAGACTCAGAATTGAAAACTATCTTAAGCATTCTATTATCAATTTCTCAAAACAGGAAGAAGGACAACATAATAGTGTGGTACCAAAAGGAAAAAGGGTAACCTATCGGTGCTCTGTTAGTATTTAACAATATATTCACTGGTAAAGACTTATTGCCTTAAAACTTAACGTGAGTCTGGGTTGAGTGGTGAATGGTAAAAAAATAGTCAACTTTAAAAAACGCAATCTCAGTACACTACATACGTAAGTCAAGTAGTTAGCTTTAGGGCGCATAATCTACGAGTATTCAAGCATGACTTGACTCCATATTATGCCTTGTTTTATTATGGTAATAACAAAATAAAGATCAATCAGATGTTGCAACATCAATCTAATATTGGACCCCACGTTAGGTGCCACTCTGTTATAGCTTATGTATGGAAATATAAAATTATTTCCTGTGTGTTGGATTAGAGATAATAAAGATATAAAAACGAATGTAAAACTCAATAGGAGTACATCCTGGTATGACGGTACTTCGAGAACACCTTGCTTTGCTTGGCATGCTTAATGCTAGTTTAATGCGGAGATCTTGTGGGGTTCCAAGTTTCTGCAAGAAGTGGTTTTCATATCCACAATAACAAAAAAAAATTGTGGCTAAAACATATTGGAAAAACTCAAACGCCTAAAGGTATTCGGTTCTCCATGATAGAGAAATGGAGAAAAGGGAAGAACATAAGAAACTTATTCTTGAAATATAAGAAAAAAAATATTTTAAAAGAAAATGAGGAGAAGGTATCCAAAAATAATTTAGCTTATATAATACCGAAAATGTAATAAAACAAAGTGTAAAAATAAAAAAAACTTTAAATAATACAGAGGATGATGCTGATCGATGACCGAGATGGAAGAAAATTAGATGGTGTGTCTTTTCCTCGTTATAATTAAATATTACAATTTTAATAAAAAATAATTAATTCTAAATAAATTATATATAAAAAAAATGTATACTTATATTTCAAATATCGGGTTTTTCAATAGTAACTTGACACTTTTGAGTATTTCTTTTCTTTTTAAATTAAAAATTATTTTGTAATTTATTGAAAAAAAATTAAATGATACGAATTTGACATACCTTAAAATATAATTCACTACATTATAGAAATTATAATATAATTTCTATAATGTAGTGAATTATATTTTAAGGTATGTCAAATTCGTATCATTTAATTCAGTATAGTAATATACTAGTACTATACTAAAAAAAATTCAGTATAGTAATATACTCTTAACAGCAGTTGAAAAGAAATAAAATTGTCCTCTTTTTCTATAAAGGCCTGACAGATAAATATTTATGTACTTAAATATATTGTATATTGATAATATAATTCGGTTGGGGAAAAACATTAATCCTCTTAATGAAAAATGTGAAAGAGAATTTAAAAATTATCTAATATAAATAAATTTATCTAGTCCCTACTTAGATACATAGATTATGCGACAAAAGGAACGATAACAACAACAAAAAATATCATTATTTTTCGAACTCTACAATTAGACATGCAGAGAAAATCAAATTAAATTAAACTAAATAAGATAGAAACGTAATAAAAGCTTTCCGCTTATAAATACAACAGTAGTAAAATTTTAGCTGTCGCTTCAAAAACATTAAAAAATAATAAAAAAAGAGGAACAGAAAAAAAAGAAAACAGGAATAAAAAGACAGTTTCTCTCATTTTCTTGGTTGTTTTTTCCAAAATAATATTAATAATTTTTACTTACGCAATTTTGAAATTTTAGAAGTATTGATATTGCATTGTGTATTAATAGAATATTATAAGATATATGTATATATGAAAATTTATCTTTTAATGTCATGTTTGTGTTCTTTCATTCCGCACACCCGTCCTTATGGTCCGCATGGCTATCTTCAATATATTTGTTGTATCTTTGAAATTTCATCTTTTTTTCACTTTGTGTTTAAAGATACTCGTAATTTTGAAATTTCACTAACTGAATTATAGTTATATTTCATCCTTATTATTTTTTTTGTATTAAATGTTTTCGAGTTTTTTTAATTTTTGTGAATATTTTGCTTTATTTAACTTTCTTGATATACTTTTTTTTCGATTTGAATTCGGAATTTTTTATTTAATATTGTTTTTAGCTTATTTATCACCTAATATGATTTACATTATTTTTACTTTTATATTACCTAATATGATTTACATTTTTTTCTTTTACTATTATTCATTATGTTTTTTCTTATTTGTTTTTATTAATTATTTTATTATATATTTATTGACTAGTTATTTGGATTTTATTTAAATAAATTTATAATATCTTCGGCGGTTGATTTAGGTGAATTCACTCACCATAATTCACTTAGCCCCGTTGCACTCTTATACTGCAGCTGATAACTATTTTAAGAATGCACTGAATTCGCTAGTTCATTAGGAAATTACACTGAAACCAACTCTAGTCAGTACACTCTAAAACCACAGCTGATAACCGTTTTAGATTACAATGATTCCAGGTTGATACTTTGCGTATAACACTACTCCTCCGCAGATTCTACAGAAACTGCTTCTATTTCAGTGGATTTGTGATATTTTGCCATTCTATTGGTGTACCACTTTTTTTTTTCTTCCCCTTACATATACGATAGTGACATCATTTATTGCTTCTTCTACGTAATATGGACTATCTTAGTTCAACTGAAGTTTAGGCGATTGACCTTTCCTTTTCTTGTGGCTATACAGCATAACCACGTCTCTAGCGTTAAAGCGAGGTTCATTTGAGAATGTATCGTACCGTTTTCATTATTCTACTGGTTCATTCCAAGTACTCACCATTCTTTCGATGAACTTAATTGTTCTAATAATTTATTAAAACTACCCTCAAATCTGTTCCGGAAATCCTTCATGTATTCTGCTGAGTTGACATTTTAATTTTGTATTCATCCGTTTAAGAGACGGGTTGATACTTTTGTTCAATGCCGATCTATAAGCTAACATAAATAATGGTAGAATTTTATTCCACCTGCTTTGATTGTAGTATTTGAATAAGTAATCCACCATAGTAAGACTGAAACATTTTACCATATGGTTGGATTGTGATTTTCGATCTTGATCAGAATGTAACTACATGGGAAATCTAAAACGTGAGAATACATGCTCGATCAGAACTTCGGCCACCATTTCCCCAGTTTGATTTAGAATAGCTATTGCCTCTGGCCATTTGGTAAAGTAGCCCATTATTACAACATATACCAGTTACCTCTTTCTTATTAAGTACCAAAAAATCAATCACTAATCTCTCAAATAATGTGTCAACGTTGTGCATTTTCATCGAATCTTGATTTCGTCGTTGCACCCTTTTATAACCTGATAAATGGGGCATGCAGCGCATGATATAACCTGACAAATGGGTCAATAGGACTTCTAGTGCATTATGTAATATCTTGAATATCGTTTTCCTCATCTTATTTGGATCTGGCATTTCAAGTTTATAGCATACGATGTTATTTCATTAATCTAGTTACTTCCACGTAGTCTAGTAAGCTTAAAGCGTCAACATAGTTTTAATATTCATATCTTCGACATCAGCTGTTGCCATGACTCACTTCAAGATTAAAATTTGGACGGCAATGGTTTCCCGCTTCTATATCGCAGTGGATACGCAAATCTACCTCACAAGATTGCATTGAAAGACAGTCATCATTTTGATGTAACTTTACTAGTCGGTATAAAACCATGAAGTCAAAATCTTGAATTTGCTTCAACCACCATGCTACTTTACCTTCGGGCTGGAGAAAATTTGTTAACTATCTAAGAGAATAATGATTATTACGAACAATAAAGTGCTAGCCCAACTTTTTTATGCGTCACACAGTAGTTTTGTTCCGGTTTAAAGAACGATTTGCTATAATATTCAATGAATCTCTCTTCTCCGTCCTGCACTTGAGTTAAGATAGCTCTCCATGCCTAATAAATAGCATCCATATGTAAGACAAAGGGTGAGGTTTTGTTGGGGGTATCGGCGCTTGACTAAGAAAGCAATTTAATTCCTGGAACGCCGACCTGCAGTTAAAATGTTTTTGTATTAGTTTTGTTAAAGAAAGAACAATTGTAGAGAAATATTCTATAAATGGTCGGTAGTAGAAGCAAAACCTATGAAAGATTGAAATTCAATTTTGTTTTTAGAAACTGACTAATTCAGTTAATAATAATTCATTATAACTATCATTATTATTATAACGAATTAACATTATTAACATTGTATATTCGAATAAATATAATGTTAATAATGTTAAGTGTACTTTGGGAAATTTTTGTGTGAATAATAATAGTGTCTAATAAAATTTAGTGCTGCGTAAGACGTCAGCCACTTAAGACCTTTTCCATTAGTATTTGGAATATTGCTGGCGCATTGGTAAACCCAAACGGTGTCACATTAAACTCCTGTGGTCCTTTCCTCATACTAAATGCAGTTTTGGCTTTATTGCACTCAGCAATCGCGACCTGCCAATATCCAGGCCCCAAGTCAAGTATTGAAAAGCATTGCAATCCAAAGAAGACAATGAGCATTAAATCAATGCGATCGGTTTAATATCCGATAGTCCATGCACAACCAACGTTTCTTGTTTTTTTAAGTGATAAAAACTTAGAATGGATAATACTATGAGTAGCACCAGTATCTACCATCATTTCGGCACACCTACCAAAAACAAGCACAGACATCCTAGGTGCCTTACTCTACCCTATTAATGCTAGTTTGTGCCACTAGATTACGAATGGGACCATTTATATTATTTCTCTTAATCAATTCTTGGTCCACAGAGTTGGTTTGATTTAGTTTTTCGATATATTGTTTTTCTGGATGATATCATAGATAGCAACCCAAAGAGTGCATCTTATGATATAATAAGCCCTCCCATTAACCTTCAGCTGAAGTGCATAACCAATTACTTCATTCAAGTTGGGAGGTATCAAATATGGTAGGCGATTCGGTTAGATTCTATTATCAAAAAAAATACACAAATGGTCATCAACAATTATATACTTCACAACACATAACGCAAGAAGAAAATTCCAGCTATCTATTGTGCAAAAATCGATTTAATAAAAATTTTCAATTGTTTCATATACAAATTGTTAAAATTTCATATCATCTTTACACGTAGTATAACAAAAATGGACATGAACATTATCACAGGAAATTTCCAATTTCAATGACATAGATAGTACAAACAACTAGCTTTCTTCGACGTACAAGACACAAGTATCTCGTACGAGAAAAATTTCATTATCATGATGCTTACCTACGTTAATTTTCGTTAGTATGATCGTACGATTACGGGCATCTACCTTCCGCGAACCACACTTACCCTCTCTATCCAATTACACGATGCCGTATATAGATACTTGCATGATCGGATTGATGATTTGCACCCTCCTAAATCTGGTAAGGCATTCTCAAACCATGAAGTTTTCTAATGGTCAAAGTTTTCTGACGGTTTCGAACCAAGAAGTTTTCTGATGTTCAGAGGTACGAAAACTGCCCAAAATTCCACAGATATGCTCGATGTCAAAAGGAATTTTACACTACTAAAAGCTGTGAAAGTGTAGCTACAGTCACCACAACATATGTTAGGCGATCAATAAAATAAGTCCTAAGATCAATAAAATAAGTCCAGAATTTTTAGAGGATGTTAACGATAACGGCAACTGTTTGGAATTAACGGAAATACATTACGATTTTCTAAATACTAATGAACGTAAAAAATTAATAAAATTGGTCAAATTAACAACTATAAAGCAAAGTAATTCTTATGAAGAGAATTTTACTAATAAATGGTTATGGTTTGGATAGAAAATATGATTTTCGGATTCTTAGTAAATGTAGTCTTTAACTTCTCCAAGTTTTCGATAATATATTTTAGCTCATTCTATATTTAAACAATTTTTGCGTTGTTTAGGTAAAGTTTTTGTAATTATTTTTTTTAATACCTTTTAAGAATAAAGAAACTTATACTACACAATATAAAAACGGTAGTTATTATCAAAGCAGTATTTACATGAAAAGTTTATTTTGCTGTTGCACTATTACTTTTGCTGCCACCAGCTTGGTTAATTACGAGTATTATTTTTTCTTTAAATGATTTTTCCCTCCAATTTAAAATCAGAATTTTTTATGTATTTTATTTATTAAGTTTTTATAATATATTTTCAATTAATGCAGCACGTATTTATTTATTAAATTTTTAACAGCTATTTATTTTAATTTTACTGTCAGTTTTATGTAGTTAGTTTGACTTCCATTATATTTTTATTTTCATCATTCTTTTGATTGTTGTTTTCTCCGACGTACCTAATGCTTTTAGTCTTCATACATTCTTCAAGGCTGATCTTTCCTTTTATCTTCAAGTCCTTAACTTTATACTCATATCCAGCAACGTCTTAACATTGGTAGTATTCTCGTATTTTGCAAGGTCTGGCATACGAAGTTTACTACTCAAACCATACTCAGTTTGCGTTTTACGGCAGGATTATCTTCGCCAACAAATTATCTTTTCAGGGCTTTCGCAGGAAGTGATATTTTAAAATAATGTTAGATTGCCGATTTAATTTTATAAGGCTTTTTAAAAAAGTTGATATTCGGGATATTGTTAAGCTGCTCAGTGAGACCAAACACTAAACTTATAAGTTTCATGCTTAATTTGAATCTAAATTTCATGCTTGGATATTGTAATAACTCATAAGTAATAACTGACCTATCCGAACATGTTGTCACTATCGTATATATGATAGTGACAATATGTTCGTATAGGTCAGTTATTACTTTATCCCATCAGTACAAAAAGAAAATAATTTTATATCAATCTATAAAAATTCAATTATTTTCAAAATTAAACTATTGTTGTTGACTTTTACATAGTTTAATTACATTCTTCTTTTTGTATTCATATTTGTTATGATTCGAAGAATTCTGGAATGTTAGGAGAGACATTATTAAAATTTGGATAAAAAAATTATTTCCATGAACTTTGGCCAATGGCGACCATATTATTCTACTAAGCATGCTTATCACTATCTTTATGCGTAGATTGTGAAGGCGTTCGAAGCTTTAGTAGAGATGTGCTACAACCCCACCATAACCGTAAAAAAATATGCTAGAAAATATAGTGGATAATGATGACATCTGAAGGTATTAAGTTCTGCATGGGAGGGAAAGAAGAAAAAAGAAGAAAAAATGGTGAAAACTAATACAAAAATAAGAAAAAATATCAAAAAAAACTATTTAATGAAAAAGGGGAAGGAATAAGAACTGAGAGGTTAAAATTTGTCAAAAAGAAAATATATACTCTTATTGTACAATATAAAATTAGGAAGCTATTTAAAAAAATTATTTAATAGGAAAAAATAATAATGAAAATTAATTCGCGCAAAAGCCAAGGAAAAGTAAAAGAGGAGTGAAGCTGACCGTCGACATTGTTGGGAGAGACTTAGATGTTCTTTCTCTCCCTGGTCTTTCCTCAAATCTGCCCTATGGCAGTTCCCGTCTGAATAATTTAGAAGTGCCCCTTTTTATATTCGACAATGATGTCTTTCAATTAATTTGATATCAGATTTTTGCAGGACTAGGTACCTGCGGGTAGGATAATGAATTTCTAAATCAACAATATTGAATAAAATACTATTTATAAAAAATTTATTATAATATATTCTGCGACCGTGCCATCTTGGATCCACCGGTTCTCGTCAGATCACCGAAGTTAAGCAGGACTGGGCGTGGTTAGTACTCGGATGGATGACCGCTTGGGAAAACCGCGTGCCGCAGGTAGGTAGCGGGTTCGACTCCCGCTGCCGCCATCTCGGCATTGGTGCCGGGGTGAGAGGCCGACTATAAGCCTTACATATGTAGTCCGTAGGGTCCCCCAACGTCACTGGGGGTTGCTTCGCTGGCCTGCTAAGCCGCAAGCCATAAAAAAACATCTTATCATGAAACAGCACAAGAGTAAACATCCGGACAATACCTCAGGCAAAAACACATTTGGCTTTCACCGAACAACCCGAATAGGTACCTGGAACGTGCGGACTCTCTCCCAAACTTCTCGTCTGGCGTTAAGCTGCCTCCGCAATGCGACCATCTCGACATCCTGGGAATCTCCGAGATAAGGTGGACACATCAAGGAAACCTCACAACGCAGACGGGTGAACACTTCATCTACAGCGACAACGACAGCGGCCACCACTGTGGAATCGGATCAATACTATCAGCCAACGCAGAGATCTCTCATTGGCTACAAACCGGTCTCCGACCGCCTTCTGACAGCCAGGTTCCTCTCGAAGTTCCGAAACATCACCATCGTGCAGTGCCCCAACTGAAGTGGATAATGACGCCAATAAAGAAGCCTTCTACCACCAATTAGAGACGTGCATTCAATCTGCCCCGAAGAGCGACATCAAAATTGTAATGGGCGACTTTAACGCTAACATAGCCCGGGACAACACTGACCTTCGCTCGATCACTGGAACGCAGCCTTCATGCAGAGGGAAACGACAACGGGAACCGTCTCACTGACCTCTGCTCAACTCATCAACTATTCATCGGTGGCACCAAGTTTCCTCACAAGAACATCCACAAATACACCTGGCAGTCTCCGGATCGTGTGACCCGCAGCCAGATAGACCACATCCTGATAAGCAAAAAATTCCTCGGATCGCTCCTGGACGTCAAGACAATCCGAGGAGCTGACATATACAGCGACCATCAGCTGTTACTTGGAGTGGTCAGACTAAGGCCTGCGGCAACTAAGAAACAACAAGATTGCGCAGAACGCAGGCACGCCATCCAACGCCTGCAGAATACGGAGACAAGCTGGAAGAAGTTAGCCACAATGCCGAAAGGCTGACATGGCCTTCTCTACTGCGCAAACTTAAGTTCGCTGCAGAGGAAGCAACGGGCTTTCGGAACTACAAGAGAAAAGAGTGGATCCGCGAGTCAACCTGGACTCAAATAGGAAAACGAAGAAAGCTGAAGGGTCTACTCCAAACTGCTCAAACTCGCGAGGAAAGGCACCATCTACAGACGAGGTACAACCTTGCTCAAAGGATGGTCAAACGCATGGCAAGCGATGACAAGAGGAACTACTTCAACGAAATAGAGAGTGAAGCAGAAGCCGCTGCACACCGGAGCGATATCCGCAGTGTCTATGCATGAATTCGCAAACTATCCGGAAAAATAACACCCTCACTGCCACCACTTAAGGACAAAGACGGTCAAACTATCTCCACGGATGAAGAACAACTCGACGGCTGGAAGAAATCCTTCTCAGAATCCCTTCCAATAGCTCCAGAATTACATCCTCCTCCTACAGTGATGTGCAGAAACCGACAAAGATTCATCCCAACAACACCGCCTACGATTACGGAGATCACAACAGCAATCAATAAGCTTAAGTACAGCAAAGCACCCGGACCTGACAACATGGCCCCAGAAGTTCTGAAGTTTGATCCACCACTCCTGGCCTCGCTGTTGCATCCTATAATCGCAACAGCCTGGACACAATGCCATTTCCCGGACAGCTGGAAAGAAGGAGTAATTATCACCATCCCGAAGAAAGGTGACCTTGGCTATTGCAAAAACTGGAGGGGAATCACTCTGCTGAACACCATCCAGAAACTAATCGCATCAATCATCCTGAGTCGCATCACTCCAACAGTGGAAAGTGTCCTCCGCAACGATTAGTCTGGCTTTAGACCAAACCGCTCCTGTATTGATCACATCAACAGCCTAAGAATGATCATTGAACAGTCGAACGAATGGAACAGCCCGCTCTATCTTCTCTTCGTTGACTTCGAAAGAGCCTTCGACATGATTTCTCGCTACGCCATCTGGAGTGCTCTGGCTGAACTAGGCATCCCGCAGGCCATCATCGATCTCATCCGAAAACTATACCGCGAGGCCCCGTGTAGAGTGCGTTTCAAAAGACGAAACAGCAATACATTCAACATCTCGAGAGGAGTCAGGCAGGGTTGCGTAATCTCGCCTATCCTCTTCATAATCGCCCTAGACCTAGTCCTTCAACGTACTAACAACACAGCCAGCAACGGTATCCAGTGGACACTGCCTGAGAAGCTCCACGACCTGGACTACGCCGACGACATATGCCTCATGTCCCACACCTTCAACGGCATTCAGGAGAAACTGAATGCTCTGGCCTCCAACGCCGAAGAAGTTGGGATGAGAATCAACATCAAGAAGACCAAATTGATGCGTATCGGCGCCACCTCCGAGAGACCCTTGACGCTACACGGTACCAAAGTTGAAGATGTCGAAAAGTTCTGTTACCTTGACAGCATGCTCAGCAAGGATGGTGGAACTGAAATAGACATCCAAGCGCGCATCAACAAGGCGCGACAAGCGTACACATCACTTGGGAACGTGTGGCGTTCCAATCACCTCTCCATAGCACTCAAACTTCGAATATTCAACTCAAACGTCAAGCCAGTCCTGCTGTACGGCTATGAAACATAGAAAGTAACAGACAGCACGACTCGTAGGCCTCAAACATTTGTGAATAGATGCTTGAGGCGTATAAGCAAGATCTTCTGCCCGAACTGTATAACGAACGATGAGCTGCTTCTTCTCACGAAGCAAATACCCCTGCTAGCTGACATCAAACGCAGGAAATGGAGTTGGATTGGCACACCTTGCGAAAACCACCTACGGACATAGCAAGGATGGCACTAGATTGGAACCCACAGGGCAATCACAGCAGAGGACGTCCAAGGACCACTTGGAGAAGATCAATCGAGCGCGAACACCAACAAACTGGCAAATCATAGTCGGAAATAAAAGGGCTAGCTCAAGACAGAAGCAGATGGAGAGAATTCACAGAGTCTCTAGTGCCGCTATATGCTCCATAGGAGTGACTGTATTCTCATGTCTATGTGTAACATAGAAATGAAAACCTGTCAAATAAAAAAAAAATAAAAAAATAATAATATATATATTTCAAAAACGTTAATGGACCAAAAAAATTGCATTTAACCTTAAATTAAACTTTATTAAAATTTGACTATACTTTTGAATTTTGTTAACAGAAAATCTTCTGTTATAATTAAATTATATTTCCTCCCAATTTATTTTTATTTTTTCCATTACAATTTTAATTTAAATTACCAGTTTATATTTTTTTTAAATATTTAAATTACCAGTTAATATCATTTTAATATTATTTAACTATGCTAGTGTATATCGAGCATACACAAAAGAAACAAATATTTTTATAACAATTTGAGGATAAAAATAGTACCAAATTTTGCTCTTTCCTATAAAAATTACTCAATAAAATAAAATATAAGAAAGAAAAATTTACATTTTGAACTAAATAAAAAAAAGGAATAAAAAAAATCGTCATAAAAGTAGACGATTAAAAATAAATTGCAGATTATACAAAATTGAAATTAGAAGAGAATGGAGTTTTGTTTCCATTTTTTTGTTCTGCCGACTCCGCAGTCATCTGAGGTCCTCAGCTTCTTCATCGTCTCGCATTACGACTTTTGCATTTGCATTCCGGATTTTCTTCCATAATATCCATATATTATGAATATTCCCTTCTATGTAATGTTCTCTTAGTTTTTCATTTTTTTCTTAGATACACGTATCTATTTCATAATGACGTTAAAATAACGTATATATGTCGATATACTTACTGCCAGTATTCGGCAAGGTGCTTGAGCGGATAATGCTACACCGCTCGACGACTTTCCCGAATACTGGCAGTGAAGTTGGCAGACTTCATTGTATCCGGATCTCGGTATGGATTTACGAAAGCTTAATCAACGAAGGACGCTTGGATGTGTGTAAGACGGTATGTTGCTGAGAGTGAGAGTAAGTATGTATGTGGTGTGTTTGTGGACTTCCGGAGTGCCTTCAATTGCTGGTGATGGGATCGCATTATTGAGCGGCTTGAGTAGGTTTCATATGACGAAAATTTTTTATGGTGAAGCTACTTCCATAACATGTATGCGGTCGTATGCGGAAGCAATGGGAGGGTTATCCGCCAGATGGTGTGTGGCTGTCTATAGAGATCTGTGACCGGCCCCGCCATCTGGAATATGATGATGAACGGCCTTTTGGTATAGTTGGATGATACTGGTTGCGGTATGATCGCATATGTGGATGATCTTGTGCTTCTGTATGAGCGGGGGGGAAGGTATATGGTAGAGGTAGCGGGAAGCCGCTATATGCAGATGGTGTCTGACTGGGGGAATAGAATGGGTATAAATGTATGAATGGTTTTTTGGCGGCCAGTAGACCGCCCAATATTTGTTTAGAGGCGGTCGGTGTCCGATACGCGCGGGAAGTTCGTGACCTTGGAGTAAAGGTTGGAGAGAGGCTGAATTTTCGGCCTCACTTGCAACATATAGAGGGGCGCCTGGCCGGTTTGGTTGGCATACTGGTGCGAGTATTTAGCAAAGCATAGGGACTTCGATCTAGAGCGGTAAAGATCCTATATAAGGGTGTGTTTGTTCCGTATGCAATTTATGCCTCATGTGTATGGGCTGACATTATACGCCACCAGTATGCAAGGGTGGGTATAAATTCAGTTCAGCGTCAGGCTTTATATGCGTGCTTGAATATATGTAGAACCGTGTCAACCGATGCAATGCAGGTTCTCATGGGAGAAATTCCATGAGATCTGGAGGTGCTGAAGAGAAGCATTCACGACCCTCTACGGCAGGGCATCCCGCTTGCTGGTTGTACGGCTATGAATGGTCCAGGATCTTAGTGCACGCCAGCAGCATGTACTGGTCCTGAATAGAATGTATGAAATTTGGCAATGTAGATGGGATGAGAGTGTGATGGCAGATTGACGCACATTTTGATTTCAGAGGTGAGATTTGCATCTGCGTATGGATTTGAATTTGGTCTGTATATTGGGTGTTTACTCACAGGACATGGTGGTATGAATGAGTTCCTGTATAGTCGTGGGCTGGCTGCGGAGGCTAGATATGCTTGTGGGGTGTCGGAGGAGAGTGCCAAGCACCTTCTTATTGAGTGTGGCCTGTACGGGCATTTGGGTGACTTAAGGTGGTGCACGATGAGAGTGTAGATGTGAGTGGTGTGTTATGTATGAGAGAATGGTATGATTGCCTTAATAGATTTGCGGTGGTAATTTTTGAGATGAAAGCGAGAATAGTACATGAATAAGTGTGTAAATGACACACAAGGTGGCTACAATTGGGTGAAAGACCAAGGTCTATTTCGGTTGTAACCTCGGGTCTTGGCGAACCCGTGTACCTGAGCTGGCTTAGCGGTGCTTAGGAATTTATAAGATTCCTTACCGCAGCTTAATGAGCAGAGTACAAACCGAAGTACAGTTAAAACAAAAATTGGTACTACGGGAGTCGGGGTGCCCCACAGTGTTGGAACACACTGGTAATTATCTCGGGCGCTGTCACTGCTTATGACAGAAGAGGTTTAGATAGGCCCTATCACTAACAGTTGGAATAATCAGCTTGTAACTGGTTACTGACTGTAAACTGCCAGTAATGATTGTGCGTTCATTGAGTATAACTCAATCCCTATGGTCGTAGGTGACTCGTAGTTTTATGTTTAACGACAGATAAGTCACGTTAAATAATATAATATTACTGTTCAGCTTAGCAGCCCAACACCGAATGCCTTCAAACTTTTTCCATGATGCCGGCTGATTAGTCGTTTTTTCATAAGTACGATCGTATGGTCGGTTTCATCGTTGACTGTACGAACCGTCATCAGTTCATAGAATCTTCTGGTAGTAGTGCTACCCCAGGTAACAAACTGAATGAAGATTCCATGCACGGCCTTGCTGATTTGTGCACCACCACTTTAAATACTATTTTTGTTTATTATAAATACATGCATCTAGAAATATTTTTATTACTAATAGCTAGTGTTTCAGCCTGCGTATATTATATTTTAGTTGATATTATAATTAGTATGAGATATTTTCTTTTACTTATGATATGATATATTTTGCTTATCATTAACACATATTACTTTATATGTTATTATTTATATTAATATTGTAAAATTAGAGTGTTTATTTAAAATAATACCTTATGAATAATGTTTTATAATATTTTACTTTAGTTCATTTATTTAATATTAGTTATTATATTAAAATATTGATTTGAATGTAAGAAACTAATATTAAATAAATAAACTTTATTTTTTATTTAATATGATCGGTTACTATTTTGGAATGTACAAGTAGTACTTAAATAGGTTTATAACCCAATGCATTTCTATCTGCTTCTTCTCAATAATTAGTTCATTAAGCTCGTATTTATATAGGGTCCTGCTAACGTATGCTATTGTTTACCATACCCAATACAGCTGCCAGGACACAAGCTGTGGTTTTACTTGTAATGATGAATTGCCTGTAAAAATAAGGATATTTGTATATGGATGGGCTTATTAGTAGTTTTCTATATTTATTCAATATACCTGTATATTTATTTATCCACTCGACCTATATGTTTTTCTAGTTGATTGAATGGTCTAGCTATTTCTAGAAATTTTGGTATAAAACATCTATAGTAATCTTCATAAGGGTTTTTGGTCACTTTATTTAATATTAGTTTCTTACATTCAATCGTATTATTTTTATTTGGATACAGTTTTACCCCGCTCGCTATAGTTAAATAACCTAGATAAATGACTACCGTTTTAAAAAGGCTGCAAGGGTTTTTGAATAAGAACTTGACAACTTTTTTTTTAAATATCTCGCAAACTAGATATTGTTTTAGGTTTTTTTAACATAAGTTAAAAATATACAAAAAATATTAATATGGGGGAAAAAAGGAAGTGATAAAATATCTAGCACTAATGAGTATTAATAATAATGGAGATGGCCGATGATTGTAATGGTAAAGACTCTCACTGGCCATGACACAAATTTACCCATTGGCGCTCCTCAGCCAATTAAATTTGGATTGCTGCTAAAACGACAATGGAGAATCTTTTATCAAATAAAAGTATATTAAATATAAATAAATTTTCCTTATTTATTCATTGCAATAGGGGCCTGAAAAGTAGTTTTAATTCGATCTCTGAGTATAAAAACATATACTTTTGATGTCTGATTTATCTAATTCATTTTTTTTCTAAATTTTGAAATAATGTACTTTATTTTAAAAATGGGTTGTTCAAACCCATTTTTAAAATAAAGTACATTATTTCAAAATAATGTGGAAAGAAAAAAAAATCACTTCCTTTTTTCCCCCATATTAATATTTTTTTAATATATGTTTGTATAAATCACCGGTAAAAAAAAAAAAAATCTTTCCAATAGCAACTAATTACAACTCCGTAGTGGAAATTATTTTTCCAGACATTAGCTATTTTATACGCAAGTTATATTTGGCTATCTGCACATTGAAATAAGTAACTATTTTACTATTCCTTTATTCTAACAACTTACAATTGAAGACATTTTAATATTAATTTACTTCCTTTATAGTTAAAATTTGTATTAGACTAAAGTTCTTAGAAATACAATATTTGTTTAAACTAAAGTTCTTAAAAATACAATATTACAATAAATATGCTTATTCATTAATATATAAAATTAAATACTATAACTCTTATAAAATAAATTTACCTATGCTTTTAATGTGGAACATATAAAAAAATACCTACTATCCACATTTGTTGTAACAGGAGTAGGATGGAATCGTGGGAATGGAAATTTTTGCAGTCGCAAAGTTATTTGCTGAATGGGGGTCTCAGTGTGTGGGAAAGTTATTTATGTGCACGGTAAACAGGTGGTGCAATAAATGAGTGTGTTAGCTCCTTTCGCCGATTTTTTAATTTTGAACCCGAAATGGTAGTTATACGGGATCTGGGTAGTTACAAGATTAAGCAGTTTACTCCACCGTAAATTTGGCTTTAACCGAGATAGGAAAAACCCCAAGAATACAAAGATAATTATTAAAATGATGATGGTTGTATCGGATGCTATAGATTTTAAGTTGAGTGAAAATTAGTATAGTGTTCCAACGTTATCTAAATTAATTTTGTGAAGGTACTCGTACGATAGGTTTTCCCGTAGGATAGCAGGTATAGGAAATAAAATGCCATTTAAAATTTAGGTTTTATTTTAAAAATAAAGATGTCCTTTAAATTTACCTAAAAATAATATTTTTTTATTAATTATTTCTATAATCGGCATGCTGAGATACTGATGCATGCAGAAGGCGTTGTTTCCGTCAATAATTCGTGATATACAATTATCTGGAGATAATTTTTGTAAATTCTTTTTATAAATTGTTACACTTTGCCCGAACAGATTTTTTATATACTAAACCGTATTTTCTGTACTACCAGCAAGTTACTACCATTCAGGAATATTATTATCCGTGATAGTACATCGAACTAAAATAAAGTATAGATTCGTATTTTCTATCTTTGGAAAACATAATACGTATATAAGTATTGAATCTGTCTAGTAGATTTTTGTTTACAATACTACTTTTAGCCAATTGGTTAGCTATGATAATTTGGAAAATGCTCTTGAAATTCCTGAAGAGGATATTTACCAAAATTTTCCAAAATTCTGGTTGATTTTTTCAGTTGCATCGGGGCTCTAAGGAATACGCTTATAAGCTGAACCTTACCAATTCAATGATTGCTTTGGTGTATTTGGTATGAGCTATTTCCACAATTTATTTATTTGTGGTACCCTTTGATATGTTTGTGTGTTATACTAAATTCACTGAGGCTATGATCTAATGCATCGACTTACATCGATGTCGACTGTACACAACGTCATTGTGAAATACAAGAAATATTTTTCAATTGTGATTTGTGAATACTTTTTTTTTGTAGATGTAGTGGCAGTAAAGCGATTTTTTTGTGCAATTGTTTTTTTTTCAAATAAAAATTTGTATCTTTACTCTTTATTTATTTATTTTTCTTATAAACTATGTCTTCGGAACGGTATGATTTGGGTTTTTTCCGGCTTATATCATCTCTTCCAATATGCTGTTTTTGTTTTCTTAAGATTTTGCACTTAAGATTTTCATGCAGCTACATTTTAAAGTTTAGTTAATACGCTGCAATTTGTCGAAAAATCCGCTATGGTTTATTGCTGCATGATCCGTATCCGAAAATTTTATTCCAATAAATAATTTACTAGGTGTATAAGCTTAAATCCGCTGTTTTTTAGTCAAAAAAATACATTTTTTTCATAGAAAGCAAAAACAAATTTATTCAAAGTACTTGCCCTTGCTAGCTATACATTTTTCCCATCTTTCGGACATTTGTGGATACCACGCCCAAAAAAATCCTTCTCTTTCGAGGCAAACCACTCATCAAGCCATTTTCGGACGTCTTCGTAAGAATCGAAGTGCTGCGCCAGGTCTGGTGAATAAGCGGGTAGCACCTCCCAGTTGAGTGTCTCCAAGTAGTTTCGGAACATTTTTGACGTGTGCGATGGTGCGTTGTCGTGGATCAGCTTCTCATGTCTTTGTTGATAATCCGTCCTTTTTTCACGCAGAACACGGTCCAACTTGATCAGTTGTTGGTGGTAGCGGTAGGCATTGACAGTTTCACAAGGTTTCAACATCTCATAGTAGATGATACTCTGCTGATCCCACTAAACGCGCAGCATCGTCTTCCGTCCGAAGCGATTTGGGCAATCGACGGTTTCTTGCGTTTAGGATTCTCGAAATATATCCACTTTTCATCGCCTGTCACAATCCGATGCAGGAACGACTTTCTTTTTTGTCTGGCAAAAAAAAATTTTGCATGTGTTTTGGCGTCGCTCCATCTGCCTATCGTTCAATTCATGCAGCACCCATTTTCCAAACTGTTTAATTTTCCCCATGGCACGCAGACGCATGGAAATGGCTGGTTGAGTAACACCCAATTCCTCCATAAGCATTTTTTGCGATTGGGTATCGTTTTCGTCCAAAAGAGCCTGGAATTGATGGTCCTAAACCTTCCTAGACCAATTTTCACGCTTCCTGTCCCACAAGTCAAAATTGCCGTCTTTGAGCCGGCGAAACCAATCTCGGCACGTTGTTTCCGATAAACCACTGTAACCATAGGCCTCCATAAGCATTCGATGCTATTCGGCAGCCGATTTCTTCAAATTGAACCAGAAAAGCAGAGCTTCCCCCTTATGCTCTTTTTCTGGCACAAAACTAGACATGATTACCAAAAGAAAAATGTATGTTGTTGTACGAAATTGTTGACAATGTGCACTGATTAATGTTGACAGATGTCAAACTCATAAAAAAAAAGTATGGCTTGTCCACAGCTTATACACCTGGTTAATATTATCTTTATACACATAGCCTAGTTTTCCAATAAATGATTTGAATGCGTCGTCGATCATCCTCTGGAATGGCCATTTTAGGGATATCATTTTCTGTCTTTCTGATTTGATAAAATCCAGATGTAAGGCCGATAGTTGTAAAACTTTTGGTAATACGAGTATATGGAATTGGGTAAGCGTCAGCTACTGGTACCGCGCTCAATCTCTTGAAATCTACAACTAATCTGTTCTAAATTTTGCCAGCCGGACTGTGTGTTTTTTGAATTTTCAAAGGATGTATGATCACCGCGTCGTATATCTTTTAAAATTATCTTTCGACTTCTGCCACCAGATTAATAGTATACGAATATGATTTTGTGTAAATTGGTTCAGATATTGAGGTTTTTATCTCAGCTTTTATATTAGTTCCAACTACCTCCCCATCACTTTTTTTTTGGTGTTCAGTCAATATGTTCTGCAATTTTTGCATTTACTTGCCACCTAATTTATAAAAATTAACCTCAATTATTGAAAGTGAGGGTGGGATTTCTCAGTATCAGCTTTGATTTCGACCTGAGCATTTTACTATCCAGCAGTACCATTGCTTAGTCGATTATATAGCATGCTCACTAGAGCAAAAAGCAAAATTATCTAGACTTCCCGCATGCGTTCTCGACCATGTATCGCAGTCTCGATTGCTTCACCAGCTGCAGAAAGTCTTTCCCTCTGGTTATTCCCATGTGCTAAGATCCTATTTCTGAGACCGATATTTCCAGGTAGCTGCATATATTGAATATTCTAAATTTTATTCTATGTCCTTCAGTATTATTTAGAATACCATCCTATATCTAATCTTTTCTAACATTTATACCCATGATATTCATTGCTATAATAATATCTTAACCGCAATATATGCTGACAATATAGCTATCCTTACACATCATGAAGAAGTTTTTACCGTCATCACTATTTTTAGAAGCTCATCAACTCTCTCGAAAACTGGTGCAAAAGGTGGAGAGTAAGGGTGAATAGCTAGAAATGTGCTTATGCTACTTTATACTCTGCCAAAAATAGTTTTCTGATATAATCCTAAATGTCATTAATGTTCCACAAAAAACAAGCATGTATTACCTAGGACTTACAATAGACAATCTGGAATCCTCACACGAATACAAAAGGAAGTGCACTTAATGGATGATACAAACAATTACTACGAATCCTAGATAATAGGTCAAAACTGACATTAAAAAGTAAATTATTACTATACAACACGATGCTGAAACCGATACGGGTATATGGATACGAACTTTAATGTTTCACCAAACATTCCAATTACTATCGAATCCTAAATTTATAAACCGGAAGGCTTCGAAAAATTGTCAATGCTCTCTTTTATGTACAAAACACTGTTATCCATCGTGATATTAATGTTTCATCCGTTCGTGAACTATTTATATTGAGTTATAAAAAATTATATTCGCGTTCATCCTACTATCATAATCATTTAGTAAGGGAATGGTTTACTACCATCCTTCCATTATACACCTATCGATGTTTGTAATGACAATGGGCTTGTAATTTTTTAAATCTATAAAATAAACTATCCCCTGCATGTCTTCACGTTCTTGTAAATACATATATTCTATTAGTAAAGCACAGTATCCACCCAAGCAATTGCAGGTCATTTCCACGCAAAAGAAGAACTTCCCTAGATCTAAATAGCTATTGTTATCCGATTAAACTGCCGTTTCTTCTATGTCAATGATCATAATTGGTGCTTAGATAGTGCGCCGCTGCGAATGATTGAAAGTGTTCGAAGTATTTAGTTGGATCCCTATCGACGAAAATTCCGGTTTTTGACTGCCTGTTGAAAATTGTTTAAATAATTGGTGGCGTGCTACGATCCATGTGCCCCCGTTGTCCTTCTTTAAAAATTCTAAATCGGCCTTTTGACTTCCGTAAAAAGCATTAAAATATATGAAAAGCACGTTCTTTGCCTGTACTATCCGCTTCTTTCTCTTTGCTATTGATTGCATAGGTTTAAGTCGTTGGTTTTAAATCTCTTGGCTTCCCTTTACGGTGAAGGGTATAGGTTTTGGTAATAACACCTGCATAGAGTGTGCACGATCCCAAATCCACTATGTGCTTGGTATAATGGCTAATTATGGTGGGAATACAGTCACTGCAGCAGACAATTTTGGTGTAATACAAGAGACATTTTCCTTTGGACCAATTTTGCTACTAGTCGGTAGCTGCGATTAGATGACCAAAAGAAAGCCAAATTCTAAACACTAGTAGAAAGATAACCTCAAACAGTCAGAAACAATACTAAGTTTACTCACACATAAACGATAAAAACTGAGTTTATTCACACATAAACAATACTGACAAAAAAATGACTCTTCAACATAACCAATGAACCCGCAAAACTATCTATTTTCTGTAGTATATCGATATATTGTACACCCAGCCATGAGTATAAACCGGGTGGCGTGATGTTTCATACACGTCAATGCCACACAGCAATGGATGAGTCAGTCATGTAGGCACCGTCATGCCTTTTACATGTCTCTGTGTAAATAATAAGAATTATACATAAATAAAAAAGTCTAATATATTACATTGGCGACGAGGTAAAAAGTAAAAAGTGAAAAAAGAAAGTTAAAAAGTGTAGTGAAATCAGTGCGGGAAATCTCGTAAGAAGTGAATCTGTGATTGAAGTCGAAGGCAAAAAAAGTTCATACAAGATGGATGAAGCCCAAGCACGAGAATTACAAGAACAGCTTAGAGAGGCCCAAAGAGTCAGAATGGAAAGAAACAAAGCAAATGCGGTAAAAGAGGATATGGGAAAGGATTTGCTGAGGTTAAATAACCAGCGAGGAACGCACATGTACACAACACAGAATAACGCAACAGGCGGAAACGGAGGAACGGCGGCACCGATACAAAACGTGCAAGTATATTCAGCCACAGTAGGGTGTGTCGCAGAATATAATGAACACGAGGATTGGAAAAACTACCAAGAAAGGTTAGAACAATACTTTATAGTAAATAACATACTGGAGCCACATAGAAAGGTGGCTACGCTCATAACGGTCATTGGGACAAAAGGTTATGGAGTACTCGCAAATTTGTGCGACCCAGTGTTACCATCGAAAAAAACATACGAGGAATTATGTGCTATACTGAAAAATCAATTTTCAAAGACAATATCGGTATTCCGTGAACGCACGGAATTTTTCGACTTAAAGCAAGGCGAGAATGAGTCGATTAGCCAGTGGTATATACGCTTGAAAGATAAAGCCAGCACGTGCCAATGGGGTGCGCAGCTCGACTTGATGATTACGAATAAGTTCGTAGCGGGTCTAAAGAAAGGAAAGATTTTAGATCGCGTGTGCGAAGAAGACCATAAAAAGAGGTCTGAGCAAATTGTCGAAATTGCGAAGAAGAAAGAGGCAGCTCTTATACAGTCGCATCAGGAAATTAACGTACATAGGGTAAGCTTTGACAGAAAAAGTAAGCAAAGTGAAGCCATAAACCAAAGCAATGCCGGTAAAGAGGGCTATAAAAAGAAATTTAGCAAGGAGTCAAAAGGCGGCAAACAATGCAATCATTGCGATTATAGCAACCACGAGTCCGCAGACTGCAAATTTAAATCCTATGAATGCAACCGTTGCGGTATAATAGGGCATTTAGGAAAAATATACCAGAAAAAAGGAAAGGAACAGGCTTAACAGCACTTCGTGGAGATAGAAAACCACGACTGGACGAGCGAAGAAGTTCACTTTCAAGCAACAAAGGCAGGATACGTCAAACCGACGCAAATCCAAATAAAGATAGGAAACAAGCAATTGCTAGCTGAACTTGATTCAGGAGCAAGCAGATCCGTAATTCCGGAGGAATTATACAAAAGGAATCTATCACAGCATAAATTGCAACCAGTGAATACTACGTTAAGATTCTATGACGGGAGCGCAATTGCACCAGAAGGTCAGATCTACGTAGAAATAAAGGCAGGTAGAAAAAAAGCAAAATGTCAATTAATAGTCGTAAAAACAGGCTGTAGATTATTGTTGGGTAGAGACATGATGGAAGCACTAAGATACAAGATAGTGGAAATCAACCATGTTGAATTAAAAGGACCAAAACTACAAGAAATAATCGACAAGCATAAGACACTTTTCGACGGCAAGTTCGGAAGGTATAAATACGGCAAAATAGACATAAAGATGCAAGATAATGCGAAACCAGTGTTCTGCAAACCGAGGGCGACACCGTTTGCTTTCAAGAAGACAATCGGAGATCAGCTAGACCAACTGGAAAAAGAAGGAATACTCACCAAGGTATAGCACAACGAATGGGGCACACCATTAGTGCCTGTGCTAAAGAAAGGAGGTGGAGTAAGGATCTGTGGCGATTACAAGGTCACGATCAATAAGTACATGTTTTACATCTAAGTACATGCAAGATGTAAAACACCCCGCACCAAAAGTGGAAGAAGTATTCGCAGAACTGGGAGGTGGAGAAAGGTTCACGAAATTGGATATGTCAGCGGCCTACAATCAGCTAGAGCTGACTGACAGATCAAAGAAATTGTGCGCATGGAGCAGACCTAAGGGTATTTATTTGCACAACCGATTACCCTATGGAACGAAAACAGCAGCAGCAGAGTTCGACAAGGTAGTAGAAAAAGTATTACAAGGAGCCAAATGAACTGCAGCATTTCGAGACGACATAGTGGTGACGGGCAGAAATAATAACGAGCATATGCAAAATTTAAACGAAGTTTTGCAGAGGTTAGAAGAAGCTGGACTAAAGCTTAACCTCAAAAAGTGCCAGTTTTTCCAAGAAGAAATCAGATACCTGGGACACATCATAAGCAAGAATGGGTTGTCCAAGGACCCAGAAAAAATCACAGCAATGGTCGAAGCAAAGAGACCAGAAAACATAACAGATGTAAGAGCATTCACAGGACTGGTGACATTCTACGGAAAATTTGTACCGAGATTAGCTAAAATGTTGAAGCCGATTTATGAAGTACAAAACAAAGAAAGATTTCAATGGACAAGAAATGCAAAAAAGGCATTTATTGAAGTCAAGAAAGAACTAGCATCGGACAGAAATTTGGTACACTATAACCCAGATTATCCGATAAAACTAGTGACAGACGCATCCGATCAGGGCATAGCAGCAGTACTAATGCACGAAATGCCAAACGGTGAGGATAGACCAGTTACCTTCATATCAAGGACGCTAACAAAAGCGGAAGGTAATTACGCAATTTTGCACAAAGAGGCTTTGGCCATTTATTGGGCTTTTCGGAAATTGTACCAATATTTGGCAGTTATGCATTTCAAGTTATGCACTGACCACAGGCCATTGATAACGATTTTTGGCGAGCATAAAGGCATACCACAGATGGCAGCAGGAAGGTTGCAAAGATGGGCTTTGTTTATGAGTGGATTTGACTACCAGATAGAGCACATAAAAGGCAAGAACAATGAACCAGCCAACACATTATCGCGTCTACCCAGAAATAAAAGAGATTTAGTTCAAGAGGAAGAGGACTATCTACATTTCATGGTGGAAGACCAGCTACCGCTAAGGTCAGAAGACTTAGCGAGAGAAACTAGAAAAGATCCAGTACTGGGCAAGGTATTTTTATACACGACAACTGGATGGCCTAGTCAAATTGAAGAGTCAATTAAGCCTTTCGCACAAAGAAAGGATGAAATCTTCATAGAAAAAAATGTGCTAATGTGGGGATACCGAGTAATGATACCGGAGAACTGCAAGCAAATATTGCTGAAAGAAATACACGGAGGTCACATGGGCATCAGCAAAATGAGGGCGATCGCTCGACAATATTTTTGGTGGCCAAAGTTGGACAAAGACATAGAGGGCTACGCAAAAGGTTGCATGGCATGTCTGACAGTATCCAGCAGTTCGGAAAAATCAGGATTAAAGAAGTTTCCTGACAGCAAATATGTGTTCGAAAGGGTGCACATAGACTTTCTAGGACCACACAGGGGCAAGATGTATCTGATACTGATAGATGCATACTCCAGATGGCCAGAAATTGTCCACATGACAAAAACAGATTCGACAAATACGATCGAAAAACTGAGGGAAATATTCGCAAGATATGGTATACCAGACACACTAATCTCAGATAATGGAGCACAGCTGGTGTCAGAAGAATTCGAAAGATTCTGCAAAATGAACGGAATTTTGCACAAAACAGGTCCGCCATACCATCCACAAACAAATGGATTAGCTGAGAACGGAGTGAAATCTTTTAAAAAAGGCTTAGAAAAAGCATTAAAAGATAACAAGGCTCACGACAGCGCAAATAATCTAATCAGTAAGTACTTATTCGCCTACAGAAACGCACCACACCTAACAACAGGCGAATCAACAGCGAACAAATTTTTGGGCAGAAGCTTAAGAAGTAGATTAGATTTGCTAAAAATACCAAAAACAGCAGAAAGAATCCAAAAGCAAATACAGTATTTCAGAGGACACAGAGATGTCACATTCTCAAAAGGAGAACGGGTGATAGCTCGGGATTACAAGAATCCTATGAAGCCTTGTTGGCAACCAGCAACTGTGGAGGAAGTAATGGGGGAAAAGACATACATATGTAAACCCGACTTTCAACCAAATCTAAGATGGAAAAGAGGTGACGATCAGATGCGCAAATCAGGTCAATTCTACGAAGCAGCTACAAGAGTACTCCTAGAACAAGAAAAGGCAAACGAATATGAGGAAGAGCCTGACACAATGGATGAGCCAATCATATCTGAATCGAACCTAGAGAAAGCAACAGAAGACTCAAAAGGAGTAGTTGAAGAACCAACCGCATTCCAACAAGAAGGCAATCATCCAAGGGAAATCCAGCCGATACCCAAGAAAAGCAGACCCAGAATCAAGTACGAAACGGATCCAGGTTTAAACGTAAACCAAAGGGAGCCACGAGTTCGAAAACCCGTCAACAGAATGAATATGTAAGGTTCAGGCTAAGCGGGGAAGAGTGTAGTATATCGATATATTGTACACCCAGCCCTGAGTATAAACCGGGTGGCGTGATGTTTCATACACGTCAATGCCACACAGCAATGGATGAGTCAGTCATGTAGGCACCGTCATGCCTTTTACATGGCTCTGTGTAAATAATAAGAATTATACATAAATAAACAAGTCTAATATATTACATTTTCACTTTAGCAACTAGAATCCACCTTACGTAAACTGTATGCGCAACTCCCAGTTCAATGTGCTCGTTTGTTCGAGGTAGAGTAGATGATGACAGCTAGAACTACCGACTAGTAGCAAAATTGGTCCAAAGGAAAACGCCTAAGGTGTTCCGACCGAACCGATTGGAGATTACTAAATTTGTATTGGCAAATTATGTATCTAACAATACCGTATACTGGCAATGCTGTTGTTCTAGGTGGCGTATGGAGCATATTGAAACAATTGGATGGAAAAAACTTGAAAATCGTTTTTTTTAATATTTTAAATTTACGTTTTATAATATTATATACAAAATATTGCTTTTTAATAAAATTGATTATGAACAAATTAGTTTTACATATTTGAATAAAACAAAACTGTACACATAAAAAATCAAAATATATAAACTAAATCACAATTTAAAATATATATTCAAGAAAAAAAAGTACAATAAGCATTAGTTTGAGTCTAATCAAACTGAAAATGAAACAAAATCGTTTACTCTTTTGCCATCACGGGTTCTTATAAATTCCTGCAAATGCAATAAAATGGTTTGAGTATATTCATAGAATATATATATATGCATCTTTATATATATATATATATAAAAGCGTATATTCATAAAATATATATAAATATGTAAATATGGATATTGTGAAAATTTAATGGAAACATTAAAAATTTATAAATAATAAAATGTAATACAAACAGTGAATTATTTATTCGTCGTGCATTTACTTTTTTTTGCTCTTACTTCAGTTTTACGGTTGACTTTGTTTCCACACATATTACACCAGACTGAGCAAATATCAAAATCCACATATCATGAAAATATTCAATTTATTACAACAATTTAATCAATTTCTTATCCAAAAAGATTATTATTTATAGAATAAATGATACTACTTTTTCACATACACATATACTCGTATTTATATATGAGTATATAAATATATATTTGGCAATTCATCAAATACGACATTTTCGTTATTTGATCTAAATATTCCGAAACGACTTCTCTTAAAAATTTAATTTATTAATTTTTCATTTAATTATAATCCTTTTTCTACAATAATACATTTTATTTGATATTTTATGAGATAAAAATTGTGAAATTTAAGTGTCATTTTATTAATCCATAATATTAAATATACATCCTAATTTCATTTATTGGTCTTATATCCTAATTTTTTATGCATTTCAATAAAATAAAGGATAAAAATTATAAAAGTTATTAAAATTAAAAAGATCATCTATTTTCTTTCCTGACGCAGTCGGTAGAATGGTAAATAAAATTTATGCTGGGTTGTTGCTTTTTTTTTGTTCTGATACTATTTATTCCGTGGTAATTTATTTGCACATCTGATATTCCTTAATGTGCCCATACACAGGCGGACTTGGTCGGCCGACTGATCCACCAACCGATTGGGAAAAAAATGAGTGATAGTGACAGTGAATTTCTTCTTACTTTGGCTGTGATAATATGTAGTCAAGATAAAGAGGGAGAGAATCCCAGAAAAAAAGGATGTAGATGATCGAGTGGCTAAAAAATAAAGAGGAATTCTCCAACATGAGATTATTGAAGGAACTGAAGACAATACAACCAGATGACTACAAGAATTTTATGCGAATGGACGAAGAATCTTTTGAGTATCTTTTGGCTCTAGTCAGGCCATACATAAAAACAGGAGGAGCTGTACAATCAAAAACTGAGCTAGAGCACGAGCTGAAAATGATTTCGGAATTTTGGCGTCTAGGTTCAGAGTGCTTTTGAACACAATTACCCTTTCTCCCGAAAAAAGTACGAAAGTTGTGATGGCTTGTTGCTACCTTCACAATATTTTAAAAAAGAGAAGAGTTCATTTATATTCACAAACTGAATCCTCCGTAAGCACTCAAACTGCGGAGGTCTTCATGCAGCTCCAGCCATCAACTTCAAGGAATGCAACAGGAGAAGCTAAAATTGTAAGGAGACATTTTTGCGAGGTTGTAAATCGTTTAAATGGTAAAAAAAATTCAAATATCAAATATTTTAAAATAATACTCTATTAATTTTAATTGCAGATTAATCCAAACTTGACGCTAATAATTTTATAGTCTTAAAAATAATTATGTTATTTAATGTAAAAAATAAAAATAAAGGTTCAATGGCATTGACAAAAGCACATTACATGGTTTTAATTTTTTATAAACTTCAAAAATATTGATTGTCGGCGAAAAGATCTTGTAGTGAAGTGTAACGGGCACTTTCAGATTCGACGGAAGAGTGCAAATAATTAGCAGAAATGGTTCGTGCTGCGAGAAGTGGTGTTGAAGTTCTGGGAACCGCATACGACATATTATTCTGACTCGACGAAGGGGTCACAGACACACTGCTTAAAGTTAGCTGGTCCAATTGTCCCATTAACAAAATTTCGTCAATTGTCTTTTTCGTATAGAGCTGTTGGGTTGCCGACAACTTCCGAAACGAACCTGCCCAAGATTGCTCGTAAATATAGCATTCGTCCCTGCTTTTTCTTCCGTTCTTCATGTTCTCCAAATGCTCCACTGCTCTTTGCAGAAAAACTTTTTTTTCGGTTGGAGCAAACTCTTTTTGCTTTTTGTTTTGATATATCCAACTGAAATGAAATTTTTATTCAGTAAAATATCTGGTAATGTTTTTAAACGTATCAGTTACTTTATTTTCGTCAACTTCTGCATCAACATCGGAATCCATACTTGAAGTTCATCTGCACTAGCTCCAGATTTTTCACTGTCGGCTATTTTTTTAAGTTCGCGTCGATAGCATGCACTCAAATTGCTTATTTTATTTTTTAAAATATTCACAGTCGCGGCAGTATCAATTTTTTTATATATTTTAAGCAGTTTATCTATCGATTTTTTTTTTGTTCTTATTTTTATAAACACTGCTTGTGACTTTCCACAACTCTGGGGAATTTTGGAACTCATCAAAAAATTCTCTCCAAAGTTCATTATTAACAACAGCCATTTATTTTTCTTTAAAAGGCACTACGTAAAATCGAATTACACTTCTTTAGTTGCCGCACGCGAAACGAGAATAAAATATTAACACTCAACACTGCGATGTGTTCAACACAAAAACCGAAAAACAAATGATTTTTTGACATACGGTTGTCACAACTTGCCCATACACAGCCAACTTCAGCTATCAAGCATTGACTCCGCCCATAAAAATCAAAATATTTTGATTTTCTTTCCAACCAACTCAGCAACTATCAAAATAGTCGACCGACTGCCCCATACACGGTACAACTTGACTAGTCGGCTTACCAGTCGGGCGACCAAGTCCGCCTGAGTGTGGGCACCTTTAGTCGTTTTCTCTTTTTCATTTTATACTTCTTTCAGCTGTATTTTTTTTTTACTTTATATATTAAACTAACGTTGTTTATGCATACGCTCCTCTGTCATCAGCTTGTTAGAAGAATATTTTCGATGACTACACGTACGAGTGTACGTATTTACGTACAAAAATGTTAATTCGGTTCTTTCACTTGCACGAATACTTCATTTATACTTATTTTTATTTTCTATAATCGAACCTGCAGATTAGTTTTTCGCTTAACGACTTTACTTTATCGAAGAGTAAATAACTTCTTATCTCAAGTGCACCACACAATCATACACTAAATAATTAAATTTTCTAAGCATGATTTCAATTTAAAAACTTTCAATAAATAAAATAATAAGATTATCTTTTAAAAAGACGTATTAACAATAGGCGAATTCGATTGGACTAATTTTGCTACTGCTACTGTTGTGTAGCTGTCATCATCTACAGTACCTCTAACAAAACAGTAGGATTGTAGCAGTAGTTGCACTTCTCCCCTTATGGTAAGGGGATTGTAGTTTCCGAACTAAATATAGATGGCTTTGCGGGTTCGTTGGTTATGTGATGCGTCATATTTTTGTTTTTATTGTTTATGTGTGCGTAAACTCAGTTTTTATTGATTATGTGTGAATAAACTCAGTATTGTTGGTGACTATTGTGAGAAATTTGTATTTTACTGCTGTCAGTGATATGTTCATTTTATTGAGAGTCTACTTCTAGTACTGCGCTGTAGCAAAATTAGTCCAATCAAATTCGCCTAATGTGTTTTTGATGAAAAAAAATTTTTTTTTTCAATTATAACAGACTGAGAAATTATTAAAATTCACTAATCTTAAATTTTTTAAGAAAAAATAAATAGTTTCATCTCTATGTACTAATTTTAATTATTATATGCCATTTTATTATTTAAGATTTAAATAATACCGCAAATTTTATAAAATAATATTTAAACTTATATTATATTACTTTCTGTTTTAACTAAAAATTTAAAAATGTACGCTTAAAGAGCTGAAAAATAACCGTAAATTTAAAACTGCTCCTTGCGCTTTAAATTTTTTGACTGTGACTATACCCATAGGAGGTCAGTACCAGATATATCAGCTGTATTCCATTGGAACAATTTTGCTACAGCGCTGTAGACTCTCAATAAAATGAACATATCACTTACAGCAGTAAAATACAATCACACAATAGTCACCAACAATACTGAGTTTATTCACACATAAACAATAAAAACAAAAATATGACATTTCAACATAACCAACGAACCCGCAAATCTATCTATTTTCACTGTAGCAACTACAATCCACCTACCGTACATTGTATGCGTAACTCCAGCGGAAAATTACTGCTCTGTTCGAGGTAAAGTAGATGATGACAGATACACAACTAGTGTAGTAGCAAAATTGGTCCAATGGAATACAGCTATCTCCTTCATGTGCCGTTGCCTTTTTACTTTATCTTGTTATATATGGTATATCACACTATCTAGTATCCCATTTTGCTAGTTGGTTAATGAGATTCCGTACGCGAGACGCTAAATAAGTGTCATTCAGCCGGTCATATGATAAATCAATTCAATTTCAACAGTTCGAAGCTGTCGAAAGTTAACTACTGATATGTCTTCAGGGTGGCCATAAAAATTCTTGTAAATTATAATTATTTAAATAGCTAATTTATAATGAATATAAACTAATCTCTCTATTTATGAAAGGTTCCTCGTTCCTCAGGCTATTAATCAGATGACTAAATTTTTATGGTAAGAGAGATCATTGTGTCTGTTTTTAGAGACAGTACAAATAAGTTGGGAAAGGAATGCCGATCAGTTGTTTTGGGGTATGGCCAAGGAGACACTCAACATCTAGTTAATTCAATATTTAAATTCTCTTAATCTCATTTGCACATATGATGCAGTACTACCACGATAACCAAACAAATAGTAGAATTTACATCTTATTTGATAATTACATCATTTATCGTTATCATCAGTCGTCGCAATTGTGTGCATTCCTTTAGATTGCGAAGGTTGTGACAGTAATTTTAGTTATTCCTAGTTGTTATCGTCCCAATGCTGTTCGGGGTTTCATATTTAAATTAAATCAATTTAGTATAAGTCGTAGATAATAATTAACAATATCCTACCGCCAGAACAAAGTTACGTCGTCAAAAATTGTGAATGAAAGTCCGGTTATACTCATATATGCATGTTTTTGAGATTTTAGGCGTTTTCCTTTGGACCAATTTTGCTACTACGCGGTAGTTGTAGCTGTCATCATCTACTCTAACTCGAACAAACGACCACATCGAACTGGGAGTTACGCATACAATTTACGTTAGGTGGATTCTAGTTGCTAAAATGAAAATAGATAGTTTTGCGGGTTCGTTGGTTATGTTGAAGAGTCATATTTTTGTCAGTATTGTTTATGTGTAAATAAACTCAGTTTTTATTGTTTATGCGTGGTAGCCAAATTTGATCCAAAGGAAAACGGCTTTTATGTGCACATTTTATTATATCACCTTTCTTGCTTTGCAAGAAAACCATACACCTTTATAAGACCCGTGATAGCAAAAGAGTAAACGATTTTGTTTCATTTTAGTATGCGTTCGATTATGTTCATAGGATATGTTTATCTAATGCATTTTGAGTATGGAAGATACATCAATTTTTCTTTCTTTTGCACCAAAAGGTAGAAATTTTTAGTCTTTCCATATATATCTTTTAAAACATTCAGTTTATCAAGCTACTTCAGAATTTTCCAGTAATATAAATGAATGAATAGGTTAAAATGTACAATCAAAATTATTAATGTTCAAAATAAAATACTTATTGTAACAAAAATAAATGAAAAAGATATATCATAATAAATTTTTTTTATATATAATAGTATATCTTCAACAGAATAAACTTATGTAAGCTTATTAGCATATTTTATGGTATTTCTGTTTTTTAAATTCATTTAATTATTTAATTTTACTATTGCAATGAAAGGAGAGGGCTGGCAACACTAAATTAAAGTGAAAACATAAACAGAAAACTGTCGTCCATAAAAGTACAAAATTTCAATAATTAAAAACCGTAAATTAACTCAAAGTACGTAGAAAACCGCGATTCTAACACGCCGCTATCCGAAAACAGTGAGCGCGTCGCGATTTTCGGCCTTTTGTGAGAACACGAGTTGGTCCGAGCGCGCCGCGTTATTTGAGGTTAGGGTCGCCATCTCGAGAGAGCTGTCTAGATTTTTTTTTTCAACGGACTCGGGTGAAAGTGAAAATGACTCCTGGTATGTACGGCCAGGTGAGAAACGCGAAAATCGTGAAAGACCCGAAACAGTCGCTCCTCCCAGCATACAAAAAAACGAGAGTAAAAATGACAGCAAAGAGCAAGGTGCGATAGAAGAGCTAAAAAAACTGCACAAAGACTTTGACGAGCAGGTGGCGAACTGGAACGCAGAGAAAACAACACTCCTCTAGCAAATTGCCCGACTCGAAAAAAAGATGAATTCAGGGAGTGCGCCGGGAAAAGAAACAACATCATTGTCACAGGTGTGCCAATTTCCTCCGACCCAAAAGCTGAAATTGGAAATTTCCTCAAAGATACATTGGAAGTCGAGGTACAAATCGCAGATGTGGAAAATGTCTTCAATGCACGCAATAGAGAAAATAGAGACATGTTTCTATGTCCTCAATACTGAGGACAAAAGGAAAATAATGGAAAACAAAAACAAGCTCATTGGTACCAGAAAATATATAAACGACGACCTGACCCTCCAAGAAAGACAGACGCAGAGAATAATTCGTACCAGGGCAGACGAAGAAAGAAAAGCAGGAAAACAAGTGAAAATTGGGCACCGAAAATTGACGATCGAGGGGAGAATTTTTTTCTGGAGGGACGCCGAAGGCATGGTCGAGGCCGAAGGCCTGGTTGAACAACACCCCGGAGAACTTTCCGGCCTTTCGAGACGGTCGACCGTACACCAGAAGAGTCGCCGCAGGAAACAACCAAAAACAACTGGAAAACCAACAACAATAATATCCTTTTAACTGAAAACAATGAACAATATCCTTTTTCAAAGAATTGTCAAAAATGAAAGCATAATATCTCAATTGATAATGTGGAAAATAGTAGCATACCAGAAAAAAATTTGAGGGGATATGACTTAAAAAGCGCCCTAACAAATCAAAACTTAAACAATAGAATTCCATCAGTAACAAATAATTTAACAGAAGATAATCTTGAAAAAATAAACGTAACGCAGAAATATTTGGAAAATATAAACTTAACAAATGTCAATAATAGTTGCATTACTAATTATGACATTACTGGTAACTTTTGCAACTTGTCAGATAAAAATCCGTGGGACAACAATTCACTTGCAAACGAGTTACAAGAAAACAAATTATTAGATCATCAACAGTACGATAGTGTATTCAACGATAACGTAACAGAAAGTAATTTTCTAATGGAAAACGAAGAAATAATGATAACAGATAAAAATATAAAGGAAAATGACCTTTTTGGAGAATTATTTAATATTTCAGAAACCTCAACATATTCAGAAACAAATTTGAATAAAGAATGTGGTGATGAGCCAATCTCAAAGTCACCAATACAATTTCAGGCAAATAATACTCAAAATGGTCCAGATACTACAATAGCATTGGTATCACTTTCTGGAATATTCATGGCATGAATAATTTATTTGAATTGGATACCGAGGACTTCGAAGATCATCTGAAAAATGAAGCAATAATATGCCTTAGTGAAACCTGGCTGGATAGAACTTGCCCCAAACTTCCGAGACTCTGCGAAAATGACTATGGATTCTTAGAAAGCCTGGCGACCAGAGAAAAATCGGTGGGAAGAGCTAGCGGAGGGCTACTAGCAATTTATAACTCTAAGATTGTAAATAATGTTAATATTCTTGATTCCAGTGATGATTGGCTCATAATTAGCTGTAAGATCGGTGATACGAATTATTTAATTATTAGTGTTTATCTGCGACAAAACTTTTTTGCAGCAAGGATCCAACAACTGACTGAAATCCTTATCACTATCCTAAACACCCATGACTGCCCTTGCATCCTGGGAGGCGATGTCAACACAAGAATCGGACTACTCAACCAAATTGACCCAGAAATGGTGGACCTACACGCACTCTCTGGAACCCGGAACTCCTTGGACAAAACTGTAGATGCGAAAGGATCCTTACTCAGCGAGGCCTTGGAAAACCTTGGACTCGTCATCCTAAACGGAAGATCCGAATCACACAACCCAGGGAACCTCATCTTGGTGGGCGCCCAGGGAGCCAGCACGATTGACCAGGTAATCCGTGACTTCGAGATATTGGCTTTTGGCATATCAGATCACACGCCCATCCACGTTCTCCTTACAACTGGACTCAAAAACACACCACGCCAAAAATCCGAACCAACAACCACCACCCAAAAACTTGACTTGAACAACGGGAGTGCTGTAAAGTTCTGGGAAGAAATGGAAGAGTTAGCCAGTGAAATACCAACCCCCCTCCCCGAAAACACTGATCAGATTAATGAGATACTAATTGAAAGAATAAAAAAAGCGGCTGAAAATTCGGAAATGGTCAAAACAATTAAGAACTCTGGAGCCTCAAAACCTATTAAGCCGTGGTTCAACAAAAACTGTAAAGAATCCAAAAAGCACTTGAATCACTGCAGAAGAAAATGGCTAAGGACCATTTTCATGGCTAAGGCAGTGATTCAAGTGCTTTTTCTGCAGTGATTCAAGCACTTGAATCACTGCAGAAAAAGCACTTGAATCACTGCAGAAGAAAATGGCTAAGAAAATGTAAAAATCCAAGAATCCTTCTTACAAGCTAGAAAAGAACATATTAAACTCCTTAAGGTTACGAAAAAAGAATACTACGAAGAACATATAAACACTATTTCCTACACGGCAAATTCGATAGACTTCTGGAAAGCTTTAAAAAATTTTAAAAAGAAAATCTATAGCAACAATCCTATACCTAAAGAAGATTGGAAAAAATTCTATGAAAAAATTTTTGACGTCAAGCCATCCCCCAAACTCGACTATTATGACTGCAAGCATCCCATCTTAGACCAAGAAATTCAAGAATCCGACATCGTTGGAGCCATAAAGAAGATGAAGCAGAACAAAGCCCCGGGACCAGACGGCATCAATAGCAACTTCTACAAGTGCCTGCCACCCGCTTGGATAGGACTTATCACCAAACTATTCAATCAAGTCGCCAAAAATGGGAAAATTCCGAGAAACTGGTGTCAGGCTGAAGTAATGCTGATTTACAAAAAAGGCGACTCCTACGACCCGCTCAACTACAGAGGCATCGCACTCATGAATACCATCGCGAAAATCTTCACGGCAGTCCTGGCAAGCAGAATTGATGATTGGGCCGGAAAACAGCAGATTATACCTGAGGCGCACTGTGGGTTTAGAAAAGGGCGATCCTGCGATGATAACCTATTCGTCCTCTCAGCAAATATCAGCATGGAACTAATGAAACCGCACGGGCAACTTTTTGTCGCCTTTGTAGATTTCCGCAGGGCTTTCGATTCGGTGAAGCATACCATAATGAAGAAAAAACTGTACCAGGCTGGAGTCAGCGCATCCCTCATCAGGGTCCTCCAGGATTTCTATGAAAGGGCTACTATGAGGGTCAAGGTCAACCACGTAGAAAAAACCGAAGAAATAAACATCACGCAGGGCGTCCTCCAAAGGGACTCACTCAGCCCCCTACTATTCTCACTCGTCTTACACGACTTGGTGTCCTTTTTTCTCAGCAGAGGTCACAGGGACGTCGTCACGAAGATCCTCCTGCTTCTTTTTGCTGACGACCTGGTGCTTATGGCGAAATCTATCATCGAACTTCAATACATGTTGGACACCCTCTCCGAGTACTTTGAACTCAACCACCTGGAGGTCAACACTTCGAAGACCAAAATTCTTATTTGTCAAAAAGCAGGAAGAGCCAAGACCTACAGACCAATAAAATACCGTGGAAAACCACTGGAGATTGTCAAGAGATATACCTACCTCAGAGTCCCCTTCACCACATCGGGCCTCTTCAATGAGGCTGCTAGTCACTCGGTAACCAAGGCGAGAGTTGCACTGGGAACCGTGTGGAAGACGTATATGGCGGCCAAAATATCTTCGTGGGAATCAAGAAACAAACTTTTCGATGGAGTGGTGTGCTCTACTCTACTTTACGGCTCCGGTATTTGGTGACTGCGGCATAAAGAAGATCTAGTTAAGTCCAAAACAACTACCTTCGTAGTGTACTAGAACTGCCACGAAACACACCAGGATACATGCTACGCCTTGAAACTGGGATGACGAGACTGAGCGACAACGTACTGATGAGGGCTTCCAAATTTTGGTTCAAGGTCAAAACCATGGAGGATCAAAGATACCCTAAGATTTGTCTAAAAAAACTACTACTACAGGAAAGGTCACCTAATAATATTGTTAAAAACAACTGGGCCTCTCTCATGCACCAACACTTTTCGGAACTGGGATGGGAAGCAGTATGGAAAAATCAAAACCTGGGCCAACTCGGCTGAAGCAACCTCCGCGAGGCACTGATAACCCACACACACAACGAAGACGTACACAGAACTCGAAATCGAGCCACAACCCAACATACAAGCTCATAATATCCCTAAATATTCCCATTCACAGAAACACGAATTCTAGCCCAATTGAGGGTCTCGGGTTTTGAAAAAAATTTATTTCAAGTTTAAAAATATCAAATACAGGTTCCCAACAACCGAACTATGCACGCTCTGCAGTAATTATGTGCCCGAGTTACTGTAACACTTTATCTGGGAATGCCCAGTTTACACGGATTTTAGAATCGATTGTCTTTCCCAAAACTTGTACCATGACTTATTTCTAATAGATACAGAACGGGATTGTAAAAAGTTATATAAGTTTATCACTTGCTGCCTAAAAACAAGGTCTTTCTTACTGTTCGAGTAACTTTTAATGTAGATATTGAACTGTCAAATTTAATCTAAAATTTAATTTTAAAGTTCAGTTTTTTTTACTGTATAAGATCTGAGTTCAAAATGGGTGTATTGTTATTAATTATCTAAATGTAATATATAACACTGCAGGTTAAATCTGCCACTCTACCTACACATGCAATATGTGCCAAATGAAGTACAAACTATAAGATACGAAATTCTATCTATTAAATTGTATAATGCTAAACACCAAAATATGTACAAAATTAAGGCGCCCTAGGAGCCCTTGTAATAGGTTCTGTATAACCTTGATGCAATAAACATTATTATTATTATTATTATTGCAATGAAAGAATGGATTAGTATATATGTATGTGTACATATTTCATTACCAACTCCACTGCTTTTAGCGTATGCTCCTAGAGCAGTTGTATATGAGTAAGGCAGCTGAAACCCGTCAGTAAGGAAGAATATTATTTTATATCACAGTGCAGAAATAAAATATTGATTAAACGGTTGAATAGAAATATGGCAGCAGATTATTTAACAAAAGGAATGAACGGGTAGACAATACAATATATATGCAAATTTGAAGTATGCAACATAATTGGTAAAACTGAAATATCGCAATTACTTCGCGAATCCAAACCTTTATGCAGGTATATTTGCTCTTAGAAAAGTCCAATAGTTTAATAAGTTGGGGTTTTTCTCAGTAAATAATAATATATTTTAGTACATAAAATAATTTTTATAAATTTTAATTTACAAAATATTAATTTTAAATATTTTTAATAATTTTAAAAGCAAAATATCAAATACACATAGATCAAAACTTGCTATTTTTCAATTGAAATTCACTAAAGAAATTGATGCAAAAGAGGAAAATATTGATGTGTATTACATACAAACAACATAGTAGTTATAAAATCTTTATATAATGAAATCTTCGCAAACTTATCAGTATATCATATTCTCGTTAAGCATGTGAGTAATCGATCGTTCATACTTTGGAAGTTGAAGTATTAAAGAAACTTCTAGTTTTTAATATATATTATACTAGAGGGTTTCGCCCCCTTCTCGCTTCGCTCACCAACCCCCACCCATCCTCTGGAGGGCCCCTATGTCAAATATTCTACTTTTTTTCCCGCTCTTTTCAGGTTTGTTCTCGTTATAATTTTTCATTACATTTTTAATCTCCCTTTATCGATTTTTTGCATAAACAGGCTTCCTCGCATTATTCTTTTGAATACGCTTACGCTCTTTCATCTCCTCTTCACTCATATTTAACTTTTTTCTACTCATGTCTATAACATCCTTACATATATAAATGACTACCAAAAAATGACTTAAAAAAAACACATATTGAAACAACAAAAATTCATACATACATCATAATAAAATAGTACAAAAAAAAACTTTTTTATATAATAGAGGGATATATTGTATATATTTGAAACTAGAAGTCTAGAAAAATTCAAACAATTGCTTTTTTTTTCTGTTTCATTTCTCTTCTTCACTGCTTCATATTAGGAATATTTTTTTCTTTTGTTACCAGGGATATGATTTTAGCTAATGTGCGCATATAATTTCAATTTTGATCGCAAAAATGTAAAGTTCATAATTTATTGAATTTTTGCCATTTGGTTTTTACTTGTCTGTAATTCTGTGTAATCCAAGTATCTTCGTAAGCATATTCAATTGCGAAGAGGCACCAACCGTTATTACTTTTACTTGCCAAGAGAAAAAGTATCATTTCTTATTTACCTTTATTTGATAGTGCTGCAAAGGAAAAAATATATAACTTTCCATATGCAAGTACTCACACGTGTCTGTTTAAAAATGTGAATCAAGTGCAGTTATACAATAAAAAAGTTATTTTTCTCTTTTTTTATAAATATATCATACTATTTTTTATAAAGCACTTGCATTAAAGGAATATTGAATATCATTATAATATTTTGACATTACGCATGTTGAGAAGATTAGAATGGATAAAGAAGGAGCTATCGGTTCTTTTTGCTGTTAATTGTAGTGCTTTTGCAAACAGCATTCCACATCCGAATTGAACGGTTAAAAAATAATCTCTGTATCTTATAGTATATCTGACAAGAAGATTCTAGATAAACTAATGTATACTATTGGTTAAACGAGTATTACGGTAAAATAATTGTTGGAATGAAACATAACACCGATTTACTGGAATACTATTTATGAAAAATTCAATAAAATAAGGATGAGCATTAGACATTGTGGTAGCATTCCAATGCGTCTAATAGCTACATTTTATTTTTGTCTTCCAATAACTTTATATCCCATCTACTAAGTGTAATGATGTGTTCTAAATAGCTTGCCTATATATGAAAATTATATTCCAGCTTAGGATGAATACATTCTTTTTTCTAATTTTCCTCGAAAAAATTTTGATATCAGCTAATACATTCAATAGCAATTTTGATATGTCAAAATGTATAATACAAATTTTTCTTTGAAGAAATTTTTTATTGTTTTTTTTTAATGTGTTACAAGGTGTAATACGAGCATATATTATTTATTTTAATATACAAATATCTGTATTTAAATAATTAAACGTATGCACAAATTAGAGTATCAATTTTATTCGTACTATTTTTACATTTTTGTGTGCTTAACAGTTATATTCATTCATATTCTAGACACCGTAACATATTTAACTTAGAGAGCAACCTTACAATAATACAATACCATATATCTACGAACAAACCTATACTTATATCTTAATCAAATTATATTTGTAAACATGGATGACTTAACAAACATTGAATATTTTAATATTTTTAATATTTATGTAACATATAATGTATTAATATATATATTTATTTTATGTAAGTCATTAATATATATATGGTTATACGTTAAAATAAACAAAATTTACGGAAAAATGTTCCGTACTTAGACAAAAATGCAAATGTAATCTCAATCAAGTAATTCTTATGCGTTTAAATATGCTTTGAATATATTAAAATTTATATATATACTCGTACACAGTGCTATCTAAAAAATTTTGCTCACTTCGTTTTTATAAATTGAGTTTTTCTACCATCTTCTATATTTACAAGCAAATGCGGAAGATGAATGAAACAGATCGCGGAAGATGACAATTGTACAATTCAAAAGGCTATACGTGTAGTTCTTAAGAAATCATTTTGAAACCTCTGTAGAGCCAGACGTACTATATAGAAGTACAATATATTAGGGGGCAGTCGTTAAGCTGACCTTGATAGTATCTGTGCATAATAATCGCTTGATTTGAATCCGTGACCACATCAATTGAACTGATCAGATATTGAATAATAGCATCTTTTCTAATGAGCCTAAACTTAAATTTTAAAAATTTGGCTAATAATACCTTCTTTTCTCATTAGCAACGTAGACAAAGCAGTACCTATAAAATAATTGGGCAGATGAATTGTACTGAACACCGTAACATCCTAATCTGAGCCCAATTAAAAACACCTGGTTATTCATAAATGAGAGTAGTCAGGATACTCTCAGATGTTATTCAACAATTGTTATAAAATCAACAAGATCGATGAAAAACCACTTTCAAACAGTTATTGATGCTAAAACTGGTTTAAACAAGTATTGGATTGAACAAATTTTGTAATATTTTTGATTGTTCCGCATTTGAAAACTAATTTTGAAAGTTGGTAAATTTACCTTTTCAAACTTTTCCTTTATCAAAGTCAAACATTTTTATTTTCAAAAATCAAAGTGAGTAAAATTTTTTGACCAGCACTGTATGCGTATATATTCATATTGTATATACAGATAATATGATACTTCTATTAAATTAATAAAAGTACATGTACAAATAAACATATCTTAAGGTAATGATTCCATAATATTGAATGAAATCTATTTTCCCAAATTATAATAAAGATTAACATTTAAATATAAACTTGCTCTATTTGAAGTGAGAAAAATTATAATTATATTTTTAATAAAATAAGGTTTTCATTTTTATTATCAATTGCATTAAACATATAATAAAAATATGCATATATACATGTGTATATATATCTTTTTATTAACGGCCTATAAGTATGTTATATGTAATTTTCTACTTTCTTCTATATAAAAAATATTTTTTATATAACGACGATTTGCTAACCGTTTAGCCACTATTAAAATGTGAGATTATCGTATTACTTTATTTTTCAAACAAAATATATTTGATTATCTATTAATATTTTTATATTCATACAATCTACTTATTTATGTAAATAAAAACATGAACATATATTTATAATTAAAGATCATTATCTTTAGATAGATTGCATAAATAAAAATTGGTATCATATCCGATATTTTCATATTTATTCCTATTTTAAATTTTAGTATTTATATACTATAAACGTTTTTCATTAAAACTATAAATTTTTTTATTGGTACATAACATTATCATGTAATAAAATTAATTATATGTTTAGTCCTAAAAAACCCGCAGAAAAAATTTTGAAAAATTTATTTTGAAAATGTTAAAAACACATTATTTTTGTAAATTGTATATAATTATGCTTGTTTACTCTGTAATAAAAATTTTTTAATTATATACACCACGCGTCATGGCTTCTCTGTTTCTAGTATGCCATTTACATGTTAAAATTCTCACATAGGTACGGCGAAAAGAGGCATTGCATAATGCATAGCAAACTGGATTTATGGTTGAATTAATGTAACATAATGCATAAAAAAAGTCCCATAGTTCTTGGGGTATACATTTAGTGCATTTTGTTAGTGGTTTTAATAAAACTAATATATTATATGGCGTCCATGTTATAATAAAACTAAGTAAAATTGCTGAAAGTGTTTTCGCAGCTTTGGTCTCTTGCCGTTTTTCTTGAGATTTTTTCTTCTTCTTCACTGGTTTTGATAAAGGATTAGATTTTAGTAATGGCTTCGGAATTATCTTTGCATTAAGAGGAATTTGTATATCGGTTCCATGCGATATACGTCTACCTAAAGGTAAACTATATTCCGAATCCCTTGATGGAAGTGTACGACGTGGTGCTATTGGTATAACTGGTAAAGGAACATCATCTTGAATCATTTTTATAGATGGTGCATGTTCATCCCCCTGGCCGCCATCGGGTGGTAAACGAATTAGTATTGTGTAGACAGAGTCCTGACTGACTGATCTAGAGTTAAGGTGACTGCAAGATGGTAATGATCGTGAATCACGTGGTCCTGTTATTCCTTGCAACTGAGATAATGGAACCAATGGTGGTCTAAGCGGCATAGGAGATGCATCCGTAATTACACTTATAACACCAGGACGAGTTGATGAGTAAGAATCTCGAATTATATTTAATGATGTACACCTGAAAAAAAGTATATTTACATTATAACGTATGCGAAATTAAATATGGCATCCATACAAATACAACAGATACATTCAGGTACGAAAAAATTTGTAGGGACGAATACTTAAAAAAGATATAATTTTTATAAAATAGACTTTAGTAATAATCCTGCATTGCGTAGTTATTTATAATTCAGTGATTGCGTTTTAATATATATGTAAATATATATTGTAGTATATCTACAATATTATATTTTGGTTCCTTTTTTGTTAAATTATATAAATACTGCAGATATATAACTAGTCAGTATATGTACAATATTATATACATCCTGTTTTGTTTATGCTTTCAATTATTTCAATAAAATTATATATTATTTCTAATACTAAAATATTTGCCATATGCAATGATAGAAAAAAAATTATGCAATATAAAAAATATTTGACAAGAAATAAATAAATTGATCACATCAATATCTTGCAAATTTTGAAAATATGAAAAACGCTGAATGTATACCAAGTGTTATGGAGTTAAAAGTAAAATTTGCTGCAAATATTTTTTAGTTTACATCAAAAATGGTATGGATAGTAATATGTCTATGCTACTTATACGCTGAGCTACAAAATATTCTTAACAGCTCACTGCTTTGTTGCACACATGCAAATATCAAGCTTTAACTAATATAAATGTAATTTGTTAGTAAAGCGTTGGATTTAGAGCAACACACTATCATTTTTAATTTCTTAATTTTTTTTATTCTAAAAATCGAGTTAAAATAAAATGGTTTTTTTCTTCATATAGTAAAAATGTAAGGATTTTGTTACATAAAGTTTCCAAATATCGTTTAATATTTCTCAGGTTGATCAATACGTGTATTTATGTTAGCCCTCAAATAGAATTTTTTAAAATATAAAGCAAAGAAAATTCCATGCATATCAAATTGCAGACAAAATTGTTGGAACTGTCGATGGTAGCACGATTAAGCCGAATTAATAGGTGATACTTAAATTTCAATTGTTGAAATCATGGATATTTAATCAGTTATTTGAGATGACTATTCGAATTGATGCATTCATCTGAGCACACTTATGAACCATCGTTGGACAGTGTGGCATAATTTTTGGTGCTGCCAAATTGCATAATCTATAAGGCTAGGCTGGGTGATATTTGGTTCGCCTATAAAAGGTTTATTAATTCACACACCCGTACCAGTGTTTTTCTTATAAATTATTTGCCCGTTGCTGCAGCTATCCTACTGCTTATTTCACCTGCAATTTTTGTTTTCGTGCCATATTTTGTTTAGTAGGAGGGACGGTCATTATGGCCATCTTAGTTGTCTTTGGCCAATATATAGGTTGTTTATCTACCATTGATTGTTTTTTCCGAAAGCTAGTATTGATTTTTCTATATTACTGATGGGTGATGGATTTTTCAACTGTTTCTTCCGCATTTTTTTAATGAATGGGTAATGAGAATCTATTAAATATGTGGATTCGGATCTTGAAAAATTTGTGAGTAACTATTTAAGGTGAACAGGGTGTGCCAGCATTGGAAACTTAGGCTTGTCGTCAATTTTACCATTTGGAGACTCGCCCTTTGGTAAATACTAAGCTACGCGCAAAATATGTAGATTTTATGTACAAATATATCAATTGATAACACATATATATCGGAAAGTGTCAGTCGGGTGATACCGCAGTGCTATTTTATTCCACTAACCAATAATAAAATTAAGTGGTGTAATCTCAGGAAAAATATTATCTAGTTCCTCAACTTGAAAGCCTCTCTTGAAACTAGATAGCAAATTAAATAGCAAAAACACCACCTAGATAGCAAAAACTAGTGAGCAAAAAAACCATCTAAAATATCAAGGTATAATTTCAGAAGTAGCTACCCAGAAGAAGTAATTGAAAAGATAAGATAAAATAACAGCACGTAGAAAATGGCTACATACTAGATATCCTTATGACAGAGCTATCTCAAACAAATTAAGTAATCAGTTAAAGATAAGAATCAAAGAATTTAAAAATGTGTCAATCAGCAGATAAAAAGGCTGATTATTCTCTGTAAAAAGCTACCAAAAAATCAAGAGACCCGAACATCAATATCCTTTGTTAAATTAATTGGCAGAGGGTATTTGTAGTATATCGAGATATTGTACACCCAGCCATGACTATAAACCGGGTGGCGTGATGTTTCACACACATCAATGCCACACAGCAATGGATGAGTCAGTCATGTAGACACCGTCATGCAGTTAACATGTCTCTGTATAAATAATAAGAATTATACATTAATAAATAAGTCTAATATATTACATTGGCGACGAGGTAAAAAGTAAAAAGTGAAAAAAGAAAGTTAAAAGGTGTAGTGAAATCAGTGCGGGAAATCTCGTAAGAAGTGAATTTGTGATTGAAGTCGAAGGCAAAAAAAAAAAAAAAGGTTCATATAAGATGGATGAAGCCCAAGCACGAGAATTACAAGAACAGCTTAGAGAGGCCCAAATCACGCTGGAAAGAGTCAGAATGGAAAGAAACAAGGCAAATGCCGTAATAGAGGATATGGAAAAAGATTTGCTGAGGTTAAATAACCAGCGAGGAACGCACATGGACACAACACAGAATAACGCAACAGGCGGAAACGGAGGAACGCCGGCACCGATACAAAACGTGCAAGTATATTCAGCCACAGTAGGGTGTGTCGCAGAATATAATGAGCACGAGGATTGGAAAAACTACCAAGAAAGATTAGAACAATACTTTATAGTAAATAACATACTGGAGCCACGTAGAAAGGTGGCTACGCTCATAACGGTCATTAGGACAAAAGGTTATGGAGTACTCGCAAATTTGTGCGACCCAGTATTACCATCGCAAAAAGCATACGAGGAATTATGTGCTACACTGAAAAATCAATTCTCAAAGACAATATCGGTATTCCGTGAGCGCACGGAATTTTTCGACTTAAAGCAAGGCGAGAATGAGTCGATTAGCCAGTGGTATATACGCTTGAAAGATAAAGCCAGCACGTGCCAATGGAGTGCGCAGCTCGACTTGATGATTACGAATAAGTTCGTAGCGGGTCTAAAGAAAGGCAAGATTTTAGATCGCGTGTGCGAAGAAGACCATAAAAAGAGGTCTGAGCAAATCGTCGAAATTGCGAAGAAGAAAGAGGCAGCTCTTATACAATCGCATCAGGAAATTAACGTACATAGGGTAAGCTTTGACAGAAAAAGTAAGCAAAGTGAAGCCATAAACCAAAGCAAAGCCGGTAAAGAAAGCTATAAAAAGAAATTTAACAAGGAGTCAAAGGGCGGCAAACAATGCAATCATTGCGGTTATAGCAACCACGAGTCCGCAGACTGCAAATTTAAATCCTATAAATGCAACCGTTGCGGTATAATAGGGCATTTAGGAAAAATATGCCAGAAAAAAGGAAAGGAACAAGCTAAACAGCACTTCGTGGAGATAGAAAACCACGACTGGACGAGCGAAGAGGTTCACTTTCAAGCAACAAAGGCAGGATACGTCAAACCGACGCAAATCCAAATAAAGATAGGAAACAAGCAATTGCTAGCTGAACTTGATTCAGGAGCAAGCAGATCGGTAATTCCGGAGGAATTATACAAAAGGCATCTATCACAGCATAAATTGCAACCAGTGAATACTACGTTAAGATTCTATGACGGGAGCGCAATTGCACCAGAAGGTCAGATCTACGTAGAAATAAAGGCAGGTAGAAAAAAGCCAAAATGTCAATTAATAGTCGTAAAAACAAGCTGTAGATTATTGTTGGGTAGAGACATGATGGAAGCACTAGGATACAAGATTGTGGAAATCAACCATGTTGGATTAAAAGGACCAAAACTACAAGAAATAATCGACAAGCACAAGACACTTTTCGACGGCAAGTTCGGAAGGTATAAATACGGCAAAATAGACATAAAGATGCAAGATAATGCGAAACCAGTGTTCTGCAAACCCAGGGCGACACCGTTTGCTTTCAAGACAAACTGAAAAAAGAAGGAATACTCACCAAGGTAAATCACAACGAATGGGGCACACCATTGGTTCCTGTGCTAAAGAAAGGAGGTGGAGTAAGGATCTGTGGCGATTACAAGGTCACGATCAATAAGTACATGCAAGATGTAAAACACCCCGCACCAAAAGTGGAAGAAGTATTCGCAGAACTGGGAGGTGGAGAAAGGTTCACGAAATTGGATATGTCAGCGGCCTACAATCAGCTAGAGCTGACTGACAGATCAAAGAAATTGTGCGCATGGAGCACACCTAAGGGTATTTATTTGCACAACCGATTACCCTATGGAACGAAAACGGCAGCAGCAGAGTTCGACAAGGTAGTAGAAAAAGTATTACAAGGGGCCAAAGGAACTGCAGCATTTCGAGACGACATAGTGGTGACGGGCAGAAATAATAACGAGCATATGCAAAATTTAAACGAAGTTTTGCAGAGGTTAGAGGAAGCTGGACTAAAGCTTAACCTCAAAAAGTGCCAGTTTTTCCAAGAAGAAATCAGATACCTGGGGTACATCATAAGCAAGAATGGGTTGTCCAAGGACCCAGAAAAAATCGCAGCAATGGTCGAAGCAAAGAGACCAGAAAACATAACAGATGTAAGAGCATTCACAGGACTGGTGACATTCTACGGAAAATTTGTACCGAGATTAGCTAAAATGTTGAAGCCGATTTATGAAGTACAAAACAAAGAAAGATTTCAATGGACAAGAAATGCAGAAAAGGCATTTATTGAAGTCAAGAAAGAACTAGCATCGGACAGCAATTTGGTACACTATAACCCAGATTATCCGATAAAACTAGTGACAGACGCATCCGACCAGGGCATAGCAGCAGTACTAATGCACGAAATGCCAAACGGGGAGGATAGACCATTTACCTTCATATTAAGGACGCTAACAAAAGCGGAAGGTAATTACGCAATTTTGCACAAAGAGGCTTTGGCCATTTATTGGGCTTTTCGGAAATTGTACCAATATTTGGCAGGTATGCATTTCAAGTTATGCACCGACCACAGGCCATTGATAACGATTTTTGGCGAGCATAAAGGCATACCACAGATGGCAGCAGGAAGGTTGCAAAGATGGGCTTTGTTTATGAGTGGATTTGACTACCAGATAGAGCACATAAAAGGCAAGAACAATGAGCCAGCCAACACATTATCGCGTCTACCCAGAAATAAAAGAGATTTAGTTCAAGAGGAAGAGGACTATCTACATTTCATGGTGGAAGACCAGCTACCGCTAAGGTCAGAAGACTTAGCGAGAGAAACTAGAAAAGATCCAGTACTGGGCAAGGTATTTTTATACACGACAACCGGATGGCCTAGTCAAATTGAGGAGTCAATTAAGCCTTTCGCACAAAGAAAGGATGAAATCTTCATAGAAAAAAATGTGCTAATGTGGGAATACCGAGTAATGATACCGGAGAACTGCAAGCAAATATTGCTGAAAGAAATACACGGAGGTCACATGGGCATCAGCAAAATGAGGGCGATCGCTCGACAACAAGATGGCAATCATCCAAGGGAAATCCAGCCGACACCCAAGAAAGGCAGACCCAGAATCAAGTACGAATCGGATCCAGGTTTAAACGTAAACCAAAGGGAGCCTCGAGTTCGAAAACCCGTCAACAGAATGAATATGTAAGGTTCAGGCTAAGCGGGGAAGAGTGTAGTATATCGAGATATTGTACACCCAGCCATGACTATAAACCGGGTGGCGTGATGTTTCACACACATCAATGCCACACAGCAATGGATGAGTCAGTCATGTAGACACCGTCATGCAGTTAACATGTCTCTGTATAAATAATAAGAATTATACATAAATAAATAAGTTTAATATATTACAGTATTACGGTGGTAAATGGGTTGGTAACCATAGGGAGAATGCTACTCTCTTTGCTAACCACGTAACAGAAATATATTAATCCCTCCCGCAAATTACTGATAAAAAGAATCTAATACTTGTTAACAAAGTAGATAATAAATACATTTTATGAGTAACCGTTAAAGATATTAAAGATATATATTATATCAACATAGAGAGATACCGAAACAATTTTCTGAAATGCTAACATGTATATAGGAGACTAAATTTTGAGTCAGATACGAAAACGAATAAACAGGCCTAAGCAAAACGAATAAACAGGTCTGGGGCGTACTTGACTCTATTCTGTACTTGTTATATACTAAAGAAATTCCACATCAATACGATGTATTTTGCCACTTTGGCAGATAATATCGCAATAAAAGCCATAGACACGTGCCTTATAAGCACGTCATTTTTTAGGAAATCTTATAGCTGCATCTAACAATGGTGAAATTATACTATATGCAACCACAGCCAAGACCTAGTTGCTAAACAGAGGTGGAAAGAGCATATTAAAATAAAAAAATAAAAGCTCAACATCAAATATAAAAATATATTCAAATATATATATTATTGGCTGTTAGGATGACACGCCAAAATAGCTTTACAGAATAAACTTTTCATATACAATAAATAAAATATAAAATAAGTAAATATAATTAGTACCTACTCCTACATGATAACACTGAGATGAAAACCGTTGTTGATATAAGCAACAGCATACGTTGATTAAAAAGGACTAAGCCCCACGAATTGCTAGGGTAACCGCTTCTAAGGCAATTATTTCCTCTAAACAATTGACCTAAACTAAGTTCCAAACGCGATAATATTAAAAAAATTTCTACGGAAATTATTTCCTCTAAACAATTTACCTAAACCAAGTTCCAAACACGATAATATTTAAACGAATATACTATATAGCAGACCTGATCTAATTAAGATTGGTGATGATAATATCAAGGGAGGTCTTTTAGTGATATAGACTGTCATACTACTAGGAGTACTGGAAATTCTGCACCACCGACAATTATGGTATTTAAAACAACAAACTACCTCACCAGTACCAATACCATATTAGAGACAGTTGCATTAGTTGGCGTTATTGACAACATCTTACAGAAGGGTCACTTTCAATTGTAAAAATGTCGTTCGAATAATAGCGAGACATTGGCAAGAATAACTTGTACAGCGGATTCGGCGGAGCAGATTGAAGTAAAATCGGCAGAAATTACTATACTCAAACAAAACTCTATGGAATAAAGCTATTACTGTAGTAGAGAAGAAATAAACTTGTGTTATGCTAGAGCATTGCTATTATGACGATAATAGGTTTAATGATTTTGTCATTGGCAAAATTGTAAATAAGTGGTTCACAAATCAACAGGGCTTCATATAGAATTTTTCGATAATTTTTGTGCCTCAGGCAATACTACCATCAGAAAATTATATGATTTGAAGACGCTTCATCGAATAATCTGCATAACTGATTGTGTGATTATGCCATGTATTAAAAAAAAAACTATCAAGCGAAGTTATCTTTGGTACTTGGTATGAGGCCGATGAGGCGGCTGGAAGTTTCTTTTCTTGAATAATAAAGGCTAATGTTTATTAACAAATTAGATGGAAAGAATGCAAATTGAAAAAGGAAAAAATCCAATTAGTTTTTGCGGGTAATGCATACATAAGTACGCATAAATGAATAAATAGTGTAAAGTGGTACTATAAAAAAATTAATCAAGAAAACTATTTGATATTTCCCACTTTTTAATAAAAACGTATATATATGTATACCATATATACGAGGTCTGTTCTAAAAGTATCGCGAATTTTGAATTTCCGCGGGTTACGTATATTTGATTTTCGATTTTTTTGTGGCGTTATATTGGTACTCATATCCCTCACTTATGCCGACAAGTTCGGCTATTTTGATTGTTCAGTTAATTTTTGACAGCTGCTTTGCTTGCACGTGTTTTGGCTCGTCTTCGAGTTTTGACATTGCTAAGGAGCTGTTTGTACTCTGTCCGCGACGACCCAAATTAGCTCAAGAGGATCAAAACTGGTGGCGAATCATGAGTTTATGATTATGACATGGAAACCAAAGCTCAATCATCCCAATGGAAGCGGCCGCACGAGCTAAGACCGAAAAAAGCGTGCCAAGTTCGGTCGAATGTGAAGGTTTTGCTTACAATTTTCTTCGATTGCAGAAGCGTGGTGCATCATGAGTTGTTGCCACAGCGTAGAACGGTTAATAAGGAATATTACCTGCAAGTTATGCGTAAGAAACGCCCGGATTTGTGGAAGAACAAAAATTGGCTTTTGCACCATGATAACGCCCCTGCTCACGCATCGTTCACAAATCAACAGGGCTTCATATACAATTTTTCGATAATTTTTGTGCCTCTGGCAATACTACTATCAAAAATTGTATGAATTGATGACACTTCGTTGAATGGTCTACATAACCGATTGTGTGATTGTGCCGTATAAAAAGGGACCATCCAGTTATTAACAAATTAGAAGGAAAGAATTCAAATTGAAAAAAGAAAAAAAATCGAATTAATATTTGCGTGTAATGGATACCCAAATACGCACAAATGAATATATAGTATATTGTTACTATAAAAAATCAAACAAGTAATTTATTTGATGTTTCCCACAATTTAATAAGAACGTTTTTGTGTGTATATGTTTATGATTACCTTTTTATTTAATTTTTTAAAATTTTATTTATAATATATACAATGGAAATCTCAATAACAAGACCTTTATTATTGGTAAGAATCGTAAAGAATCTAAATGATTTATTTCTGCATAGTTTGAAAGTAGTCTTCCGTTGAACTCCGAGTGTTTTTGCTCGATTGACGAGAATTTCTTTGAAAAAATGCAGGAGACTATTTTGTATTTGTTTGCGGATGCGTAAGCATGATGGTATTTTCTCATGCATCAGTCACCAAACTATATTTTGTGTTTGGTTGAGGATGCGTGAGTAAGATGGTGTTCTCTAGTGTATCCCTTACTCTGTTAAACTTTGAATTCAGTTAATCCCTCCAAATCGGAGCTTTAAGTTTAACTGTTGTTTTTAATATTTGGACTTTGAACATATAAATAGGACTGACAAATCCTACCAATTTAGGTACAAATGTGTGATCTTAGTTTTTCATACTGACAAAATGCTGTTTTGTTTGATCAACTTGGGAGTCGTAAAATTTTTAATAATTTCGACATGGCCCTCCCAAGGGAAAATTCTTTCTGCAGTAATATAGTAACTAACGAAATTAATGTCGTTGAATACAAAAATGCACCTAAAACGATTTAATATTACCTCATAATCCGATAATCTTCGACACAATTAGCAAAGATGCTTTTTGTGCATGCGTAGATTTGTACAAGCCATGAAGATGTCATCGATATATACAAAGACAACATTTAATCTTCGATAAACATCATTCATGAAATTCTGGCAAGTTTACTCTGAGTGCCGCCGACCGAAAGGTATATATCTAAACTTTAAATATATTCTTCTGCTATGAAATTAAATGGTGTGCTCTTAATAAATCAATCTTCGTAAAAAATTTAGCATAATTTAAACGGATGGTGAAATCTTATGTATGAAGAATTGCTTAATGGTCGGGAATTATATTTACAGCAAACCAATGGTAATATTCCGTATTATGTGTAAAGGAGATGGAAATCCTTTACAGATAATAATCATTTCCACTATTATCTTATATTTTTTTTAGCCACGACATGTCTAGTTGTATCTAGACATCGTAGTTTTCCAAACGGAAGCTGGTTTTTTGTAACGATGTGATGCGGTACCATATACTATATGGCTTTAAAATAAGGTAATAGTAGCATCAGTTCGGGAAATCCTGTTAAGATTGTCGAAAAAATCGTTTTCCGTTAAGAAAAGATTAGGTGTAGGCATTTAAACTCACATCTAAACGCATTGATCGAAAGTCAGATAAATAGATCTATGATTTTTTTGTTTTAAGATCTACTTTTAGCCCATTCTTCTTTAGAAAATATCTTGATAATTCCGCTATTAAAGTCAGCCAAGGGTAATTCGTCTATAAAATTTTGCAGAAGTCTCAAATTAATTTTTTTGGCACTTTTAACCCAAATATTTTTATAATTGAACCAATTACAGCGGAAAGGAAATTTTCAAAAATTGGCTGGCATTTTACTGTACCTTATATATTTTATCGGTTACGTCAGCTAACTCATTAGGCAGCTTATTGCCAATTGCAACTAATGCGACATATATAACTTGCGGTAGCTTCCGAAGTAATACATTTTTGATAAAGAGGTCACCAAATAATAGTCCCGTTAATTGCTTCATGGATCTTAATATTTTCGACGGACTTCAGTCTCCGATATTAGCTTCTTCATTAAATATTTCAATCATTTCATTTCGGAAACTTAATCAATTCGATCTTATTTTCGGACCGATTTTTGAGTGTTACGTGGCGATTACAAGGAAATATTTTGTGTCATTATTTATGACGTCGTATACTTGAACGCGCAAAAAAATCTATATGCCCTTCATTTATTTGTACCAAATTTACACTAATATTTTCACCAACACTTATTTCTGATACCCATATTTTATGCTTTGAGTTGTTAGGCATAATTCATAAAGTGACGGTTTTCAGTTTATAAGACAATAAAAATGTGTTTGTATTATTTACTGTGTTAATATCAACTTCATTGATGATATTTACACAATTGACATGTAATATTTTTTTATTGTTTTACATCACTAAACTTTTTATTTTAATGTTCAAATACAGGTTTGACAATTGTAGTTGCATTTTTGTTTGTTTATAGAATATTTTATTTACAACATAGTTATATTGTCAATATTTTACATAACAATTTTTCTATTATTCATTTCTTATCGTTTTCAAATTTTTAGCCATAATTCCAGAGTCATTACATTTATATTTTTATGTTTCAGGTTAATTTTCTTTGGTCACCGTTTTGGTTTGGATAACATTTGTCCATTATCATTTAACTGTCATAGAAAGTCGTCGACAGCAATTTATTCTAAAGTATTTAGCACCCGCAATAAAGTGTTAAAATTATTAAAACATTTTATTTGAATAATTGGTCAATTGCGAATATATGGAGAATATTACGTGACTTCTTTAGAGTTAATCATATGACGAGCAAGTAAACCATTCAGCATGTAATGAATAATTTTGAAAATTTGCATACACTGGGTTATAAAATAAAGAATGGGCGATAATTAAACCAACGTACACCTGAAATGATTAATGCAGTGAAGCGAAGTGTTGCTAAATATTCAGGTGCCTCTTATCGATGCCACATACAAGAATTAGGAATATTTCCATTATTCCTGTTCAAAAAGTTAAAAAAAGGTTTGCTTTTTTACCCGCACAAAATTCAATTGACACAAGAGCTGCAGGCAAATAACCATGAACGGCGGCAAGACTGGAGTGCTCGAGTTTTACCGTATAGACGATTAGTATTTTTGGTAAAAAATCATTATGAGCGACGAAGCACACTTTTGCCCGAATAGTAGGTTATAACCAAAAGTTAAGATCGATTGTGTGCAGCAAATTATTTTGATAGATATATAAGAGAAAATTAGGGCAGAGAGAGAATGGGTTAGTTTTATTCAAACTTAACAATCATGTCCTATCCGGAAAGAAAGTTTTGTATTCCAACAGGCCGAAAGAATATTAAAAATAGTGAAACGGACATCAAGGATTGGCATATAGGATAAGAACGGTTACTAAAGAGCAGGAGAGAGTGCTGTGATCAATTATAAATTCTGAATAATTTTAATCTCCAGAATTTAGAAATGGTAGATGAATATATCGATAAGTATAAAATAACGTTAGTGGGCATTTCTTCAAACGGTGTAATCAATCTTCATAACTATATTACTACTCAGCTATCTAAAGTAATAGAGCTGTTTATAAGAATTCGTTCTTATTTTGTAAATTAACAGGATATCAGATCCCGCGTAAGAATAAAATAATTCTTTTAAATAGATTTGAAGTAGAACTATCAAAAAGCTTTCAAGAAAGGAATATATTTTGGGTAAAAATATACTCATTATAATGTTGTGAGGATAAACAAATTATAAAAGAAATAACTATTTCACATCCTTCTATAAATCTTTTAATTTTCTGTCCATTTTTCGTACACTGTTCATTATTATATTAAATTACTTTCAAGCAGCCTTTCGCTACTGTCAGATTATAAGACCTGTTATTGAATAAAACAGGAAAGCAAGTACTTTAATGTAAAAAATTTGAACTATTTTTAAAAAAAATTTTATTTAGAGATTATTTAAATAACAAAATTGTTTATAAATATAATCGGTTATATTTTTGTCCAAGAAAAACTGAATGTATAATTTGACTTAATTTTTTTTAACATAAAGTATTTTACTTATATTAAAAGTATTTTACTTGATTCATATCATCTAATAGTAAATTATTTCAGTCTTCGTCAATACTCCAAAAATCGTTTAAAAGATATATCGACGTAGATTGAATATAAGAAATATATGGGAAATAAATAGGTAATAACAACGAGTATAGCTAACAAATTATTTTTAATTAACCAATAGTTCAAAAATTTCTCAGTTGGCGTAAAAAAATTTTGTTAATAGATGTTTTTTTGTTAAAAAAAAATTTAAAATTTTTGTTAATAGATGTCTTTCTTATGCAGTACTTCGTATGGTGGTATTAAACACGATATATCTCTGTCAATTATAAGCTGGTGTAGCGTACTTGCTCTTGAAATTAAAGTCATTATGTTAAAAAATCACCCGGAATTCATAAATTTTGAGAAAACAAAAACTCTGCCATAATTATATATCGTTGTTTAACGTGGAATTGTTGTCTGCAACCTTAAACCACGAGTCGCCTTCGACTATAGGGATTGAGATACGCTCAATCAATGCACCACCATTACTGGCAGTTAGGGGTTAGTAATCAGTTACAAGCTGACTACTCCACCTGCTGGTGGCGAGGACTATCTAAACCTCTACTGTCATTAGCAGTGACAGTGCCCGAGATAATTGCAAGATGGAATTTGTCAGTTACCTCCTACTTGCGGTCCAGATACTATACCCGCGATATGGGAATAACCACAGCTACCACGTTGCTGCCAAATAGCGCCTCACCCAAATCGGGCACAGTGTATTCCACCATGGGGCCCCCGCTTTCCGCGGTACAAATTTTTGTTTTAAGAGTACTTCGCTTTGTACTCCACTTATTGAGCTACTGTCAGGAATCTTGTAAATTTCTAGGCACCACTAAGCCAGCTCAGGTACGCGGGTTCGCCAAAACCCAAAAGTACAACCGGAATCGTTCTTGGTCTTTCACCCAGTTGTAGCCACCTTGCGTGCCATTCACACACTCATTCACGCACCATTCTCGCTCTCCTCCAAAAATTGAGACGGAAAATCTATTCAGGCATTCATACCTCTCTCTGACACCCAACACACCACTCACATCTACACCCTCATTATTTACCACGATTCCACATGCACCTAAGTCACGCAATTCCCCGTACAGGCCACACTCACTGAGAAGGTGCTTGGAACTATCCTCTGTCACGCCACAGGGGTACCTAGCCTCCTCAGCTAGACCACGCCTATACAGGAACCCATTCATACTGCGGTGTCCCGTGAGCAAATACCCAAGGTACAGACCAAATTCAAATCCATACGCAGATGCAAAGCACACATTCGGAATGAAAATGTGTTTCCGTCTGCCATTCACACTCTCATCCCATCGTCGTTGCCATATTTCATACATTCTGTTCAGGACCACTACACGCTGCTGGCGTGGACTAAGATCCTGAACCTAATAATTCCTAACCGAACCCTCCGCCATAGACGGTAGTGGATGGTTCTAGGAAGTACCTCCAGGTTCTATGAAATTTCTCCCATAAGAACCTGCATCGCCTCAGTTAAAACCATCCATGCGTTCCCTCAGATTTTACAAGTGAAGCCGAAAATTTAGCCTCTCTCTAACCTTTAATCCAAGGTACTTCACTTCCCGCGCGTATCGGACCCCGAACATCTCCAAACGAATATTCAGAAGCATACACGGCGTTTTTCTTTCGGAAACTTTCACACCCATTCTATCCCCCCATTCAGGCACCATCTGCATATACCGGCTTCCCACTATCTCTACTGCAGATCTACTCCCCCTCTCAATCAAGAGCAGAAGATCGTCCGCATATGCGACCACAACACAACCGGTCTTCCCCAAATGCACCAAGAGACCATTCATCATCATATTCCAGATGGCGGGGCTAGCCACAGATGCCTGTGGACAGCGACGCACCATCTGACGAATAACCCTCCCATTATTCCCGCACACTACCGCATACCTTTTATGAAACCTCCTCCAGTCGCTCAATAATGCGACCCCATCGCAGGCAGTTGAATGCACTCTTGAAGTCAACAAACACACCACATACGTACTTACTTTCATTCTCATCCACATACTGTCTTACACGCATTCAAGCGTCCTCAGTCCATTTGCCTTTCATAAATCCATACTAAGAGTCGGATACATTGAAGCCTTCACATTCAGCCGGTCTACCATCATTCGCTCGAGGACCTTGCCGAATACTGGCAGTAAGTATATTGGCCTATAGGAAGAAGGATCAGTCCGTATCTCATTCGGAGACTTAGGAAGCATAACCACGTCTTCTACCTTCCATTCTCTCCGAAATACACCACTCTCGAGGCATTCACCGTACAGGCTACTTATATGTGCAGGAATATTCCGCCAAATACTCCTCATCATTTGACCCGTCACGCCATCCAATCCTAGGGCAATTTGCACTTTCGTGCTCAAACTGAAGCATCAATCTCATCCCATTCAAAAGGCAGGGCGTTCCTCCTGCCAATATTCACTTCCTCTTGCCTTTCAATCCCAGGAAACAATCATTCATTAGTGCATTTATACTATCATCCCAATTATTCGTATACCCATTATTTACTCTGATACTCACATAACGTTGCCAGAGCGTCTCCTTGGCAAGTCTAATACTTTTCACATAGTCCGCTCTGGCCGCCCTGACGGTCACACCAGCTCCCGGTTCCACAATGAAACTACTTTCCTACGCCCCTCTTCTCTTTCATTCACAACATTCACGCAGCTGCTCAATTCAACCATCTTCTCCTCCACCGCCTTTCGCGTGCGGAATTTTCGTGATGGTCATGTGTTGGTGCAGTCACCACCAGTTCAATAAGGTTGTGATCGCTCACCCCCTTTTCAGGCAATATCTTCCACTCATACTCATAACAGTCAGCAGTGCGATTTCTCAGTGTGACATCAATGTCGCTCTGCCCATTCTGTCCGCCATTCACTCGGGACATTCAGTACATTCATACCACTGGCCAGAATCCACTCCTCGAGTTGCCTGCCCCTCACATAACTCGACTGGTCAGTGTCGCCCCTCTTGCTATGCCAGAGGAGAAGCCGCATTTGAATCCATACGAATTAGGAACCTTATTCAAGTGGTTTTATTGTCACCGCCACGATACTGGCCTTACTGAAATGCTAGAGTACAAAAGATAATTCTTCATATACTCGAATAATAGAATGTGCATACTGATGCACTTTTGCATCGATATGCATTTAAATTATGGCAAGTAATTTGTAATATCTAAATGTTGAAATAAAGGGGAAAACTTTGATGGGCGAAAATTACTTGAAGAGCAAAAGTCTACACACTACATTAGAAATAAGAAAATTTATTATCTGTTAGAAAAATTGTGTGAAGAAATAGAAGATGTATAAAGATGTGTTTCTGGTTGACTTCAAATCAGAAACAATAAGTCCGAGTAAAATGCGACTGAAGATATCCATTCGTCATTTAATTTCCTAGAAATATGAGACTAAACACTAATGAATACTCTTCGAAGTAGGTATGCGCGTAATAATAATTATGAATGAGTTATTATGTGCGTAATAATAACTCATTCATAATTATGAAGATATAACCGACTTATTACTACATCTCACCAGTATAAAAAAAATTTAGTTTGAAGATCTTATTAGAAGATAAAAATTTCTTTACTTGCGGATAATTAAGCATAATTATTATTGCTATTACTATTATGTTTATAACACAATAGTAATAGCAAAAATAATTATGCCAAATATTTTATCTGATTTTTATTTTGAGTTTCTTATAAAATATGTTATGTATGGTAATTGTGGTATTTGTTTTTGAAATTTTACAAAATCTTATATCATAAATTTTTAATTTAACTTCCAATCTTTTTTTCTATGGTACTTTATAATTTCTTATTTTAATCTTATTTTCTAATTAATTTCTTAGTTATATTATTTTCGTAACCTTAATTTTAAAAGTTTATTTTTCATTTTACTATTATTCTTTAATATTGTAAGTGTTATCTTATTTTGGATTAGTAATATATCGTAAGTTATATTGTTTTATTATCTCGCAGGAGCCTTCATATTAATCTCCTATTTCTTTCAATCGCCAAGTCTAAGGTAAACTAGATTATCAACATTTAGCTTAGCTAGATACATAAATTGATCTTTATATTATTTTTGACTTATTTTTTTGAATAAGTCATTCTTCCACTTTTGCTAATACTTGCTAAGCTTAAGCTATAGTTTCTTAACGTAGTCTTCTATGCTGTATAGAATTGTTTGCCCAAATTGCCATATAACTGATAGAATTGATGTTATTTTCCCGAATACCAGTTCAAACTGAGTGTACCTTCTTTCCTTATTGGGAGTGATATTTTATGCAATGATATAATATGGTATTCAGTCGTTCCAATTGTCGTCTTTTATGAATGCGAAAAAGTATTCGTTGAGAATTCTATGGTTTCTTTCAATAAAACGCAAAGTTTCGTGATTGAATCTGATGTTATGTGTTTGATCTTTAGTACCTTGTATATGTTACTAAATAGTTACATATACAATGTACTAACAATTAAATACATAATATGTTGAACTCACTCCCTTTATTTGCTTTGAACATTTGAAAACATTCGTATTTTAAGATGTGTTTTTCCACTATGGTTTTGCTATCGTGTATGGTAACTTTTTTTATTTTCCTTATAGAATTCTTCAACATATTTTGCGAGTTTGCATTACATAGTTAGGATATATCTGTATCCCTATAAAAGTCTCAGCGATCCCACTATGTCTATTGACACCGTGTCAAAAATATCTTTTGTGGCTTCAGTTATAATGGTTCCTTTGTTTGTTTAATGATCTTATTTTTGGAATAAGAATCGCAATTAGCAATGTATAATTTTATAATTTTATTCATGTTTTTCCATTTTTAATTTTTTGTACCCATCTGTGCCATTATGCCCTCCATAAGTAGTTGCGTGATATTCATCTATTTACTTTATCATTTCTTTTTTATCCGTTATTCTTATTGGCGGTTTTTATAATAATATCTGCAAAGGAGATATTTTTAATTCTGATAACATTCTTGTGCGTGTATTAAAATATCTTTTAAAATTATATTATGGTCATATGCGTAAATAATTGATCACCGTATCCAATACTTAGTTCTACAATTTTTAATTTAATTGAAATTAAATTGCAAGATTAATTTATATACAATATTTTCCGCTGGATTTTTATTAAATTCTATAATAAGATCTTTTTCATCGTTGATTGCAACTTTTAGCACTTTTCTTTACTTGTCCATCTTAATGTTCATTTTATTCTTTGCAGTAATTAATTCATTTATCAATTTAAATTGAATATATTTTACATTTCTAGTATCCGTTATTAATGTACATTTTTATATGTAAGACTCCTTTTCGTTTTTAACATTCTTGGGCATTATATTAACTTTACTCTTGCTAACATAGGTGAATACGTGAATATTTTTTTGAAAGAGTTTATCTAATTGCGATTTATTTATTTTTAATCGCGATAATGTGTCAGCATTCGTTTTTATCATGCCCTGTTTATATATTATCTCGAAGTTGTAGTCCATTGGATCTAAACAAGTTCGAGTTAGATTTAACGAGGAATTTTTTTTGCCAAAATAAGCCCTCCAATGGACGATGATCAGTTATTATTTGAACAGTTTGCTACATAGTTATGGCCATAAATGGTTTATATCCCAATGGATACCTAGCAGTTCTTTTTCAATAATTGGCTTGTTCAGCTCATATTTATTTAATGTTCTGCTTGTATATGCTATTGGCTTGTCGTTGCAGTTTTTTCTCTGTAACAATACTGCTCCCAAAACATAGTCTGAGACACCCGTTGTAATTATATACTATATTGTTAGTCAAAATGAAGTTAAAGTGGCTTATCAACCATATCAATAGTACAATCTTTTTCGTAAGATGGTTGAAAGGTGTCGTTTTCTTTGCAAACTGCGGTGTGAAACGTCTATAATTATAGAATGTCACAAATCTTTTCAGTTCATCAGCATTTTTCGGTATGGAATAGTTTTTCTTATATATTTTAATGGATGCCTCCCATTTGTATATTCATCGTGTCACTCTGGACTCTTCCAATTTTTCCGGTTTAGTTCGTTTAAAAATGTTTTTATTCTGTTGAAATTTTCTTAAATATCCTTATGTAAAACATTTTCTTATCTCTCTTTTGGTACATGTTTTAATAGTTGCCTCCACTAGTATATTTATTGTTTCATCATAGTTGCTCAATTCCAAGATGAATAGTTTATAGTCAATCTTTACTTAGTATTTTACTAGAAAGTCTCTTCCTATTATGTCATCTATGACTACTGGCAGGTTACGATTGATTATATGGAACTCGTGTTTAATTATTTTATTTTTGTACTTTAATTTCGTGAACACCAAATTTCTTATATAAATATAACATGAAATTCTGAGTTGTGTTTGAACTCTTGAACAGAGCGGTCACGTTTTTGATTTCGGTGTAGAAAAATCCATTGTGATAAATTGTTATTATTGAAGTGAAAGTGTCTCATTTAATTGCGTGGAAAAAAGAGAGAGAAAAAACAGTGTACAGACTATAAATAGACTACAAATAGTATAACTGCATTTCGCCGGGCTATATTTGCATAAGCAAAGGCTGCATAGTGGTACTCTGCTTGTGCACATTTTCAGTGAACAAAAAAACTGTTGATAAACCAGAAAAGACAAGAGTTTACATACGCACGATTATGCCGCGTAAGCGGTCAACGACACCGTCCGTTAAATCTACGGATTCCGTTACGGACTCTGCCACATTCATAAAGCCGACTGGCAGAGATAGACAAGTATCGGAAAAGCGGCTCTCATCGCCAAAAACTCCAAAACCTCCAAAGAAGCAAAAGCAAGTAGCGGAGCTAACAACTAGCCAGCCATCATGCAGCAACAGATTTGCTGCTTTAGCGCTTCCTGATGCAATTGCTTCTAATGGCGATATTGGGGCAGAGAATCAGATTACATCGCCCATTTATATTAAAAACGTCACCAATTTTGGTGATTTAGGCCGTGCCATTGACAAACTCATTGGTACGAATGAATTCACATGCAAGGCCCTTTCAAAAGGTCTTGCAATTTATACAGAGAGCGGCGCTTCTTACAGATGTGTCGTTAAGTACTTGGACGGGACTAAATCGGAATTTCACACATATCAGCTGAAAAATTTAAACCCTTTCCGTGTAGTGATTCGCCACCTACATCATCCTACGCCGATGGAGGATATCAAAAACGAGTTGGAAGTGCTTGGTTTCGTTGTACGCAACATTAATAACGTGAAAACCAAACGTCAAGAGGGTCGATCTCTTCCACTATTTTTTGTGGACTTGGAACCCTTAGCGAGGAACAAAAAAATTCTGAAAATAGACACTTAATTCTACACAAAAATTTAAGTTGAGGAACAATATCCGCAAAAGCATATTGTGCAATGCCACAAGAGCCAGGAATTTGGACACACCAAAGCCTATTGTAGGCACCTGCCTAAATGTGTCAAATGTGCTGGTGAACATTTGACATCTACATGCTTAAAAGAGAGGACAAATGCAGCCAAGTGTGTCCACTGCATGGGTGCTCATCCAGCAAACTATAAGGGTTGTGCTACCTACAAGACCCTACAAGCAAAAATAAAACCACAGAGAGCAAAAATTCCGCATACAAGCTACGTAGTACCGACCATTTCATATGCATCAGTAGCATCAGGTCAACCTCAACACCGACAACAACAACAGCAACAACAACAGCAACAACAACACCAGATACAGCAACAGCAGCAGCAGCAACATCAACAACTACAGCAGCCACAACAGCAACATCAACATGGACAAAATTCGAATACTAATATCCCGTCAGGAGTCTCCGAAATTCAACAAGAACCAGCAATATCAGCAGCCAAAAGTACAACAACAACAACAATATAGTAAGAACTATATTCCCCCTCCGTCATTTTCGTCCCACGATATATCCTCATTGTTCTCCCAATTAACTAACTCACTTGTACAGGAATTAAATAAAATTCTAACACCTCTTGTAAATGCGTTAATGTCCAATGTGTCAACTTTATCGTCCACCGTTCAGACATAAATGTCGTCCTGTACTGCAAATTCCCTTATAATCCTCCTTTGGAATGCTAATGGACTGAGTTCCAAACGACCAGAACTTGACTTATTACTACATGACAAACGAATAGACGTAGTACTTATAACAGAAATATACTTAACATCTAGGTCCAACTTCTACATACGAGACTACATAACGTTCAGGACTGACCATCCTGACAATACTGCCCACGGTGGCAGTGCTATCCTCATGAGAAATTCCTTATCGTTTTATTTTTATTCCTATATTGCAGAAAATTTTCTTCAATCCACCGCAATATCAATTGATTGCTCCCCTGTCTCCTTAACTGTTGCCGCAACCTATTTTCCTCCTAATAAACTCCCTTGAATTTAGGTCATTTTTCCAAGCTCTTAGGAATTCCTTCATTTCTGGAGGTGACTTAAACGCCAAAGACCCACAATGGGGCTGTCGAGTCTCCAATCCCGGTGTAATTATCCTTAACTAAGTGATTTCATCCTCTCCCTACCAAGTCATTTCTCCTCTGACTCCCATATACTGGCCAACTTACCGATCTAAGCTTCCTGATATTCTAGATTACTTTTTAACTAGTCCCATGAATTCCTCAAATATTAATGTTAATTAGCTTCTAGATCTTTACTCCGATCATAGCCCTCTTCTACTAGTCCTCGATTCCCAGCCCACTCCAAATGTCAATGCGCCGATACTTATTAATGGACCAATTGACTGCGAATTATTCAAACAATATATTGATGAGCATTTAGACTTACGACAAAGCTTAAAAACAGAACAAGAACTAGATGACGCGGTACACAACGTTACATATCTTTTACAAAATGCTACAGTCTTTTCGCAAAAAAGTAAGAACTCGAAACCTACACAAAACCTGACAATTCAACCCTTAACAATTAGGCGTCTTATTGCAGAAAAACGAAAAGCAAGAGCTCATTGGCAACATACAAGAATGCCCAGCCACAAAACCAAACTGAACAAACTGCAAAAAGAACTACATGACGAAATCACTAAATACAATACAGAACGTTTTAGAAACTACACTTCAACCTAAAGAAAAACAGAACTTTGTGGACTGCTACAAGATAAATACTATCTCATAGAAAAACAAAGCACCCTTTACGAAAAACTGACGGAACCTGGGCCAAAACGGACAAACATAAAGTAGACGCTTTTGCTGAATACCTTGTACAAACATATACTCCACATGAGGACATATTAGACAGGACTCATTGCACTACAATCGTGACGGAACTATCCACTCCTTTACCTATGAGTCTTCCCCCTAAGGCAATCACTCCTTCCGAAGTTGCCAATTTAATCAAGCTCCTTCCCATAAATAAAGCTCCTGGCTATGATCTGATTACCTTCAATAAACTAAAACAACTCCCTAAAAGAGCAGTAGTTTTCCTTGCCACAATATATAACTCCATCCTTAGAACAACACATTTCCCAATCCTCTGGAAATTTGCCATCATTAAAATGATCCTAAGCCCAATAAACCACCCCACTTCCTACAGGCCAATAAGTCTCCTTCCACTACTCTCAAAAATCTTTGAAAAAAATCCTCCTTTGCCGCTTACATCCTCTACACGAATCTTCAAATTTAATTCCTAATCACCAATTTGGTTTCCGCGCCGAGCACTCCACTACCCAGCAGTGTCATCGAGTTGTCGATTTCATTGCATCCTCTTTAGAAAGAAAATAGTACTGTCCCGGTGTGTTTCTTGATATAAGTCAAGCTTTAGATAGAGTTTGGCACCCGGGTCTACTCTGGAAACTCAAGAGGTTCCTTCCTTCCACCTATTTCCTAGTCCTAAGATCATTTCTTTCCAACGGACACTTCCAAGTAAATGAATCCAACGAACTCTCCAATATCTCTCCGATATTGGCTGGGGTTCTGCAGAGTAGCATACTCTACAACATTTACACATCCGATATCCCAATTAGCGCTAATATCTTCTTTGCTACATACGCCGATGATACGGCCTGTCTTGCATCTAGCGAAAATCCCCAACATTCATCCAAAACTCTCCAAATCCAAATCTAAACCCTCCAGAACTGGTTTACTAGATGGAGAATAAAAGTCAATGAACGTAAATCAACCCAGGTAACTTTCACTCTCCGTCGTGAGTCATGCCCTCCCATATACCTTAATGGCAGTGCCATACCTCAACACACCGAAACTTGGTACCTAGGACTGTACTTAGACAAACGCTTGACATGGAACCACATACAAGACTTAAAAGACAAAAACTAAAAAGACGTTACCTAAAACTACTTTGCTGTCTATAGTAGGTTTGGAACGTTTGTTTGGAGACAAACGTTCCAAACCTACTATAGACAGCAAAGTACTGATATACAATACCTTTCTCAAACCCATACGGACATACGGAATAGAACTCTGGGGATCTACTAAGCCTTCTAATTCCCGTCGAATCCAATCTCTTCAATCAAAATACTCCGTACAATTGTCGATGCCCCCTTTTATGTTCGCAATACTGTTATTCATCGTGATCTCAAAGTCCCATTTGTTTTTGACGTGGCTGTATCTCGTTATAAAAAGTTCCGTTCCCGTGTCCTCAATCAAATTTGACATTAAATGATATCCAAAATTAAAATAAATTAACCTTATTAATAAATTCAGATACTTATTTGTCTATTTGCAAGAATATTATGATAACAGAAAACAAATAAATAAAAGAATGTAAATACATACAATAACACGCATAATCAAGATTTGGTGTTCTTTTATGTTATATTTTTTTTACAGATATTTACAACTACAACATGGTAATAAGCAAATTTGAGCAATAGTATTTATTAGCTTGAAAGGTTGTGGGGAGTAAATATCCAATGAAGTTCCTCCTGCTAGCGTGTGTTTCTGTTAAGCCTCAGTATTTTAGTAAATCACGCAACCAGTGACGCTTAAGTCTTCGATGGGTATTTCTAGGGAAGAAAGTGTAGGATAGTTCTTGAACAAGTAATTTTCTAGAAACAGGTATAGTCGTATATGGATAAAATATATTTAATATAAATAGAATTTGTAATACAACTTTACAATCTGTTAAAAGTGAACATTGAAGGGCATAAAAATTAAATGAAACGAATCGTAAATATTTATGGACTAACTTAATAACTCTTTCCTAAGTGCCAATTTATATATTATCAGTAAATATATGTAGTAAATTGTTTTATCAAGGTGAATAATGAAAATTCATTCCATAACTAAAATTATATTATACAAGGAATGTTAATTCAAAAAAAAACTGTAATATTTGTTTTTAGTTTAATATTATTTAAATTGGTGCAGTAAAAACTACGATATCATATTATTATTACCTTAAAGTTAAACTATAATGCAATAAAAATCAAAACTTTCTGATTGTATAATTTATAATGATTAATAATAAAATTATATTAAAATATTTTTTACAAACTATAATTGAAATGGTAAGAGGAAATAAAGTACAAAACTATACAGTAATTAATTGGAAGAGTAACTTATGCAATTAAGAATAAATAATAAGAGGGAAAAAATTTATATATATTGATCAGTTTTAATAGTCATTCCAAGAATATACAACTTGAACCGCTGTAAATTGAAAAAGTAGTGTTTTATTTATCAATTTTTATTGCATGCTTTAATAAGTAAATGTTATTTTCTGGTTTGGGTATTCCTTTTGCTCTTCCAAAAATTTGTTTTCGTTAATATAAAAGTCTTTTTAAATTAACACTAGAATAAAATTTAAAATTTTTTTTGCGATAGAAATATAGAACGAAGTAAAAATAACAATAACTAGCAATATAATACAACTGATAAAAAAGTTTAGTTTCATCCTGAAATCAATAAATATAAATGTTGTCGTACGACCATATAATTGCAAGTTTGAGTTAATATCTATAAACAGAAAAGGTAAGTATTATTTAATAGAAACGAACAGAAATTTTGCATTAATGATACAATTTTTCTTAGCCCCTGGCCCTAATTCTGCAGGATGAATATTGACTCATCCGTAAGGTAGGTAAGTTATCTAATATGTAGGGATATATCTCATATCCATTAAGAGGAGTTATGGGCGACATTGCAGCTATAGCTGCAAGTAATCTAATAACACCTCGACCACCAACATCTTTAACGATTGCTGCTTCCCTCCTTTACATCGCTTTTCATTTTATTTTTGTTTCCCATTTTTTTTCTTTTCGTTTACTTTTCAAAATTTTAACCCCTACCCCCTTGGTTCATTTCCATTATACCAATTTTCCCTCTTAAATCATTTTCATTATAACAAACTTCTCTCTTGATTCATCTGCATTATACCTATCCTCTCGCTTGGAAATTCACAATGTTCGCAATATTCGTTATATTTATATGAAAAAAAGGATCTTAAATTAAGCAAAAGTTTAGTAATATATTTAAAAAAAGACACGGCTACATACATACCTATACAAAAAAATCTAAATTATAGTGGATAAAGCAGAGAAAGTGAACAACTATTGTTACATAATTTGATGATTTAGTAACTGTGTATTTTAAATAAAAAAGACAAGTTACAGCTTTTGTACAAAAAATATTAGAATTAGCAATTAATTAGATGAGAGATCAGCAATCATAAATTAAAAAGTGTGTTTAGTAATAAATAAAGGAAAATTAAAAAAAACGACGATCGGGAGGAACAAAAAAGCAATAAAATGAAGAAAGAAAAAAAGAAGAAGAAACACTAACTAAAAAATGAGAAATAGAAGTTTGTGCTGCAAGAAATCATTATTTATTTTTCTCAGTTAAGTAGTTTTTTTTATTATTTCCAACTATTTAATATCTAATATAATATATATATATATCAATAAATTATATTAGATATTAAATAAACTAGAAAATGTTTCATTGCATTCATACCTTCAATAAATAATCGCAAAAATTTTAAATTGAAAATAAAGTATAAAGAAAATTTTTTTAAAAAAAATGTATTTAAAAAAAAAAGAAAAAAGGGGAAATTAAAACCACAACATAATTTTAAAAGAACTAAGTAAATGGAAATTAAAGATATAAAGAACAGAAAATTCTATAAGGTTTAACTATAAATATATAAAAAAGCTACGTTACATTCAAAAATACTATAAAAATTGGCAGAATTATCTAAAATGAGATTGAAATGCAAATGAAAATAAGAGAAATCAAATTGCAACCCCTTCTTAAATGTAATTTATTTATATTCAATAGAAAAAAAAAGAAATATAATGACTTCATGGCTGAAGCATTATCAGCTTGAAGCCATAAGTCGTATCTAATTAAATTTGTTACGATTTTTTGTCTTGAAAATTTTGTATGATCATATGGGCATTTTTCTCTAATTGATGGTGTGCTTGTGTAACTGATATCTTTGATATTTCTAATTCTGTTACCATGGAATGAATTATTAATTAATATTTTTACATTTTTATAAAACTAATAATATTTTTAAATACCATATTTGGATATTGTAATAAGTACCACTGACATGTAATGTCATATGGTAGTTAGTTAAACGTTAACCATCAACGTGCACACATCGTATTGATTATAATAATTAAATAATAAAGAACTAAAGCATAATTAAATAATAAATAATTGTATTTATTACATGGTGTCAGAAGTGGGATTTATATCACCGGATAAAGAATTAATAAAATACACGGACAGAAAACAAAAAAATTATCGGATTGAAATTTTGTCAAGTCGGCATAACGTGCTTTGTCAAAAAAATCATTTCTATTTCATCGGAAGAAAATCTAGTCAAAACCATTTCATCGGGCAAAAATACCATTTCATCGGGACAGATAAAGCATCGGGAAGGTCTTTCATCGGATTATTTTGTAGGATTTATTAAAAATATTGGAATAATTTTACATATTTGGACGCCATGACAAACAACAACGAACGTGTTCCATGTGAATTGGATTGCACAAATTTGGTAAGTGAGTGGACCACATAGAAAAGAGAATTTCATGATGGTGTACATGATATGGTGTACATGATTTCAAGTGGAAAGTCGAATCAACCAGAGATAACAAAAATAGCAACATTCATCTGGCTGATTGGTACACAAGGTGCCAACATCTACAATACGTTATTTCCGAACGATGGAACAACCGACTCATTGCTTGGTACACAACGTATGCAAAATAACGTTGGGGTAAATGCAGCCAACGGAACTGTGGCACATGTGGAAGAACAAATCGTGCAACGCACTTTGGACGATGTTTTCCGACGATTTGACGAACATTGCATTCCACAGAAAAATGTGGCAATGGAATCATACAAGTTTAATGGTATCGTTCAAAAAGAAAAGCAGTCGTTTGGTGAATTTGAAACTGAATTACGAACACAGTTACGCCGTTGCGACTACACATGCGAGTGTGGTACATCGTACGAGAACAGAATGCTACGCGATCGCATTATCATCGGTTTGCACGACAACAAATTACAATTGAAACTGCTGGACGGCCGTGATGACTCACTAACAAGGGTGATTGAAATTTGCAAAACGTTCGAGGCAGCAAATGCGAACAAAAGCCTTCTGAACAACAAGCCAACTGTGTCTAGTATGGTGACGTCGACTGAATCGACCGTTCATGTTGTAAATCGCTTTTGTTACAATTGTGGTGAAACATGGACAACAAAACACACCGGGGTCTGTAGGGCAAGGGGCCAAAATTGCAAATGCTGTGGCAAAATTGGGCACTTTCAACAGATGTGCCGCCAATAGCAAAAGAAGAACAACATCATTGGTGGTGGAAACAACACTTACATTGGAAGTGGCAATGACAGTAACGCAAAACGCAACGTGTCAACACTCAGCTGGTGAGTCGCTTGATAATGAGATGTTGACACGCACTCATAGTAATAAGAATCATAAACTTAGTTTTAGAATAAGTTCAGTGAATACGAAGTGGACAAAGGAATACATTGTTGGTGATCAAAGACCGGTTGTAGTAACATTCAAAATCGATTCTGGGTCGGATGCAAACTGTATTCCACTGGCTGTCGCAGAAAAATTAAAAGTTTCTATTTACAATAAAAATAATAAATATACAGTACTTGATTATAATAACAATGCAATTAAAATTCATGGAACGACTAAATTAAAATGTGTTGATAAAAAAACAAAATTAAAGTTTTTTGCTAAATTTATTGTAGTAAATAATGATCATGAACCAATACTACGGTTGGACACTTGCATGGAATGGAATTTGATTAAACGGATGGATATTAACACAATTACTTGTTTACCGGGTGAAAAAGAAAAATTGATTGAAAAAAAATGGAATTTGTTTCATAGAACTGGCAAATTTCCCGGAAAATTTTCGATCCATTTACGTAAGGATTCTAAGCCGATTTTGCATTATAAAAAAAGAATACTATTGGCACTTTGTGACAAATTAAAGACGGAATTGGATCAAATGGTACGGGATGAAATCATTTCACGTGTGGATTATCCAACAGATTGGGTCAATAACTTGTAGGTAGTGGAAAGAGTAAATGCGGGACGTTTGCAAATCTGTCTGGATCCAAAGCCACTGAATGCATGTATAAAACGTGAGCATTTTCTCATTCCAACAATCGATTACTTCACGTCAAAATTGCCTAATAAAAATATTTTCATTATTCTTGACCTAAGCAGCGCATTTTGGCATATGGAATTGTATAAAAAAAGCTCACAGTTGAGAACATTTATGACTCCGTTTGGTCGATACAAATTTAATCGTGTCCCATATGGGTTAAATTGTGCGCCGGAAATGTTTCAAAGGAAAATGATTTAAATTTTCGGGGATTTAAACGGAGTGTTGATTTATTTTGATGACATGGTCATCTTTGCCAGTAATGAAACGGAATATGATGCAATTCTAAATACAGTATTTGAGCGGGCACGTAAAAATAATGTTAAATTTAACCCAGAAAAAATACAATATAAACAAAAAAGTGTGAAATTCATGGGAAACACTATATCATTGGGCGAAATCAGACCGCTCGCTAAATACATGGATGCAATTCTTGGAATGAAAAAACCAAGTGACAAAAACTCGGTGCTACGACTCTTGGGCCTTTTAAAATACATTGCGCGATTTATTCCAAATTTGTCAAAAATAACGGCTAATTTGAGAAATTTAACGCGAAATGATACAATATTTGAGTGGAAAAGTGAACATGAAGTGGAATTCAATGCGTTGCTTAGGGTGTTGTCATCGGATTCAGTGTTGGCTATTTATGATCCAAATAAACCAGTTATTGTGCAAACAGATGCATCAAGGGACGGGTTGGGCTATATCCTGATTCAAGAGGGCCGGCCAATTGCGTTCGCGTCACGAACGCTCAGCAAAAGCGAACAAAAATGGGCACAAATAGAAAAGGAATTATTGGCCATCGTTTTTGCCTGTAATAGGTTTCACTTCTTCCTATATGGACGCGAATTCACAGTTGAAAGTGATAACATGCCACTGCAGACGCTGGTAAAGCGTGACATTGACGATGTAACGGCACGACTTCAGCGAATGTTTATGTTTTTGTTAAAATATCCAAACATGAAAGTAACATATAAGCCGGGCAAAGATATGCTTATTGCCGACTGCCTATCACGAGCACAATTGCCGGAAGTCGTTGAGGACAATGAATTGTCCAGTATAATTCATTCAATAACCAAATCGGTTTGTGTGTCCGAGGACAACTACAATTATTATCGGTAAATCATAAAAAATGATGAAAAATACAAAAGAATTTGTCGTTACGTCGAGAATGGGTGGCCACTTATCATCAACTTGATGGTTTTGGTCAGAAATTCCATAAGCTTAAAACGGAACTGCACTTTGAAAATGACCTATTATTTTACAATCAGCGCCTAGTAATCCCAACTAAGCTACAGAATAGGGTGGCGGGGTGGCTCCATGGGCCACATCTTAGTATCGAAAAAACACTCTCACGGGCTCGAATGCTGTACTATTGGTCGGGAATGAACACGCAAATAAGAGAATTGAGTGAGTCATGTTCGGTATGTGAAAAATTCAAGAAAAACAATCAGAAAGAGCCATTGCGTCAGGAAGAATCGCCAAAATATCCGTATCAACGCGTGTCAATGGATCTTTTTGAATATGCTGGACATGATTTCATTGCAGTAATCGCCACTTACTCAAATTATCTGTTATCGTACAGACTCAATAATAGAACATCAAAGCACATTATTTAGGGACTCAAGGGATTATTCAATCGCATTGGATATCCAACATCCATAAGTGCCGATAATGTTCCATTTGCCTCTGGTGAATTTGGCAAATTCGCATCTGAGTACAACATAAAATTCAATATTTCAAGCCCACCACAAAGTAATGGGTTATCGGAAAAGGCTGTTGGCATTGCAAAAATCATCTTAAAAAGGTGTTACGAATCAAATGAAGTCGCTCGGTTCCAATATCGATTGCTCGAATATAACACCACGCCGGTGGCAAGCATGCAATTCACACCATCTGAATTGTTTTTTGGTAGACTGATAAAGTCCGGATTGCCAGTGTCCAGCTCTTTGTTGGTGAGAAAAAATATAGGAGAAGGGGAAGTCCGGAAGAAAATTGAAAATAAAAAGGGAAAGCAGGAATACTATTATAATCGGAATGCAAAATTATTGCCAACATTAAATGTTGGATATAAAATAATTTTTAAAAAAAACTCAAAGGAATGGAACTATGGGACGATTGTTGGAAATGTAAACGGGAAGTCATACATAATCAGGGACAGTTTTGATCATCACTTTAGATGCAATAGACGATTCATTGCAAAGACAAAAAACACCGGATACAGTGCAAGTGAATTACTACTGGTAGAGGGTATGTTAACTGATGGTGCGGTAGAACATGTTTCAAAAAATAAACCAATAACATCATCGTGTGAACAACCAATGAACGTTGGTCCGGATATTGCAATTGATGGGGCGAATGAGCCGCGGCAATTGGTGGCCGACGACGGGGTGTTTGTACCGGTGCGAGACGTATGTGACACCCCTGACAATAATGTCTCGGAAACAGAGCCTGATTCTGAACCAGCACAACAGTCAGTCAATGTACCGCCAGAATAGCTGGAATTAAGAAGATCCCGATATGGTCGTGTTATCAGGCCCACAAAAAAATACGGATTTGATTAGTCAGTACACGTGATTAAATTCGGTTAATCATTTATTTATAATTGATCAAAACCATATAATTTAAAAAAAGCGTGTAATGAGTGCGTTCAACATGTCAGGCGACCACTGACATGTAACATAATGTCATATGGTAGTTAGTTAAACGTTAACCATCAACGTGCACAGATCGTTTTGATTATAATAATTAAATAATAAAGAACTAAAGCGTAATTAAATAATAAATAATTGTATTTATTACAGATATACTTACATGAAAAAAAAAAAATCGTATAACTTTTTTTTATTTTGGTAAATTTACCGGAAACATTAAATTTTCAAGCAAACAAAAAATTTTGTTATATAGAATAGAAACACAAAGAGTAAACTTATTTGTATAATTATTAGTTATGAACAACTTATTCTCTATAATAGTTTAAACAAAAAAGAAACTTTTTGTAGAATGATTTATAGTTCAGCATGGATTGACAAGGTTTTTTTTTCCACTCCCGCCTCCGATTCCGAGTAACCATATTCCTTCCTCATTTTAATAGCATGATTATGAGCTGAGTGCGAAAGGAAAGTCGCCATTATAAGTATGAAAAGGGCAGGACTTCTAGCAACAGATAAGTCAACGAGGTACTAAGGGTGGTTTTGGTGTTGATCAGGAAGGACACAATTAACATTTACTAACATTAAATTAATTAAAATTTCACAACACAAGCCAATCTCTTATTCGTCTTAGAGTTAAAGCAAATCAAAAATGTTATAATCTCCTCATTAACGTAACGCAAAAATGTACCACGGACGAGCATCGAAGATAAATAACTTATTTCTAATAGCTTTTTTTGCTTTATATAAAATAAGTAAATGATTTGTGGTCATTAAATAAAGCAAGTTTTAAAATAAGAAAAGATAAATATGAAAATAGAAACTAAAGCACTACTATTAAAGAATTGCATTTTTTTCAGTTAGTAAATTATGTGTTTCTGACATTTAGTATGTATATATGTGTATACATACGGAGTAAGTTACATAGCTACTGTAAATTTTTAAAAACATACCTGTAAAAAACAATTAATTTAAATTTAGTTGATTTAAATATAAAAGTTAAGATTAAAAAAAAAGAAAAAAAGAGATTTTTTCAGTTAGTAAATTATATATGTGTTTCATTACTGTATGAAGCAAAAAATATAAAAACGTTAGGTTTAGTCGAAGTACGAGTATACAAACGTTCTAAATATACTTTAATTTCCTTATAATGTTTCCTTTATAAAATTGCGACAAACACCTGAAAAAGCCAACAGCCATCCGAAACACAAAAATATCAATACACCCGTATTGACGAAAGACAAGAACCCGAAATACGTGTAAATATACACATAATAGCTGCATTATAAAAACTGCACAAAAATAAGCAGCAGGATAGCTCTAGCTGACCGATCATCTGTTAAGTGAAGATAAAAACAACTCAAATAAATTATTTAGCATGTAAATTAAAATCAATATTAATTTTTTGAATTTATTCGCATCCGTGATAACAAATAAATTTGGTGCAATCAAAAAAATTAAAACTTGATTTATTATTTAAGGCTAGTCAGTAACAATAATATTGTTACTGAATAGATAGATTTAAGAAAAGAAAAAGCAAGTATATGTTTTGTGTTAATACACTTATACACATAAGTGTATTTTACGAGGGTCGTTTCCTAAGAAAAAAAAAGAAAAAAACTGTTTTTAAAAAAAAAAATTTTATTTTTCAACATAATCCCCTTTTAGCTCTATACACTTTTCCAACCGTTTTTCCAAAATTTTTATCCCGTCCAAAAAATAGGATTTCGGAAGTTCTGCAAAATACTCATCCGTTTGAGCAATGACGTCCTCGTTGGAAGTGAACCGTCGTCCGCCAAGCCATTTCTTCAGATTGGGGAAAAGAAAATAGTCACTCGGAGCCAAATCTGGTGAATAAGCGGGATGCTGCAACAATTCCATTCTCAATTCCACAATTTTAGCCATGGAAACAGCGCAGGTGTGCACACGCGCATTGTCCTGATGCAAGAGGATTTTTTTCTTCTTCAGATGGTGGCGTTTCTCTTTGATTTCCTCGCTCAACCGTTGCAATAACGACGCGTAATACGCTCCTGTTATTGTTTTTCCTTTTTCCAAGTAGTCGATAAAAATGATGCCCTGCGAATCCCAAAAGACCGTGGCCATCACCTTGCCGGCCGATGGCACAGCTTTTGCCTTCTTCGGAGCCCGTGCACCCTTGAAAATCCACTGTGATGACTGTCTCTTCGTTTCTGGAGTGTAGTAGTGTATCCAGGTTTCGTCCACAGTGACATATCGACGAAGGAATTCGGCAGGATTGCGATGAAAGAGTGCCAACATAGCCTCAGAGTCCACTGCACGATTGCGATTATTCTCCTCTGAGAGCAAACGCGGCACCCATCTTGCCGAAATTTTTTTCACAGACAATTTTTCATGCAAAATTGAAGCGACTGTACCTTGTGATATGCCCGTGGCCTCAACTAATTCGCGCACTTTAATTCGCCGAATCTTCTAAATCAGATCGTGGATTTTGTCGATGATTTCAGGAGTAGACCCCTCAACTGGGCGTCCTGAACGATGTTCATCTTTTGTGGATGAACGGCCACGTTTAAATTCATTCACCCAATTGTAAACCGTCGCAAACACAGTTGCAGATGTGCCATGAACTGCATCCAACTCGGCTTTGTTTTCTTTCGGGCTTAAACCTTTCAAATGGAGATGTTTGATGACAGCCCTAAACTCGCTTTTTTCCATTGTTATGCACAAATAAATGTCGTTAACTTTAATCGACTTTAACTTCAGCTTTCCTGTCGATACTGCTACTTACAAAAAAAAAAATCTTTACCGACACTACGAGCGCAATTTCTTGGATTTTCTAAGGACTTATTGAACGACCCTCGTATTTAAGATATATTAACATATATGAAGAATATAGGGATTTGAGCCATTGTCTAATTTATAACTAATTAAACATATATTGTAATAAAGTTATTTTTATATTTTTCATAAACAAATTTTATTTCATAGCATTTTTCCATTAATATTAAAAGTTTATATAAATACTAATCACTTAAAATTTAAGTATCATAATATACACGTACGTAAAAATAAATATATTCAAAAAGTAGACAGAATTCGAACTTGAATCAGTTTTATATACATTTTTGAAAATTTTTTTCTTCTCATGCATAAATTTAATTTAGTTTCTACAAAATTATATATAAAAAATTTTTTCTTTTATGAATTCATTAATTTAATCTTCAAAGTTCGAAAAAATTACATATTTATTGCAGATATGAACCTCGAAGTATCTTATTGAGTATTTATGACATTTCTTAATTCATCATTTCGCATTATTCAGTTATTTTATTGCGTTTTATCGTTATTATTGACTTATTAACTAACATATGTATCATAGTCATTGAGTATTATTTATTGATGTTTTAATTTTTTTTGGATTTTTTTAAATGTTTTTCTTTATTTGCCGTATTTTCTTTTGAATATTTATGTATCATTGGACTTTATAACTAAAATTATAAAGATGTATCATTGGACTTTATAAAGGGGATATAATAGTATAAAGAGATGTATTGCAAAACTAAATCAGCATTATTTATGGAAAAATATGAAGATAATGGTTAAGCAATACATAAATAAGTGCGAAAATTATTCAAAAAATAAAGTTGTTAAATACACAAAAATACCTTTAATAATAAAGGAAACTTCTAACAGTAGTTTCGAAATGGTATCAATTGATACAGCAGGATCACTAAGCCTATTGCAGGGATACAGATATATCATTCTGTATATATATATATATACAGAATGAATGAATACCTCATTATGTTTTTGCATACAATACGACTCTACATAAGGAGACTAAATATATTTCATATGATCTTGCTGTCGGTGGAACTGCATCCATACCAAAAATCATAAATAAAGCTGAACCGAGGATAAATTAAAACATAGATGACTATGTAATGCAACTTCAGCTTTAACTAAACAGGGCACAAGAAATAGGGAAAAATAGACTCATATAAGCAAAGTTTAAAGAAAAGCCACATGACCACAAAACTGGTAATCCTTCCTCGTTCAACGTAAATGATTTAGTATATCTAAAACAAGAAAATTGGAAAAAAAATGAAAGTCCATAAGAAGGCTTCTATCCCATAATTAGAAGAAACGGAGTAAATTCGGAAATAAAAATTACACGCGAATGGTACATAATAATAATTTAAAGAAAAATATGAGTACCACATGATTCATGTAACAAATTCCCACTGCTGAAGTAACAATATAAAAATTTAGAACCAACATATAAGTAAATAAAGTAAATAAATTAAAAAAATTAAATAGATAAATGAATAGATAGGAGTTGTGTTTAAACTCTTGAACAGAGCGGTCGCGTTATTGCTTTCGGTGTAGAAAAATCCATTGTGATAAATTATTATTATTGAAGTGAAAGTCTCTATGTATTAAGTGGTGCTATATCACGTCGTAAGACAAAATAACACCGGTCGCCCACGACCATTGGGATTGAGATACGATACGCTCAATCAGCGCAACCATAACTGAGAGTACTAACCAATTAACTGAATTGTTTAGCAGTTAGTAATCATTTATAAGCTGATTACCCCAACTGCTAGTGGCGAGGCCTACCTTAAACCTCTGATGTCATAAGCAGTGACATCGCCCGAGATAAGTGCAAAGTATTGCTACTTTTGCCAGTCATCTCCCTTCCGCGATCCGTAGATCGTACCCGCGATATGGGTGTCAACCACAGCCACCACGTGAATGCCTAAGCAACCTCTCCAATAACCGAGCACAGAACTAATTCATTCACTCCACAGAACAACAGGTTCGACTCCACTTGCATTAGCATATAGACAAATATTATGCTTTCAAAATGCAGCTTCAACGCCAAGACCTCAAAGATCTGTTCCATGTTTGAACTTCGTTCTGTCGGGCAACTCGGTTCCCGTGGTACCTACTTTTTTTATTAGAGTACTTCAGGTCTGTACCCCGCTCAGTGAGCAGTGGACAGCAATCTTATAACCTGCTGACCTTTTTACACTCTCTATTTCTTCAGTACTCATCCACTATCTTTCCATCATTTTGTGCATACATAAATATATGGACCCCTTCATTAATACCATAAAATATCACTTTCGGTCACATATTTACTATAGCCCCCTTCCAGCATTGCTGTCTTCAGGATGTGCATATATAAATATATATATATACTTCCGCGGGGGGCGGATATTGAAGTGAAAGTGTTTCATCTAATTGCGTGGAAAAAAAAGAGAGAAAAACAGTGTACAGACTATAAATAGACTACAAATAGAATAACTGCATTTCGCCGAGTTAAATTTGCATAAGCAGAGGCTGCATAGCAGTACTCTGCTTGTGCACATTTTCAGTGAACAATAAAACTGTTGATAAACGAGAAAAGACAAGAGTTTACGTACGCACGATTATGCCGCGTAAGCGATAAACGACACCGTCTATTAGATCTACGGATTCCGTTACGGATTCTGCCACATTCATAAAGCCAACTGGCAGAGATAGACAAGTATCGGGAAAGCGGCTCTCATCCCAAAAACTCCAAACCTCCAAAGAAGCAAAAGCAAGTAGCGGAGCCAACAACTAGCCAGCCATCGTGCAGCAACAGATTTGCTGCTTTAGCAAATCTATTGCTGCACGATGGCTGGCTAGTCACAAATCTTTTCAGTTCATCAGCATTTTTCGGTATGGAATAGTTTTTCTCATATATTTTAATGGATGCCTCCCATTTGTATATTCATCGTGTCACTCTGGACTCTTCCAATTTTTCCGGTTTAGTTCGTTTAAAAATGTTTTTATTCTGTTGAAATTTTCTTAAATATCCTTATGTAAAACATTTTCTTATCTCTCTTTTGGTACATGTTTTAATAGTTGCCTCCACTAGTATATTTATTGTTTCATCATAGTTGCTCAATTCCAAGATGAATAGTTTATAGTCAATCTTTACTTAGTATTTTACTAGAAAGTCTCTTCCTATTATGTCATCTATGACTACTGGCAGGTTACGATTGATTATATGGAACTCGTGTTTAATTATTTTATTTTTGTACTTTAATTTCGTGAACACCAAATTTCTTATATAAATATAACATGAAATTCTGAGTTGTGTTTGAACTCTTGAACAGAGCGGTCACGTTTTTGATTTCGGTGTAGAAAAATCCATTGTGATAAATTGTTATTATTGAAGTGAAAGTGTCTCATTTAATTGCGTGGAAAAAAGAGAGAGAAAAAACAGTGTACAGACTATAAATAGACTACAAATAGTATAACTGCATTTCGCCGGGCTATATTTGCATAAGCAAAGGCTGCATAGTGGTACTCTGCTTGTGCACATTTTCAGTGAACAAAAAAACTGTTGATAAACCAGAAAAGACAAGAGTTTACATACGCACGATTATGCCGCGTAAGCGGTCAACGACACCGTCTATTAGATCTACGGATTCCGTTACGGATTCTGCCACATTCATAAAGCCAACTGGCAGAGATAGACAAGTATCGGGAAAGCGGCTCTCATCCCAAAAACTCCAAACCTCCAAAGAAGCAAAAGCAAGTAGCGGAGCCAACAACTAGCCAGCCATCGTGCAGCAACAGATTTGCTGCTTTAGCAAATCTATTGCTGCACGATGGCTGGCTAGTCACAAATCTTTTCAGTTCATCAGCATTTTTCGGTATGGAATAGTTTTTCTCATATATTTTAATGGATGCCTCCCATTTGTATATTCATCGTGTCACTCTGGACTCTTCCAATTTTTCCGGTTTAGTTCGTTTAAAAATGTTTTTATTCTGTTGAAATTTTCTTAAATATCCTTATGTAAAACATTTTCTTATCTCTCTTTTGGTACATGTTTTAATAGTTGCCTCCACTAGTATATTTATTGTTTCATCATAGTTGCTCAATTCCAAGATGAATAGTTTATAGTCAATCTTTACTTAGTATTTTACTAGAAAGTCTCTTCCTATTATGTCATCTATGACTACTGGCAGGTTACGATTGATTATATGGAACTCGTGTTTAATTATTTTATTTTTGTACTTTAATTTCGTGAACACCAAATTTCTTATATAAATATAACATGAAATTCTGAGTTGTGTTTGAACTCTTGAACAGAGCGGTCACGTTTTTGATTTCGGTGTAGAAAAATCCATTGTGATAAATTGTTATTATTGAAGTGAAAGTGTCTCATTTAATTGCGTGGAAAAAAGAGAGAGAAAAAACAGTGTACAGACTATAAATAGACTACAAATAGTATAACTGCATTTCGCCGGGCTATATTTGCATAAGCAAAGGCTGCATAGTGGTACTCTGCTTGTGCACATTTTCAGTGAACAAAAAAACTGTTGATAAACCAGAAAAGACAAGAGTTTACATACGCACGATTATGCCGCGTAAGCGGTCAACGACACCGTCCGTTAAATCTACGGATTCCGTTACGGACTCTGCCACATTCATAAAGCCGACTGGCAGAGATAGACAAGTATCGGAAAAGCGGCTCTCATCGCCAAAAACTCCAAAACCTCCAAAGAAGCAAAAGCAAGTAGCGGAGCTAACAACTAGCCAGCCATCATGCAGCAACAGATTTGCTGCTTTAGCGCTTCCTGATGCAATTGCTTCTAATGGCGATATTGGGGCGGAGAATCAGATTACATCGCCCATTTATATTAAAAACGTCACCAATTTTGGTGATTTAGGCCGTGCCATTGACAAACTCATTGGTACGAATGAATTCACATGCAAGGCCCTTTCAAAAGGTCTTGCAATTTATACAGAGAGCGGCGCTTCTTACAGATGTGTCGTTAAGTACTTGGACGGGACTAAATCGGAATTTCACACATATCAGCTGAAAAATTTAAACCCTTTCCGTGTAGTGATTCGCCACCTACATCATCCTACGCCGATGGAGGATATCAAAAACGAGTTGGAAGTGCTTGGTTTCGTTGTACGCAACATTAATAACGTGAAAACCAAACGTCAAGAGGGTCGATCTCTTCCACTATTTTTTGTGGACTTGGAACCCTTAGCGAGGAACAAAAAAATTCTGAAAATAGACACTTAATTCTACACAAAAATTTAAGTTGAGGAACAATATCCGCAAAAGCATATTGTGCAATGCCACAAGAGCCAGGAATTTGGACACACCAAAGCCTATTGTAGGCACCTGCCTAAATGTGTCAAATGTGCTGGTGAACATTTGACATCTACATGCTTAAAAGAGAGGACAAATGCAGCCAAGTGTGTCCACTGCATGGGTGCTCATCCAGCAAACTATAAGGGTTGTGCTACCTACAAGACCCTACAAGCAAAAATAAAACCACAGAGAGCAAAAATTCCGCATACAAGCTACGTAGTACCGACCATTTCATATGCATCAGTAGCATCAGGTCAACCTCAACACCGACAACAACAACAGCAACAACAACAGCAACAACAACACCAGATACAGCAACAGCAGCAGCAGCAACATCAACAACTACAGCAGCCACAACAGCAACATCAACATGGACAAAATTCGAATACTAATATCCCGTCAGGAGTCTCCGAAATTCAACAAGAACCAGCAATATCAGCAGCCAAAAGTACAACAACAACAACAATATAGTAAGAACTATATTCCCCCTCCGTCATTTTCGTCCCACGATATATCCTCATTGTTCTCCCAATTAACTAACTCACTTGTACAGGAATTAAATAAAATTCTAACACCTCTTGTAAATGCGTTAATGTCCAATGTGTCAACTTTATCGTCCACCGTTCAGACATAAATGTCGTCCTGTACTGCAAATTCCCTTATAATCCTCCTTTGGAATGCTAATGGACTGAGTTCCAAACGACCAGAACTTGACTTATTACTACATGACAAACGAATAGACGTAGTACTTATAACAGAAATATACTTAACATCTAGGTCCAACTTCTACATACGAGACTACATAACGTTCAGGACTGACCATCCTGACAATACTGCCCACGGTGGCAGTGCTATCCTCATGAGAAATTCCTTATCGTTTTATTTTTATTCCTATATTGCAGAAAATTTTCTTCAATCCACCGCAATATCAATTGATTGCTCCCCTGTCTCCTTAACTGTTGCCGCAACCTATTTTCCTCCTAATAAACTCCCTTGAATTTAGGTCATTTTTCCAAGCTCTTAGGAATTCCTTCATTTCTGGAGGTGACTTAAACGCCAAAGACCCACAATGGGGCTGTCGAGTCTCCAATCCCGGTGTAATTATCCTTAACTAAGTGATTTCATCCTCTCCCTACCAAGTCATTTCTCCTCTGACTCCCACATACTGGCCAATTTCCCGATCTAAGCTTCCTGATATTCTAGATTACTTTTTAAGTAGTCCCATAAATTCCTCCAATATTCAAGTTAATTCCCTTCTAGATCTTAAATCTAAACATAGCCCTCTTCTACTAATCCTCGATTCCCAACCCACTCCAAAAGTCAATGCGCCGATACTTATTTATGGACCAATTGACTGAGAATTATTCAAACAATATATTGACGAGCATTTAGACTTACGACAAAGCTTAAAAACAGAACACTGAACAAACTGCAAAAAGAACTACATGACGAAATCACAAAATGCTATACAGAACGTTTCAGAAACTACACTTCAACCCTAACGAAAAATAGAACTTTGTAGACTGGTACAAGACAAATACTATCTTATAGAAAAACAAAGTACCTAGCACAAACATTTACTGCACATAGTAAATGTTTGCTGAACACCTTGCACAAACATTTACTCCACATAAGGACATATTAAACAGGACTCATTGCACTACAAACGAGACGGAACTATGCATTCTCTTACCCATGAGTCTTTCCCCGAAGGCAATCACTCCTTCCGAAGTTGCCAATTTAATCAAGCTCCTTCCCAAAAACAAAGCTCCTGGCTATGATCTGATTACCTCCCATATAATCCAACAACTCCCTAAAAGAGCAATAGTGTTCAATGCCACAATATATAACTCTAATCTAAGAACAATACATTTCCCAATCGTCTGGAAATTTGCCATCATTAAAATGATCCCTAAGCCGAATAAACCAATAAACCGCCACACTTCCTACAGGCCAATAAGTCTCCTCTCAGTACTCTCAAAAATCTTTGAAAAAATCCTCCTTCGCCGCTTACATCCTCTACTCGAACCTTAAAATTTAATTTTTAATCACCAATTTGGTATCCGCGCCGAGCACTCCACTACCCAGCAGTGTCATCGAGTTGTCGATTTCATTGCATCCTCTTTAGAAAGAAAAGAGTACTGTCCCGGTGTGTTTCTTGATATAAGTCAAGCTTTTAATAGAGTTTGGCACCCGGGTCTACTCTGGAAACTCAAGAGGTTCCTTCCTTTTACCTATTTCCTAATCCTAAGATTATTCCTTTCCAACCGACACTTCTAAGTAAATGAATCCAACAAACTCTCCAATATCTCTCCGATATTGGCTGTGGTTCCTCAGAGTAGCATACTTGGACCCATCTTCTACAACATTTTCACATCCGATATCCCAATCTGCCCTAATACCTTCTTTGCTGGATACACCTTGCATCTAGCGAAAATCCCCAACATCCTTCCAAGACTCTTCAAATCCAAATCCAAATCCTCCAGAACTGGTTTACTAAGTGGAGAATAAAAGTCAATGAACGTAAATCTATCCAGGTAACTTTTACTCTCCGTCGTGAGACATTCCCTCCCATATATCTTAATGGAAATGGCATACCACAACACACCGAAGGTACCTAGGACTGAACTTAGGCAAACGCCTGACATGGAACCCACATAAAATACTTAAAAGACAAGAACTTAAAAGACGATACCTAAAACTACTTCGACTTTTAGACAAACGTTCCAAACCTACTATAGACAGCAAAGTACTGTTATACAATACCTTTCTGAAACCTATATGGACATACGGACTAGAACTCTGGGGATCTACTAAGCCTTCTAATTCCCGTCCAATCCAATCCCTTCAATCAAAAATACTCCATACAATTGTCGTGGCCCTCTTTTATGCTCGCAATACTGTTATTCATCGTGATCTTAAAGTCCCATTTGTTTTTGACGTGGCTGTATCTCGTTATAAAAAGTTCCGTTCCTGTATCCTCAATCATAATAATCCTCTTGTTCAAGAACTATCCTCCATTTCCTTCCCTAGAAATACCCATCGAAAACTTAAGCGTCACTGGTCGCTTAAGTTTTCGATGGGCTTTACTGAGGCCTAACTGAAACAGGAGGAACTCAGCAGGAGGAACTTCATTGGATGTTTACTCCCCACAACCTTTCAAGTTAATTAATACTATTGCTCAAATTTGCTTATTACTATGTTGTAGTTGTAAATATCTAAAAAAATAAAAAAAATGAATAGATAAAATAAATAAGTAAGTATTTAGAAAACAATGACGATTAAAAATTAACTGCGACTAAATATTTATAATTAAATGTAAAAAATTAATGTGTTTGATAAATAAGAATGTATATGACACAAATGTATGCATAAATAAAAGATAAATAAACAATTGCCCTCTATATTTAATATATAATTCTACTTATAAAAGTAGAATTATAATTTAACGTCAATTATATCCCATATACAGAACTTTGGTAGTTAGGGCGGCTGTACGATTGGCATATCACACCACCTTGAAAAATGCCTTGTCTCATGCGTTGAAGGTAGAGGCAGTTCGCCAGGATGCGAAAACGCACCCGGTTAGAGCAGTTATGGTCGAAGGTACTGGTGCAAGTCTAAGTGACCGCCTTTCGATTGTAAGGTGCTATCAATGTGAGAAACTGGGCCACATTAGATCAAACTGCTCGGATTCGCAAGTGCCAAACACATTGAATCCGGGACTAGCAAATGACACCGCATAGATGAATTAAGGAAACGAATAAATGCCAGAGCAGAGAGGCTCTATATCTATAGTTAATCGATAATGCCTTTCGAGATGCTTCTATATCTATAGTTAATCGATAATGCCGTATCGATTAGCTATAGATATAGAAGCATCTCGAACGGTCATCGGTTCAAAGATATCATTAATGACTGTATAATGGGATTGGACTTTATGGTATGAGAAAGTCCGGAGACTCTGGTACCAGTTTAATTACTAAAATACTTTATCTGAAGGGCATGTTCGTAGTGTAATGGTGGAAAAGTTCAATAATAGACTACCGTGGATAACTGTTTGTATGTTGGTGAAATCATCATATCCTGTGCTGGAGCATATAATAAATTTGAGCGATGAAAATTTTGTTGTTGAGAAAAACGCAGTGGTAGTCAGTGCCGGAGATTCATACATACTTTAGAATTCATATACATATGTGTGTATATATTACGGTTCAAAATGAGATTCTATATAGCTAGTTATATAAAAGACTGTAGACTTTGTATTATCATTTGTATTCAATTAGTCGTTATATATACTAATTTTTTAATAATTAAGGCGTTTTCCTTTGGACCAATTTTAGTAGTCCGGACTAGTTGTAGCTGTCATCATCTAGTCCACCTCGAACGAACGACCACTTCGAACGGAGAGTTACGTATACAATTTACGTTAGGTGGATTCTAGTTGCTAAAGTGAAAAAACCCGATTTTTGCGGGTTTGTTGGTTATGTTGAAGTGTCATATTTTTGTAATATTTACTTTATTCGTGCAGAAAAAGCGAAGAGAAATGGAGTCAAATATTAATCGAGTGGGTTTTTACATAAAAAATAAATGCAAATTTATAAACTGACTGCTTTACATGTTGCTATGGAATTGTTACACGTTCTGGAAGGTAGGAATAATTTACTTTTATGTGATTCTTCAGAGTCAAGCGAGACATCAGATTCTGATGATGATGTGCCTCTAGGTATTAAAAAAGGTAGAGTTGAAAATTATGTGGATGTAATTGAAAATTACACGGATTCGGTATTCAAAAAACACTTCAGATTAAGCAGATTTGTCGCCGAAAGGATTATGGGTATGTAGTTTTCATTATAAACACTAATTTAATGAATAAGTGTTGTAAATATTGCACTCTTTTAGCTGAATACAGTGTTTTTAGACCGTCCAAGGCGTGGAGGACGTGCTGCTGTTTAAATATACATCACGTCTTGGTTTCTGGCAAATACTGAAACGTACCGACAAATTGGAACAGATTTAATGTAACAAAAAGCTCTGTCCATCGAATTTTATACCGCGTCGTGAAATGGCTTGTCATTAGGGTAGCCAACAGCATCCGAGATGCAAAATAACCAGATCCAATTCGCAGCTATGAAAGGTGTGCCAGATGTTGTTGGGGCTATTCATGGTTCCCATATTAAGGTCAATCCTCATAAATGAAAAAATTTTGTAGTGTGCTTTTCCAGGGAATTGTAAACGCCGAGAAAAAATTTATAGATGTGTACTGTGGTGAACCTGGTTCATCAGAACTAATGCTTTTGTGTGAATTCATATTTATTATTATAATAAACGCCTCCTCGGCTTACAAAAACTAAAGTATTTTTTTTATTATATATATTAAATATGTTAAGGCCATTTATTCAAAGTTTAAATTAAATAATTTCCGTACAAAGTTTAAATTAAATAATTTAAACGTTGTCCGGAACACACCCACGCCACTTCACGTTCACAAATACAATAAGTATTGTCAGATTGTTGCTGACTGTTTTGAGGTTATGTTTTACCAGAGTTTAGAATTTGGCTTTCCTTTGCTCATCTACTCCGGACTACTAAAATTGGTCCAAAGGAAAACGCCTTTAATAATAGCATGCATAACCTAAA